>ML781791.1:829116-848596 GCA_009831015.1 Picea engelmannii | reverse complement strand
GACTGCTCCATAACCAACCGATTGCCATCAATGACAACCTTGACAGTCTGCGTCTTCTGTGTTTCAGCATCTGCGTTCCAGCATTTGTGTTTCAGCACTTGTGCGTGCTCCATAACCAACCGATTTCCATCAATGACAACCTTGACAGTCTGCGTCAGTCTTCTGTTATAGCCATATCTCCAACAGGACCTGCCATTAAAATGACCCTGCAAGTTGATTCCTTCAATTTTTTCCACTTTGAAAGCATCAATATAGATGAAAAATGATATAATGATCCAATCCGGATCATTGACATCCCTAAAAGCTTGCGTATATGACTTTTTAGTGGTGCAAGGAATAATATTTATGTGGCAAAAAAATATAAAATATTCTACAATCTACAGTTTCATTTGGTATCACATTGACATTTATCAAGATTTAAAAAATTCATCATTCTCATCCCTAAAATCTTGGGTATACGACTTTTTAGCGGTGCAAGGAATAATATTTATGTGGCAAAAAAATATAAAAAAATCTACAATCTACAGTTTCATTTGGTATCACATTGACATTTATCAAGATTTAAAAAATTCATCATTCTCTACCATCAATTCCAATAGATAAATATTTACAAGCAATATTGCAAGCTATAGACTCGGGTTGCAGAAAAGTCTATATTTATTTGAAATATTTGGAGAGTCTTCAAAGCATGCATGTATTCATATAAGAAGCTCTAAATGATAAGATTTATGGTGTGGAAGTACTGAACCATCAATATAATGGTCAGTGTATTGACAACTAGATAGAAAGTGTGCAAAGAACTATTTACAATTCCCAAGAGCACAGAGTGACTGTGAGAAATCTACAAGGGCTAGTTTTCCAAGAAATAGCTACAGAAGTCAGCCTTTCAGCATTAAACCAAGTAGGATTCTAATATATCAGGCCTCATAATATGAAAAAATTGGATACAGGAAATATTCTAAAAATATCCTAGCTCTTCTCTATGCTAAGATCAACAGAGTTTCCTTGAGATAAGGAGAGAGATTGTTAGTTGCTACATGAAACTACAAAGGGCTCTTCCTACAACATCAAACTTGCAAATCATGCAAAAAGTTTGAGGATTCACTATAGAAGCTACATCAATGTGTTTCCAAATCAAATCCAAAATTACAATAAGAAAAAGGTGTTTACAATTCTCTTATTTTGAGTTGATTATATATGATTAGATTTTCATGTGATATTCTACAATCATCAACCACTAAATTTGAGTTCAAATTCTTGACCCACCAATATCTTTCATCAACATGGTCATTGATAATCAAGTTGGGGGTGGAGAGCTTCATGTTGTGATCAAAGTATACACAAAGATCATGAATTGAGCAATCCATGATCAAATAAGTAATTAAGCCACATCAAGGAAAATTGGTTGAATATCGTTGCAAGCAACAGAGGAAAAGAAGAAGGGGAAGAATAAATTTAACACTCCAATTGTTCACATTTTCCAAAGTTTTCTACAGTGACAACAGTTTGATGTTTTTATTGGAATTAATTAATTATTTTGAATTGTAACATCCCCCAGATTAACCAAGGAACATTACTAAGAAACCCATAAAACATAATTATATTTTGCTAATCAATTCATGTAGCTTACCAGCTATGATTTAAACACGTTTTCGACTGATTTCTAATACCCATAATTAAATGCATCTACAACACTCTAAAAAAACATGAATGCAACTGATAAAACATCTATAACAACATATAAACCATTATCATTCACAGAGTAATTGCACAACCATGAACTCATAAATAACTTAGAAAAATACACAAACACATATCTTTAAAAGAGAGTTTTTGCAATCAACTATTTGGGAAGGATGTTCCACCCAATCATAGAACTCTTGTTACAAATCTCAACAGTAATTCACCCCTGAGATGGGGCTAGGAATCCACAAAATAAGGGTTCCTCTCACGGTCCCCCATGGCTCCATATCACACAACCCACTGGTTTTCTCCTACAACTATCCTGAATTTCGTCCAACTCTCTTCCTCTTGACCTTTCCAACTCAACGAATTTACCCCTTCACTTCTCTCAATACATCGAGCATCCCATTCATTTATCATGGTATCTCTGTCACAAGTAGCTAGGAATATATTAGCTGGGAACTCAAGGGAATTCACTGCCAGAAAAAATACCAGCAAAAACACCAATAAACACTTGTTGATACAGTGCAACTCACCCAGGAGTTCACTCCTCAGGAATAAAAACCTGGATATTCAATTTCCAACTCCAAAATGCTCCAAAATCACTCCATCATGATCTATAATTCCCCCAGCCTTTTTCTTTTACAACTCCCAAGCTCTTCTCCCGTGTTCTCTACTATTTTTCATGTAAAAATTGAATGTATCCAACTGTATGTTGCTTCCCATATGAATTTCCTCTCTTTCCCCAAGATAATTGATTCCTCACTCTTCCCAATGTTGATTTTACTTTAGCCCCATGCTGTCCAATAACTATGGGATGTGGTTCTCACCCCCACCCTATGATAGGTATTCAATGATTGGGCTCTCATACACTCAACTGGAAAATAGAAGGTTTCCCCAAGTGATAATAAAATTCATAAATGTGGGTTTGAATCTATACCAATAAATGATTTTCTTTTGGACCCCTCTTGGACACTCTCTAGGAATTCCCCCTCTCTTGTGGATTAATCAACCCCCATATTTGTCCATATCCGAGTAGCTGATATTATATTATATTTGCAATTCAGAAAATACATTTCACATTTACATTGCTTGGCCATAACCACATTTATATCTACATTATGCATTATTTAACTGAGGATTATAGACATAATCTCTCATGCTTCTCAACCTGCTGACCCAAAGAATGTGTTGCCTTCACTTCCTCTATTCCATCGGGCTACACCATTATTTTATCAGGGCTATTAACATAGGCGATCAAGAATTTCAAAGATATGGTTATGGTAAGTAGCTGCCCAAAATGGAGTCTTGCATTTTCAACTTCTATTTTCTTCAAAATTAGAAAAACTTTGCGGGTATTCTTCCCACATGTTTGATTCTTGCTCCCATGTAGCATCTTCTAGACTGCAACAGGTCCATTGAACCTTTACCATCCCTATGGATTTGTTCCTAATAATTTTGACTTTCTGGTCCAAGATGCATACTGGTTCCACCCGGAAATCCCCTTCATGCTCCACCTGGATCATAGTCCAATCAATTATGTGGTTAGGGTCGGGAATATATTTATTTAATAATGACACATGGAGTACATTATTCACTCTCATGGATGCAGGAAATTCTAGCATGTATGCAACTGGCCCTATCTTTTCTAATATTCAAAAGGACCACAATATCTTGTTGCCAACTTCGGCAAACAACCCAATATTATTGAACTCCTTTTTTCTTTAACTTTTAGAAAAACATGTTCTCCCACTTTAAAATATCTAAACACTCTATTCTTGTTTGCATAACTTTTCTGCCTATCCTAGGAAACCTTTACATTCTTCTTTATCCTTTCCATATGCTCGTCCATTTCCTTTGACAAATCTATCCCAATAACTATATTGTTTACTGGATTATCCCAACTCATTGGTTTATTACACTTCCTACCATACAATGCCTCAAATGAACTCATTCTCAATGAGTCTTGATATCCATTATTGTAGGAAAATTCCACTAAGTGAATATAATACTCCCACTTTGATGGTTGATCCATCACATACATTCTAAGCATGTCCTTAATTATGTCATTGTCCCTCTTTGTTTTCTCATATGAATCTGAGTGATATGTCTTCTAAGATTCATATTTGTCCCAAATCCATTGAACAAACCCTGCCAAAATTTGGATGTAAACTTTGAGTCTCTGTTTGAAACTATTTCCTTAGGCACTCCATGTAGCCTGGAAACTTACTTCATGTAAATATCTGCAATGTTTGTTTCCTTGTGTGTTGTCTTCATAGGAATAAAATGTGTTTCCTTAGTCAATGTGTCCACCACCACCATGATGGAATCATGTTTCTTCATTGTTCTGGGTAGTTTAGTAATAAAATCAACTGTCACAACTTCCCACTTCCATTTCAAAATGGGAAATGGTTGTAGAAAACATGTTGGGTGTCTATGCTTAGTCTTCACTTTTTAGCATTCTAAACAACTGGCTATTTAATTAACCACTTATGTCTTCATTCCTGGCCAAATGTATTGGCTCCTTACAATTGTAATGGATTTATGATATCCTAGATATCGAGCATATGGCACATTATGCATTTATCTTAGCACTATATTGTTCAACTCTATGGAATTTTTCACATACACCTTTCCTTTGTACAAGAGGATTCCATCCTCTTTCAATTCATAATCCTTAAAATTTTCCTGTGAATTTTCTTGCTGTAATTTTTTCTTTATTTGCAAATAAAGCTTATCTGAATTTGTTGCTTCAAGAATTTGTCTTTTAAATATGTCTTCTAAATGCTAATGGATTAAATATGCACTTCATGAGCTCTTCTACTGAGTGCATTAGCCACTTGAATTTATTTACCCTTTATATGTTTAATTTTGAAGTCATACCCACTAAGAAACTCTAGCCATCTACTTTTCCTAGCACTTAATGTTAGTTGTCCAAATAAATGTTTTAGACCACACTAGTATGTTTTTAGCTCAAACCTCTTCCCCATGAGATAATGTCTCCACATTTTTAATTCATGTACAATTGTTGCTAATTATAGATCATGAGTAGCATATTTTCTCTCATTCTCCTTTAGTTTTCTAAATTCAAAACCAGGGATAACTTTAAGTATGAAAATTTATATTAAAATGTAGAAACATGGGATAATCTTATTAGTACCTAATATGCAAAATGTAAAATGTTTGGTGATAGTTTTGTAAAAATATTCAAATTTCTAAGGATTTTATATAGTTTCTATACATTTTTGGCGGTTTTAAAGGTAAAATAATTTGTCCCCGAGGTGTAGGACAGTCGGTGATGGAGTGTGTTGTTAAGCCACTCCGTGATGTTAAAGTCACTGGTTCGAAACCTGCGGGGACAAAAAATCCAACCATGTTAAGGGTTGGTGTGGCTCAGGCCGGGTGCGATCCCCGGGTGATTTTGACGGCTTAGATGCCCCTGAGTCGCGGTTTCTCAAGCCACGGGTTAATTGCAGGTCCTGCACAAATTAACAAACAAAAAAAAAAGGTAAAATAATTTTATTCTATGGAATTTGGGAAATCATTTTGAGAAAAAATGGAAATCGACAAATATTTTTTGGGGAAAAACCACGGAAAATTAGCCCATTGGAAAATTTTAGCCCTTAAAATAATCTATTTTCAAAACATACTACATGATATTTTTGACTAAGAACTCCAACGATCCCTTGGACACCTATGTGCACACTACAAAGTCTTCATCTGGGTCTACAATCTTTAATATGGGCGCACTTGTCAAAATGTTTTTCAGCTGCTAGAAACTCTCTTCACAATTTGGTGTCCATTCGAACTTCACTCCTTTATTTTGCAAAGAAGTGATTGGGCTTGCAATATTTGAAAACCCTTTTATGAATCTTCAATAATAACCCGAAAGACCTATAATTATCTTACCTTCATGACATTTATTGGTGTTGGACATACTCTAATGGTCTCTATCTTCTCAGGATAGACTGCTATACCATCTACTGAAATAATATGCCCCAAGTAATGGATATTATTTTGATAAAAGATGCACTTACTTAGCTTGGCATACAAATTATGCTTCCTTAAAACTTTTATCACCATTCTCAGATGCTCCTCATGCTCCTCTTCAGACTTAGAGTAGTTGTGAATATCATCTAATAAAATAATTACAAACTTGTCTAAGTACTCCCTGAACACTCCATTCATTAGACACATAAAAATAGTCAGGGCATTTGATAGTCCAAATGGTACTACCATGAATTCATAATTCCCATACCTTTCTCTAAACAATGTCTTTTTGATATCCTCTTCTCTTATCCCCACTTGATGATATCTAGATCTAAAGTCAATCTTGGAAAATATTCTTGCACCTTTCAGTTAATAAAATAAATCATCAATCCTTGGAAGACGATATTTTTTCTTTATAGTGACCTTGTTCAGCTATCTAAAATCAATACATAACCTTAATGTTCCATCTTTCTTCTTCACAAAAAGAATCGGCACTCCTCAAGGTGAGACACTTGGGTGTATATACCCCTTCTTCAAAATCTCCTCTAGTTGCATATGCAACTTGATCCAAATTGATGTCGGTGGCCTCCCACCTATTCCAACTGGCTCATTTTGGCAGTTTTCTAGTTCGACAGGTTTTCCTAGTTTTCGGATCCCTGACTTCTGGGGTTGTTTTGAGGCCCTAAACAACGTTTTTAGGGCTCTCCACAATCCACATGTGTAGGGATTGTCATAAAAACCATGTGTATTCCTCATATAGACCTTTCCAACAGGCTATCGTGCGCCTAAAATGAAGATCTTATGCAGAAGTTACGACCCTGAGAAGTTGATGTACTAACTTACCCCAACGGGGTTGTACTAACTTACCCAAAAGAAGGGATTGAATATGGACCACCTCAGGACAACCAGTTTAGGCCACAAGCAAAGAAGTACACCAGAAAGACAAAGAAACACACCGGGAAGTGGTGCGACTTCCATAAGATCCCCTAGCATAACATTGTTGATTTCCAGTCAAAGTAGTTGTTGGTGGTTGAGGTGAAAGCATCTGAATCAGATGCGGGTTCTGACTCTGATTCAGAACCAAAAAGGGGGAGAAATATCATTAATGCAGAACCCAGTGCTACTGTTTCTACCACTAAGCTCCAACCCGGTGAACCAGATGAGCCAGAGGAAGGCAAGTGCCTTTTTCATTCACAGATGTGGGTGAAGGATACCTCGTTGCACTTCATCTTTAATAGTAGTATCTAAAAGAACCTCATGTCAATAGAGGTTGTCAAGTGACTCGCCCTGCTGATAATGTTGTACCCGCAGCCTTACACCTTTGGATGGATCTGCCAAGGAAGTGACATCTGCGTCAACCAACAATGTCTCCTGTCATAAGGCATCAAGCCCTTGAAAGACGAGGTATTATGTGATGTTTTCCCTCTCGAACTTTGTAATGTTCTTTTGGGCCAACCATATTTATGGAAATTCCATGTTGTATATGAGTCTAGGCCTCGCAATGTTATTATTACTTTGAACAAGAAATTGTACACGATACCAGAGGTAGTCCCACCTAGTTCTATTTCCTTGATCTATGCCAAGCAATGTAGGAAGGTCATCTCTCATATGGGGAAGTTTGTCTCCTTCATGATTCGCTCTCATAATGAGTGGAACATCATAGCCACATCCAGGGTCTCTGCATCCAACCTCCCCACACAATAGAAGCAAGTGGATACGTTCATGGAAGAATACTCGGATATCTTCTCCTCACGTACCGGGGTACCTCTGCACTATCAAGTCAAGCACCCCATTGATCTGACCCCCAGGGCACTGCTTCCCAATGGGCCAGTCTATCGTCGCTCTATGTTAGAGAATGAGGAGATCAAGCGACATATCCAAGAACTTCTCCACAAGGGGCACATCTGTCCCATCTCATCACCTTGTGGGAGCCCAATGGTACTGGTATAGAAGAAAGATGAAACCTGGTGACTCTGCATTGATGATCGGGCCCTGAATAAAATCACAGTAAAAAACCCGTACCCGATTCCCCGAATCAACAACCTCCTTGATCAGCTCACGGGGGCCAAATACTTCAGTAATATTGATCTAAATTCTGGCTACCACCAGGTCCCGATATAATAGACAGATCAAAGGAAGGCCTTTTCGAATGGTTGGTCATGCCCTTTCACTTGACAAATTCTCCAGCCACTTTCATGAGGATGATGTACGATATCCTACGACCATTCACCAATACTTTTGTAGTGTTGTATCTGGATGACATTCTCATTTACATCAAGACTTGGGCATAACACTTGCATCATATTCAGCAGGTTATGCACACCCTATGACAACACAAGCTATACACCAACTTGGAAAAATGTTGCTTCATCATGGATAGGGTCCATTACCTAGGCTACATCGTAGATCAACATCGTGTACATGTGGATCCAACCAAGATCCAAGTCATCCGTGACTGGCCAGCCCCAACCACACTCACTGAGCTTCAGAGCTTCTTCAGCCTTTCCAATTTCTACCCTAAGTTCGTGTTGGGATTCTCCCATATTGCATGGGCCCTCAGTCAAGTAACCAGGGGTGGTGGTAAGGAGAAATTATTGTGGGGTCAGTCCCAACAACAAGCGTTCGATGATTTGAATCAGCGCTTGTGTTCAGTCCTAGTACTTTCACTACTTTTGGCATAGGGGAAGACCCAGGGTTCAATGCTTAACAACACACCAACAAAACCCCAATTATCGACCCTTTTGACAACACCTGCGAAGCAGGAGAAGTCTCACCTGTGGTAGAAGCAGGGGGGGTTACATGACTCAGGTGTTTGTAACCAGGCTGGGACACATATCCATGATAAATAAATTTGTAGAATATTATATTAACACTTAGAAGTTGACATGCATTAGTTTCTAAACATCGTAGAGCATAATCAAAGATAGATCGACACAGTAGAAACGAATGATTATATACCCTAAGCACTTAGCATGATAATTTAGATCTAGTATTTATTTACCCTTAACACAAGTAAATCACTTAAGAAACCAGAGATCTATCTATTATACATCATAATCAAAGAACTAAGCAAATTCATAACATAAATAACACAGCACAAAAAAAACCAGAGACACCATATATACGTGGTTCACCCTAGTGTGGGGCTACGTCCACCAACCGCTTCGCCTCTTTATTATTCGTCAAAATCCTATATTTATTCACTCTTGTGCACTAAGCCAAAGAGTCGAGCTTCGCACCAGACAGGAGATATTCGCACTGATCACCATATCCTCCTTCCAAAACTAGGTCAAGGCACAGAGCCAACTCTCTATCAATCATAGAACTTTAACACACATACATACATTCCTTTGCACAAAGAAACTCTATTCACACAGAACTACATTCACTTTTCTTAGCTACTTCTATAATACATTCTTCTTTATTTATATTTTACAACCCCTTACAATAAGGCCTAATCATGGGAAAACCCCATGGGCCGACATCCTATAAAATCGTTACAAAAACCCTAGAGGACCCTATATTGGGTCCACTTAACCCTCAAAATTGGTGAGATCCATGATCTCATCTCCATCTAGGTGCTCCTTCCTTGAATAATGTGTCGAAGTCCAAAAGTGGGTCAAAGATGACTGAAGTTTCCCCAAAACTTGGTTGAGGGCCAACAACTACTGGACCTGCAACAACCCTTTGAGATCAAGATAGATGCTTCAAACTATGTTGTGGGTGTCATTCTCACTTAGCATGGCCACCACGTGGTCTATCATTGTCAGACACTATCAGATGATGTCCATAAGTACCCTACATACGACAAAGAAATGTACTCCATTGTGAAATCATGTTGCCAATGGAGACATTACATTCTTGGGAATGAGACAGTCATCCACACTGATCATAAGACATTGCAATTCATACAAACACAAGGAAAATTGTCGAACGGTCGCCATTAGAAGTGGTCCACATACTTGCAACAATTCCACCTCAACATTAAGTATAAAGTAGGAAGCACCAACCGCGTCGATGATTGCCTCAGTAGACGGCCATACGCGACACTCACCATGGTGCTAGTCTCTTGCGGCCAGGAGACCTCTGGATGGCCCCAATTATATGAGACCGACCCGGACTTCGCCACCACCTTCCAAATGTTGGGCACACACGCAATTGTTGCTAATTTCCATCTTCAAGATGGGTTTTTGTGTCATATGGGACATATATGTGTTCCATCAAGCGAGCAAGCGAAGCTGATCTAGGAATCCCACTACAATCGGGTGGAAAGACACTTCGGCATCGAAAAGATAGTGGCAATGTTGCAGAAACATTTCTACTGGCCAAAAATTCGACAAGAGGTCAGCAAGTATATCAAGTCCTACACTACATGTGCTATTGCCAAACCAACCACTAAGAAACAGGGTCTGTACACCCCTCTGCCTACTCCAAACAGGCCATGGAAATCCATCTCCATGGACTACATGTCGGGCCTACCGTCCACCAAGAGGGGAAATGACTGTTTTTTTGTGGTTGTTGATCGCTTTTCTAAGATGGTGATTTTGGCCATCTGGAAGAAGAGAATCACAGTAGAGGCCACTGCCAAGATCTTCTTTGAACGAGTCTGGGTACATTTTGGAATCCCACAAACCATTGTCTCATATCAGGATAATTGATTTCTCAACACATTCTGGTCAAGCCTCTAGTCACTGCTGGACAACAAGCTCAATAAATCCACGACCTTCCACCCCTAGAAAGATGGCCAAACCGAGGTCATAAATCGAATGATCGTGCATATCCTGCGCATGTATAATTCCAAGAACCCTCGCACATGGGATGAGAATCTTCCCTATGTCCAACATAGCTACAGTCGAGCCCTGCATAGTTCAACTAGCCACAACCCCTTTTAGATGGGGTTGGGATTCCAACCATTGGGTCCCATAGATGTTGCACTACCCCTTCTTTCACCTTGAAGGACTCATCTCCTACTCCAATTGAAGTTGACAAAGCCACCCAGTTCATTGAGTAGATCCAACACATCCGCCAACAAGTTCAAGATATCCTACATAAGTCCAATGACAAGTACAAGCAACGCCATGATCAACACCGAGTGTCACATAAGTTTCAGGTGGGCGACAAAGTTTGGTTGCATTTGCAAAAAGAACACCTTATCGGACCCCATTGGAATCTTCACCCACTCCATTATGGGTCATACACCATCACCAAGGTTGTGGGTAATAATTATTTTGAGCTCAACATTCCTCCTTTCCTTGGCCTGCACTAAGTGTTCAACGTGGATCTCCTTCGACCTTATTTCCCACCATTATTGGACACCTCAAAGATAGCAGAATAGTTGAAACCAACAAAGCTCAACCCCGAATGCATACAACATGCATCTAGTGATCATATTGTGGACAAATAGATCAATGGCACTCGCCAACAAAGGATCTATCTTTATCGAGTTGTAAAAGAAGGGAAGCTCTTGCACCAAGGCAAGTGGCTCACCCGGGGCCAAATTCAGCAAAAAAAAATTCATCTAAAGGGGGAACTCAATGCAATGGAGACCATATCTTCCTAATGGGGGAGGATTGATCGAGATGGATTTTGGTGACCTCCCACCTATTCCAACTGGCTCATTTTGGCAGTCTTCTAGTTCGACAATGTTTTCCTAGTTTTTGGGTCCCTAACTTCCGGGATCGTTTTGAGGCCCTAAACAACATTTTTAGGGCTTGCCACGGTGAACATGTGTAGGGATAGCCACAGGAAATATGTGTATTCCTTAGATAGACCTTTCCAATGGGATATCGTGCACCTAAAATGGATATCGTATGCAAAAGTTACGACCCCGAAAAGTTGATGTACTAACTTACCCAAACGAGGCCCACATGACTCTTTGCGCTTCATCTCCTAGGGTTAGTTTTTTTTATGTCTAGGGTTTTTGACATTCCTGTTTATTGTAAAATGCCTTAAGAGCCTCATTGTAATACTTCTGGTGAATGAGCACAATCGTCACATCTCTTCTCAGAGATAAGCCTCCACCATTCTAGGAAGCTTGTTTTCCGCTGCATTTTACAGTTTCAACTTATTTCCTTATTGAATAGAAACCAGCTTTACTGTATATCTGTTATTTTGTGTTAATAATATTTTGATAATAATCTATATTCATTTCGTTCTGCTCATAAAGTCTGGATCACAACTCTTTCATTTCTAGTGTGCCCAATTTGTAAGGCGTCTTGGACACAGGGGTAGCACCTGGCACAAAATCAATAGAGAAATCAATGCCTCTCTTTGGTGCAAATCCTTAAATATCCTCAAAAATGTCTTCAAAATATTTCAAGACTAGATGGTATTCAATATTTTCCACTTTATCACTAGCTTCCTCTTCCATGTGAGTTGCAAAAATTTGACATCCCTTCCTAAAACTCTTTTTCAGCTGCATAGCTGAAATTTCTCTAACAACTACAACTTTCAAAATGCCTTGAATATTTCCTTGCTTCCCTTTCTCATCAAGACAAGTTATTTTCTTGTTGTAACAGTATAGAATAGCATAATGTTTTTCCAACCAATCCATGCCAATTAGACAGTCATACGAACCCAAAGGTATAATGTTTACATCTACCTTCGTGTTAAGTCCATTCATGTCTATCAGGCAATCTTTAACCAACTCATTGATCTTTCTCTTAGCCCCTGTGGCCAACTGAACTAACCAATATTTCTTATGCTTACTCTTTTGCAAGTGAAATATTTCAATAATGTTAGAGTTTATGTAACTATGGCTAGCTTCAGAATCAATTAAAATCGGTATGGGTTGGTTATCCATCTTACCTTCCACTTCAATCATGGGGGATTGATACTTTTCTTGCTTGTTTCCAAGGCTACATAAGGATGCATAAATACTTGGCATGCTTCCTCCCATATCTTCCACGGTTTCATCCTCCTGAATTTTGTGGATGATCCTCATTCTTTCTCCTTTGTGAGGGAAATACTTATGCAAGTGATTCCCCTCAAATCCCCAACATTGTACAGGTTGCTTCCTTGGCCTTTTCCCAAAAAAATATATTCTCTTGTGTTCATTTTGGGTTGACTAGCCTTTATGATTTTCTTGAGAGTTATTATTGAAAAAGGGTGGCTTAAAACATTTCTTTCTTTTCTCCCTCTTTCCTTTCATCTTGTCATTCCAAGTCTTTTGAAAGACTTGCCTCCCTATGATATTCTCATAGAGATGCCTTCCTCTCCTTATGGTCTCCTCCAAAGACTTGGGGTTATCATATTGTATCTTGTCACTATAGAAGGAGGGTAACCCACTAAGAAACCTTTGTATTTTTACCTTCTCATCTTTTATGAAGTTAGCATACTTCATCAATTTGAAGAACATCTTCACATACTCATCCATTATCATGCTTCCCAACTTGAGTTCAAATAACTCTTTCATCTTCCTCTCATAGTAATTCTTAGACAAATATTTCTCCTGGAAATATCCTTTGAACTTCCTATATGAGACCCTCTTCTCATCAAGATGCTTGGCTTGCTTAAGTCAATCCCACCATATGGCTTCCTTTCCTTGCAAGTGGTAGGTTTCAATTCGTGTTTCTACTCTGGAGGGGTAATCATGCACCTAGAAATATTTCTTCATTTCCAACAACTATGCCTTGAACTCTTCTCCATTCCTATGCTCACCATTTAAATTTGGTGGCTTTATCTTCCTAACTTCACCCCACAAGATGTCTCCCTCGGGCCTTCTCCTTAGTCTCCTGATAGGGGACACACTTGGGTTTCTCCCTGGCCACGAACTAGCATGAGATCTCCTAGTGGATTGCTTTGGGGAATAATGGTGCCTACTCCTACTCCTTGATTTCCTATCATTCCCATTCCCATCTCTTCTGCTATGGTATTTGGATGTTGTCACTTGTCTAGCACTAGATTCAGGTTTCGTTCCAGATTCCTTATTGGATTTCTTATGCAACATGTTCAAGCTTTGAAGTATCTATTCCTAAACCTTCATAGTATTTTCATTATAATCTCTATATCTCGACACTTCTCTATGCAGGATTCTCATAGTTACAGGCTCATTCTTGTCTCTTCTTCCATTTGACTCAGTCTCAGCATTCCCTATGTTGACATACATACCTCTAAACTCCTCTTCATGACTGTAGGACCCTTGGGAATATTCCATTGTTGTGGTTTATCATATAGTAACCAAAATGATTCTTTGAACCTCTAATTCTACAGAAAATGTGCATGCAAACAATTTATGTTAGATGAGAATAAACACACACACACACACACACACACACACACACACACACACACACACAGTTCGCAAAAGAATACATAAAAAATTTCGCTCTTTAATGCCACCAGTCATATTCTTTTGATTTAAATGAAAAAAAAAAAAATCTCAAATTAGTTTTATGGGTCAATAGATGGATTCTCCTCCTCAAAACCTTTCCATCGACTATATATTTTCCCGATTATGAGTTCCAATAAGAAAGTTATGGTCTTTGAAAGTTTTGACCATTTTCTCTTTTATATCCTTGCATGCTACAGGTGTTCTCTTTCTCTCCCAACACATTTTTAGGTGCTCATAACTCAAATTTGTCTCTATGGCTGACTTCCACAGTCCATGAGATTTCCATAGATTATTCCTGGGCGCTAAACTGAATCTTGAGCTAGAAGTTATTCCCTCTATAAGAAATCTGGTACTAAATTTTACCCTTGACTACTTTGGTTGTAACTCCCTCATAAAAGCTATGTTTGGAGAATATTTTAGCTTGCTGGAAAACTCTCTTCGAGCTCTATCATTTTAGAAGAAAAAACTTGTGTCCTAGAAGGAAACATAGTGTCGTACAAATTTGATTTTATAAAAACATTATTTAGGCCCTCAAAAATTCCATGCAAGATGAAGACCTTCGAAAACTTGAATTTTCACAGAAAAATTCACTAAATTACTACCGCAAGAGTATTTAGATATAAAACCTTTCTCTCAAAATCAGTATCAATCCTAATCATTGATCTTCCTAGACTTGCCAAGTTGTATCTAGACCTATGCAATCCTGTCAAAACTCTCTCTTTCTCAGACTCTTCCCATCGGAAGTCCAAATTGTTGGGTGCGCAAATGTCTCTGAAATTCATAATCTAAAACACTATAGGAACCTTCTCGTCGGGAAACCTCCATCGAAAACACGATTTCTTTTCTTTTCGACCCTTATGAACTCTGAAGTTCAATATCCCAATGGGATTTCTTTGTTGAACTTCATCCATTAGAAACATCCTCTCTGAATGAGCCTTTTAACCACCCTCTTTCGAAGGCTCTCGGGAACCATTCTTCCTGAAGCCATGCACTCAACTTCCACATGGAATTCTATGATTCTCCCACTCTTGATGACATGTCCTCTGACATGGCACACTGACATACATGCTCTCGTGGAATTCTCCTCCACCCTCGTCCCTTCCAAGGAAACATGCTCATTCAATAGATCAAATCGTTAATAATCATACTTCCCAATGACCATGATCATCTCAGTATCCCAAAATTATGCACTTGTTACCTCAGTTGGATTGACTCCCTTGGAAGGTGAAATTACCTTTCCCCAAGCCTTTTGAACAGGTCTTTCTGATTCTACCTTTCTGAAAAATCCAACAGCTATGAGAACTATCGATCAATTTCCATGATCATTTTAGGCTTGTGCCATCAAAATCCTTTCTTCAAACTCAAAATTGTGTCCAAATTCAGACCTTCATAAACCATCTTCCCAAATGAACCTTCTGCAATTGAATATCAATCGCTAATTCTCCTAGTCGAATTAATCTGGGCAGTCTATGACTAAACTTCATGACTTCCTTGAAACTTACAGGATTTCGACCCTCTAGGCCAAAATCGACTTTGCAACCTACAATTTGACGCAATATTTTTTTTTGTTTGACTGTTTTGAAGCACTTGAACTTGAAATATGCTCATAGTTTGGGGATTTCACTTCTATTCCACCATTTTCCCCCAAATTTGTCACAGGATGAAATGTGAAACCACAAATTTTTTCAATTCATGTTGATTCCTGGCCCATACAAGCTTTAGTGTTGAACAACCTTGAGCTCTAATATCATTCGGTATCACCCCCCAACTTAACCAGGGAACATTACTATGCAGAAAAACACATAAAACAATTTTTTTTGCTAATTGATTCTTGTAGCTTACCAGCTACGATTTAAACAAATTTTCAACTAATTTATGATACCCATAACTAAATACATTTATAACACTCTAAACAAGCATGATTGCAACTAATAAAACATCTATAACAATATATAAACCATTATCATTCATAGAGTAATTGCACATCCACGAACTCATAAATAACACAACAAAATAAACAAACACTTATCTTTAAAAGAGAGTTTGTGCAACCAACTAATTGGGAAGGATGTTCCACCCAACCATAGACCTGTTGTTCCAAATCTCAACAATAAGTAACCCTTGATCTAGGGCTAGAAATCCAGAAAAGAAGGGTTCTTCTCACATTCCTACACAACTCCAGATCACACAACCCACTGGTTTTCTCCTATAGCTATCCCAAATTTCCTCCAACTCTCTTTCTCTTGAACTGCCCAACCCAAGAAATGTACCCCTTCACTTCTCTCATTCCATCGGGCATCCCATTCATTTATCAAGGTATCTATGGCATAGGTAGCTAGGAATCTCTCAGTTGAGAACTCAAGGGAACTTAGTACCTGCAAAAAAAACAACAAACACTTGTTGATACAGTGAAACTCACCAAGGAGTTCATTCCTCAGGCTTTAAAACCCAACTCTTCAATTTCCAGCTCCAAAATGATCCAAAATCACTCCAATATTATCTATAATTCACCCATCCTTGTTGTTCCAACTCCCAAGCTCTTATCCCCTATTCTCTATTGTTGTTCATGTAAAAACTAAATGTCTCCAACTGGTTGTTGCTTCCCATACAAATTTCCTCTATTTCACCAAGATAATTGACTTCTCACTCTACTCAATGTTGATTGTACTTCATCCCCATGCTCTTAAATAACTATTGGATGTGACTCTCACATACACCCTATGACAAGTATTCAATTATTAGGATCTCATACAATCAACTAGAAAATAGAAGGTTTCCCCAAGTGATAATAAAATTTAGAAATGTGGGTTTGAATTAATACCCATAAATTATTTCCCTTTGGACCCCTCTTGGACACTCTCTAGGCATTCCCCCTCTCTTTTGGATTAATCACCCCCCATCTCTATCCATATCTCAGTGGGTGGTATTATATTATATGTACAATTCAGAAAATACATTTTGCATTTACATTGTTTGGCCATAGCCACATTTATATATGCATTATGCATTATTTTAATTGGGGATTATAGTGGGGATGTTACATGAACCAAACTTTGAAATTTTTATAGGGCATAGAGGACATCCTAATTTATATACCCTAAAAATTGCATCAAAGGATATTGATTTTAAGTGGTCCAAAAAATTCAATTACAAACCACTACAAAGCAGCCTAGGAAACTCAGAAAAACAGAGTGGCCTAAGTATTTGGATCGGTTCTCACTCATTACTTAGAATAAGACTCCAAAACTTTTATAGGGTGTACAAGACATCTTCCTATATCTCACATAAAAATTTCATCAAAGGATATTGGTTTTAAGTGGGCCAAACATTTTAATTACAGGCCCCTCAAAAGAAAACTGAGTGGCTCTAGTGTCCTAATTGGTTCTAACTCAATACTTGGAATCATACTCTATAACTTTATAGGGTGTACATGACATCTTCCTATATCTCCCATGAAAAAATAATCAAAGGATATTGGTTTTATGTGGTTCTACAAATTTAATTACAATCTCCTATAGGAACAATTCAAAAACCTCAAAATAAAACCAAGTGGTTCTAGTGTTCTAATTGGTTTTCACTCAATACTTGGAATTAGACTCTAAAATTTTATAGGGTATACATGTAATATTATTCTATGTCTCATAAAAATTTCACAAAATTATTGGTTTTAAGTGGGCCAAAAAATTTAATTACAGGCCCCTACAGGGATAGTCTAGAAAACTTTGAAGAAATTGAGTGGTTCAAGTTTTTTTGCTGGTTCTCACTCATGCCATAGAAGTCTAAAATTTTTACAGATTATAGAGGAAATGTTTGTTTTCCATATAAATTGTATGAAGGGATATTGAGGATATTCTCTTCAAAGAATTCAATTATATACCACTACTGAAGAAGCCAAAAAAACAGAGGAAATTAGATTGCAAATGATCTAATGAATTTTCAAATAACTCTAGTATCTCCAAGCACTCAACGACAACCAAGGAATAAGAGAACGAGAGGATTGACCATGGAATATACCAATTTTGAGGTAATTTTTTTGTTGCAGAGGGCTGTGAAAAACATTTAGTTGGGGGGTATGATGGGCCTCCAAATTATCTATTTTATGGCCCAATCTACATCTACATTCAATACAGTATTTCCCCTAGGTCATAACCTTCATGGGAAAAATTCATCATTTTGATGACCAATATGACATGTTTATCTAATTATATATGATCAACTTAATTCAAGTTGAAATGTGACATATTCTTGACCTTAGAGTGATTTTTGGTTTTTATTATTATATATGAAGATTAATGGGATCCCCAAAGATTAAATGTAGGAAATCAAATCAGCAATACAATATTGATCTCCCTCATTCATGGCTTTAGACAAACTTGATGATTGTTGTGATTTTTAAGGGATCGTGTCCCTTCACCTTCTCTAGAAGATTGGAGTAAATCCCACCGAACACGCTACACGATTTTAGGAGATTTTGGGACATCCTTCATCAATCAAGAGATTGATTGGAATGATTATATAAGATTCCTTTTGAAGTATAAGAGGAAGCATAACTGATAGATTTAGAAATTCTATTCTTTCAAATTCATTTGCCGGAGAATCCACAGTTGGTGTCATTTTGTCATCGACGTTTCGAATCCGGATCAGGATTCATCATCAGGACTAATCGTCCTGATGATGAATCCTAATCCAGATTCAAAACGTCGATGAAAAAATGACACCAACTGTGGATTCTCCGGCAAATGAATTTGAAATTCCTCACCACAGAAATCTGAAAACAGTAAATTCTATTCTTGAGAATTGTAATTCGAATTTGAAAGTAATGCATATTTTTGTTTCAAGTTTCTTGATGTAAATAATGTTTTTACCTAGAGGGATTCACCCCATTGCTAGCTTCATGGTTTGGGAAAAAATTGAAGCTACAATGGAGGTTGAATCCCTTCTAGATATAGATTAGATGAATGTTATTTGATTTTTTATCAAGAGATGTAATTTTATTTCTACATTTCCATTTCTTACATTCATATACTTTCATTTCTAGAATTGTTTTTCTTTCATGCAGGTGAGTGCACGAAGTTGGTAGGCGATAATGTGGAAATGAGGTGAGTAGGAACACGCACTTGCAAGAATCTGTGCATGTTTCTAGGAATACACACACATTCCTAATATGACAGCGACAAGCCATATAGGCACATTCTGAAGAACGCGTGCGCATTCTCAAGAATGTGCATGTATTCTTGAAAAACGCGTGTACAAGAACAAATGCACGTTCCTAAAAAAAATTGAAACAAAAATAATGCACGTGCATTCCTGTTAACATGAAATATCTCTCTATCCCCCCCCCCTCTCCCTACCTCCATCTATCTTCCTCTCTCTCTCTCCAACTGTTCTCTCCCTCTCTCTCACTCATTCTCTCCCCCCCTCTCTCTGCCCCCTCTTCCCATTGCTTCATGTCTCCTTCTTCCCCTCTCTCTCTCT
>ML781791.1:813737-826502 GCA_009831015.1 Picea engelmannii | reverse complement strand
TAATTGACTAAAATATTCGCCAAAAAATTATATATACATTTTATATTATTGATAAAATAGCCTTCAATTTTTCCTATGTATCATGGGGATTCGCCCATTTATTATACATATAAATTTAGGGGGGGTTCTTAAAATCACCCATGTCTCTCTCTATCTCCCTCTTACTCGCAGCTTGATCTCTACCCCCTTTTCACCTCTCTCCCTTTCGCCTTATTTCCCTCCCTCTCTTTATCCCTTACTCTCCCCCCTCTCTCTCTTTAACTATCTCTCCCTCCCTACCTCTCTTTCTCTCTACCCCATCCCTTTCTCTCCATCTCACTCTGCACCTTTCACTCTCTCTCCCCCTCTCTCCCTCTTTCTCTCTCTCCTACAGTTACCCTTGTCTCATCCTCACTCTCTCTTTCTCTCTCTCTATTTCTCTCCCTTTCTCTCACTCACTCACTCACTCAGTCAGTCTCTCCCCCACTCTCTCTTTACATCTCTATCTCTCTTTATAGCCCCTGTCTCTCACTCTTTGCCTCTCTCTGTATCTCTCTCTATATCCCTCCTCTCTCTATCCATATTTACTACTCTCTCTCCCTCTCTCTCTCTCTCTCCCCTACATTTACCCATGAGGGAAATGTGTAATTCTTTCCATGTTCAACATGGAATTGACAAGTAACATTTAAAAATATTAATAACAAAAAACATATTTTAATAGCTTTCTACAACCCACGATAAAGTCTATAGAAATATACATACCCTACCCCCTTTGGATTTAAACTTGTAACCTCTTATGAGAACATACATTTTCTTAACTATTAAATCTCTCGATCACTTAAATAGTTTGGAGAAACACTATTGATTCAGGGACGATGAAGGGTTCACAACTATTAAACAGAACCACACGAACAAAAAGGTTACAACGTACCCCACGGGAGAGGGAACATAAGGTAGCCGATCTGTTGGACTCCTTTGGACTATGGCCACTAGATTCTCAGCCGTATTCTCTACTCCACTTAGAAGAAATAATAAAGAAGAGCCCGCTAGAATCGTAGCAGTTGAACGGTCGCCTTCGTTCATAAATGAGAGGCCACATGGATGGCTCCTCTTCTTCGGCCGCCTTCGTACCTAAATGACATGCCACATGGATGCCTCCTCTTCTTCGGATCGACGGCGAACGCGGAAAGTAAGTGCGCACCTATCTTTGCTGGCTGGAATTCCACGTTCTCCAAATGCTTTTTCGAGAAACGAATTCAATAATCATAAAAACGGGAGCTGTAGGGTCTATGTTTTTAATTTGTTCTAAGTGCTCAATTATTGACTCGTTAGTTCCATTTATCAATCTGGGCTTATTTAAGTGACCCGATTGTCCAGAGAGAATCAAACCATTGGAATTTGGCGAGATTATAATTGAAAGTGTTCAATTATAATGGCGAGATCATCTTCTATGTTCCATGCTCTGTTTCGATTTGGAAGTAATGGATTTGGTTTGGGATCAAATCTGGGCATTCAAGCTATGTAAGCTCTTTTTACACATTATAATGGATATCACACCATGATTATGATATGAGCTCCACTTTCAAAATCACTGCTAAATCTGAGAAATATATAGATTCTAATTTAGCACTAGGGTCATTAATTCCAATCTGTTTTTTCCTCGTTCATCTGTTTTTATTTGGTTCCATTGCAGGCGAGAATACAGCGTCGTAGCAGCCAAAGTAGAGTTGTCAGCAGGATTAACTCGGGCGGACCCAAAACAAGCGGATGACAAAGCTGCTGCAGGCTATGGACAGAGGTCTTGGATGCCAGATCCTGTAACCGGTTACTATATTCCGGAGGACCATTTTGGTGAATTTACTGATGTGGTGGAACACAGATTGAATATGAATGTCCATTCAACTACTTCTCGCTGAGAAGCAAATGGACGATGTTCAATTCAATTGAATAGAATAGAGTTTTCTCCTTCCCATTGAGGCATGGAGATGCACCTTTACACTTGTCCAGTGGGTTGGAAAATATGTACTGTCGATGATCAATATATATGAATGTATGAATGGTATCAATTTTTGGCTATAAAATTGATTTCCCTAGTTGTGAATAAAAAATAGTTATATTTTTAGATTTGAGTAATTATTTCTGTAAAATCCAAATAATCCAAAAAAAATTTAATATACTGAGTTTATTTATACATTCAGAAATAGATTTTAAATAACAAAAAATAGTGATTTCATGATCTCTCTTGTACTTTAATTAATGACAAGATGTGGATCCAGGAATTTACAATTGAAATTATTTAGATAACACATTTGAAAATGATGGAAAAAGATGAAATATAAAATGTTAAATTAGTTTCTTTTTATATTTATCTTTTTAATAAAAATAAAAATAATTTTGTCATAATCAATTTTTTTTACCATATTATTTTTTTTTACAAAATAATTTTTTTGTTTTTTAATTTGTCCAGACCTTCTTGGCAGCGGGATTAACCTTTGGCTTGAGAAACCGCGACTAAGAAGCATTTAATCCGGGGATCGCACCGGCCTAAGCCAGACCAACCTTTAACATGGTTGGATTTTTTGAACTTTTTAACAAGAAGTGACTTAACAACACACTCTGTCACCAACTATACTACACCTCAGATACTTTTTTTAACAAAATATAATATATATACATACAACATTTTAAAACAAGTAATAATATTTTTAAATTAAAAATTATAAACTAATTTTATATTTATATATTTAGATGTTCATTGGGATTTCTTTATCCTTTGTAATTTTAAAATTAAACAATTTTTAAACATATTATTTTGTTTTTTACAAAATATAATATGTATACATGTAACATTTTAAAATCAGTAATAATATTTTTAAATAAAAAATTATAAACTAATTCTATATTTATATATTTAGACGTTTATTAGGATTTCTTTATCCTTTGTAATTTTAAAATTAACAATTTTTAAACATATTATTTTGTTTTTTATAAAATTTTAAAATTAACAATTTTTAAACATATTATTTTGTTTTTTATAAAATATAATATAATATGT
Source organism: Picea engelmannii (assembly GCA_009831015.1). Taxonomy (NCBI): domain Eukaryota; kingdom Viridiplantae; phylum Streptophyta; class Pinopsida; order Pinales; family Pinaceae; genus Picea; species Picea engelmannii. The sequence continues at coordinate 823,468 of ML781791.1, read as the reverse complement.
ATATAATTAAAATAAGTAATAATATTTTTAAATTATAAATTATAAACTAATTTTATATTTATGTATTAAAGATGTAATCAACCCTAATCTAGAAAATCAAAATTATTTATTTGTTTTGCCAATTGTAAAGAAAAAAATAAGCATTGTTAAAATAAGAACAAATTCTCTTAATGCTTTTCGAGCACAGAAACAAAATTCTAAAAAATCACAAGTAATCACTTACCCTCTTAAGGTTTAATAAACCAATTAGGTCATAGTAAACGTTAATCATCATCATCATTTACACTCAATAGGATATTTTTTTTTATCTTTTGTAATTTTAAAATTAAACAATTTTTAAACATATTATGATGCGCCTAAATTAAACAAGAAGGTCTCTTTATTAGCTTTATTTTTTAACACTTATCTTTATGATAAGGTTTATTAATCCACATTTTAATATCTTATTGGTTTAGATGTTTTAATTGTTATTGAGTAATTTGATGCACACCTCTACATTTTGGAGTGGTTAGTTACCATTATATTTCTCAATCAATTTATGAATGCATATAATAGAATCTATGAATTATAAATAGACAATTACATTATAATACATATTTACTAAGCGACTAGCACATCATTGTTTTTTTTTTAAATATTTTTTTTTATAATGTCAAAGTGATTTAGGACTCATAATTTTACTATTATTTTCAAAGGTTTTAGAAATGTATATTCACAATGTTATGTGTTCATAATTCACACACTGTTTTAATTTATATGGGAGTTTTTTTGGAAAAGGAGGAGGCTAAATAAAATCAATCCAGATGTATCTCAACACCATGGTTTAGAATTACAAGACTTTGAGGAGTGGAGATGCATTGTCGATGAATTGGGGTAGAATTAGGGATTTGGATCAAAGTAATTTATAGTTGATTTTTATGAAGAATGCACCAAATAGTGTCAAGGGAAAGATCATTTTCGACAAATTGTAATGGAGATATTATTATGAGAGAAGTGGGGAGTCCTTGGGATAATACAACTCTATCAAATGGTATGTGCAATAACAATGAAATAGTCATTTTCGATGTTGTGAAAGACGTAGAATTTAGCAAAGTTTGTGAAATAATGATCAATAGTGGGGCGTTCCTAGATTCTGTGAAGAATAGTTTAGTCAGATTGAGAAAATAGTCTAGTTAGGTTGAGGAAGCTTTCAAGGAGTGACATTGAGTAAGGTTTTGCAATGATGCATGTAGGTGAAGTTGTTAGATAAAGGCAAGAAAATTCACACACATATCATAACAAAGGGAAATGAATGGGACATGTTCCTGACAAACTAACTCATCACCTTAGACGTTAGAGGTGGACCTTAAGCACCAAATAAAGTTGACATAAATACATGGCATGGAATCTTAATGTTTTTTACTCGAAACCATGCAAAACATCAAGATTACACCAATATTTATTGTCATTTTGTCTACTACTTAAGATTTTTCATATGCTAGATGTGGAAGTATGAAGGATGTAAATGTAGGTCACGGCATAGACAAAGAAAGACATTGTATAGATGAGTGCATAATCATGGTTTTTCAGCGACAATGAGGTTCCCCCACACCTAAGGGATGGGTCAATGTTTTCCAACATACCTAAGAATAACCGAGGGACATTCTCACATGGTGTTTTATTTGCATGTAATCAAGATCACAAATGCTCAAAGAACTCATCACCTCTTTTTAGAGGAAGTTTCCAAGGTCCCATAGGAATTGACCCCGTGACCCTATCAAAACTTCTTGTGTGTTGTGAATGTAATGTGGCTCTCAAAAATGTTTCTTTTATGCAAGTATGATTGTACAACATAAAGAAAGTGGTATTGTATGCATGGATAGAAAATGAAATATGATCTCATGGATACTCAAAGGTATCTAGAAATTATGACACAAAGAATCCAAACCTTCATGTGTCTTTGTCTAATTCAAGGTGCATGCATAGATTCAAACATATAATATTTTTGTTGCAACCCACTATTTATAACCAATTTTGAGAAGTTGTATTCTTGGATTCTATAGCCCAATCATATTCCCTCATGTATATGAGTTGTATTCGTATAGGTGATATGCAACTTAGATCAGATCACATGCACAAAATTTACTATATAAATTAATTATACCTCAAATTTGATGCCTTCCCTAAAAATGTTATGATTTCCTTGCTTTTTTAATAATGCAAGTATTATGTAGCCATGTTTATATGTCCATGTAAACAATTTTCCAATATTTTTCATTACAATGAAATACACATTTTATTAGTGCTCCCTAGTGAGAAACTAAGGTCATTAACTATAGATGGAACTAGAGATTATTGGTCTTTTCATGCATTATGTTAGGGTCCTACCCTAACCCCAGAAGTAGATAGATAGGTTTCTATGTATGGAGGTCATCTCTACTAAATAAGGGCCATGTAGTAGTGTGAAAGAAATAATTGTAATACTTATTAAGGCTTACTAAAAGGTTCTTCCTATTAGAAAATTCCTTCTTTAGAATTTTCCTAGGAGGTAGATAGAAATATATAAAGAAGCATAATCAATGTAATGAGATGTCTTGTGAAGTATATTATAAACAAGGCTTTGTTCATTTGAAGGTTTCCCCCTTGAGGAGGCAATGGAACATTTCTCTCATTAATAAAAGTATAAAATTATGTGGTATTATGGTTCTTTTATTACCTATTGTTGTTGTAATTTGTCATTTCTACAATAATTTGACTAAATCGTATATTTTTTTCTCAGAATCTTCCAATTTACTAATTAAAAAAACCACAAGTGACATTAAAGCACTTTCACATTGAGCCAATATTACATTTTTTTAGGATAGAGACATATTCTGACATCTGTAAATAACATAATGATATGTTCAGCAAGAAAATCTATGGTAGGAGAAGAATACAAGAAGGAAATACAAATAGTTTCACCTAGTTGGACACTCGTGTAACCCTTGTTGGTACCCCTTTGAGTAGTACCACAACAGAAATTACTTGTATATAGAATTTCAATTCCACATACCCTAGGGTATATCAGAACTCTCTTAGGTTACATGAAACCAACTTTAGATAAGTCAATTAACCATCATGTTGTTATAGTGCACCAAGAGAAACACTTGGGAATATTACTCTATAGTACCTGGATAATTGGGTAGTACAACTAAGAGTATAGTCAAGACTCCTTAGTTGGTGCTTGAGAAATTGGGATGTGTACTATTGTTTGACCCCACACATATATCAAAGATCTGTAAAACATGACACTCCCTTTCCCTCAAGACCCTCAAAACCCTACTCCCCACTTCCAATCCATGAAATTCTTACATAAATGGTTGTATTGAGAATTTGTGAATTATGTCATTGGAAACCTTGCTCCTTATTGTTAGTCCATGAAATTCCTACATAAATTGTAGTATTGAGAATTTGAGAATTCTATCAATGTAGTAATATTAAGGTGGGAATGTCAGGCTAGATATAGGAAGGAAATGAGTAACTCCACACTTTCCTGAATTGCATTAACGTGAAACATTCATAAATACAATTGATAGGACCTTTGGTTTCATCTTCCAAGAGGTATGAATGACTCTTCATCTCACCTGAAACTCTTCATATTTCTCATAATTGGTATTTACAATGATATTTACAAAATATCGTAACCATGAGAATTAGGTATCCAACATTCCCCCCATAATCTGAAGGGGTGTTTGTGAGTCTAGGCATCATTATGAACTTTTCAAATTTTTATCTTCTAAGTGCTTCTTTTATTGCCTTCTCTTCTAGAAGAATCATGTGATTGATTCTTCCCTTTCTAATCAAGGTACATGGTCTTTCCAATGGGCTAAGTTATCTTCTTTCCAAAATATTTCTCTTGATCTCGAAAGAGTCAAATAGAAAGAAAGAACCACCAAAATCTTGGATAATCTTGGCATTACTATAAAACCCTTCCATCTATTCTCATACATGAGAATGTCAAAATCCTCCTAGACAACCAGGGCAATGAGGAGTCTCTATGGTCGAATATATGTGCATTGTCGAAACCATACTGGTTGTAAATGAAATAAACGTAGGGTCCTTGTAACCAATCAATATCATGATAATGTAAACCACAAGGTAATTGTTCTTGAACAAACAAAATGCTAAAGAAGTAAATATAGAATCAATGCATCCAAAATTCCAAATGCAGTTCTGAATTTGGACCATGGATAATGGTGCTACAAATGAAGCCTTGAGGTTGTCGAGTAGTATTTGAATCTTTGGACATTTAGATTTTTCCCACTGCGGACAAATATACAAATTAGGGCACTACAATCTCTTGGCCCTCTTTTTAGAAGACAAGGCCGTGGTGATGAAGTCATCCATGTGTTGTTGGAATTCAAGAATCATATCTATTTGTTTCATCTCCATATACATCCTCAATTGTTCATTGCCCCTATACATTTCCAACATCATATGCTCAATTCCTAAGAAACCCTCACCCAAGGATCAAATCACGGTGGCTAACTCAGAGGACAGTTGGGTTGTGGTGTAACACACTCGACCCCTAAGTACTCTTTTAAGGGATGGGGCATCATAATTTCACTTTCCTTAAATGTGTTGAATCCTATTACTGGGATTTCCAACCTCTTCTGCTCACCACGAGCTTTCCAATGACTGCTTCCATGCTCAAATCCAATCTATGGATTTGAAATTATGGCTTGTCAAGGTTCTTCAAGCGTCATTGGTCAGGGGACACTTGACACCCACGTAGGTTCGTCTCATTCGTTCTACCCCAATATTTTCCCGAAGTCTCGGATCTCCCTAGCGCTCCTACATCTATGGTGGAAATTCATCCACTGTTAAATCCACCGACGGGACTTCGTCCTCGTGTTATGTACAAAGTTACGAGAATTCGATGTTTGACGCTTCAGTGTTGAATGCCCCTTTTTCTTTCTACGCACATATCCCCCGGAGTTCCTAACTTTCGAATTTCTAAAGGAGCCTGAATTCTCTCCATGTGGCTCTAGCGTTCGGCCTTTTCGACTTAATTACGACACTACACCTCAATCCTCTGGAGTCTCGAAGTCTCAGACTCTTGAAGGGTCCACCCTTACACGTGGTGGCATATTAAACACAGAGGTAAGGATAGGTGGGACCTAAGTACTCCTCCCACCAATAGACCAAGGGAGTAGGTGTCAGGGGGGTGACATGCGGCAAGGTAGAGACGACATGTGGCGCTATTAGTGGGTGACATGTGTCACATTCTAATGGGCACATAGGGTAAGTGAAAAGTATGAATCAAGGTGACACGTGGCACATCAGTCGTGGGTCCATGTCACCTTGGGTGATGTCATCATGCCACATCACTCTGGACTAATAGCCTTCTGACACCCTTAGATCACACGTTCGAGATGTGTCCATGTAGTTCCACTAATCTACGACTCTTATCACTTCGTAAATTTGGCGTTCGGGGAGTCCACCATGCAACTTTCTCTTTTATCCCAGAGTGGTTAGCGTCGTGCTGACCGTGGTCTAGATATGAAGGTAGAGGATGGATCCATAGTGTCCTCAGATCTACGACTCGTATCACTGTGTAACTTCAGCGTTCGAAGGTTCTACCCGCTCCACACTCCTTTTCTCCCGAAGTAGGACTTCGTCGAAGTGTTGTACATGAGTCCCTCCATGGGTTGATCAGACGGTTAAGAGGGGTCCTCCACAGACTCCCCAGATCCATGGCTCACATCAATTTGCAGCTCCGAAATTCAGGAATTTGGTGTCATGACATCGTTGTTCTCCCGAAGTGGTCAACACCGGATTTACCTTAGTGTAGACCCAACAACCAGGGAAACTTCTGAATACCCTAGGATATGTGACTCACATTAATTCATGATTGGTAAGTGGGTCAAGGTTTAACGGTGGAACTGATCCCACAGTCACAGTTAAGGGAGCCACCAGATGTCGGTCCATGTTGCGGGTAAGCGTAACATCAAGTTTCCTTCGGATAGTTTGAGAGTGGTAAGTCCATAACACCCTGGAGCTCCGAACTCCTGGAGTTCTGAAGCCAACAAATATTATCTCCTTCCAGGCCTAGCGCAGGGTTCCTAGACCTTGGTCATATGAAATATTTGACAAGCCTCGAGGCTACACACTCAACACTTAGCCATGATTTGGTTAGAATCGTGGACATAAACCCTCAGTCACACAGGGGAAAGGTTTGAAGGAGGCACCCTCCTTCCACAGAGTTCAAACTGATTATTCCCGCGAACGTAAATTTGAGGGGTCGACAAAACTTAAGTATTCCAGTCAACTCTACCCTGACTCTCTCACATTACAAGGTCTACCCTTGGGAAAGAAAAATCCCCTTAGGAAATTTCTAGCTAGTGCGGAAATCATAGCTTATACTTAGACTCACTTACAGACTCACATCCCATAGCTCTCTTGATGTTAATCTCAGGAAAACAAAATACCATGTAAATACATAATTTTACAAAAGAAAATGAGCATTTATATTGATTGATCAAACACTGTAAAACTTAACCATAAATACAGACATTCAGCCATCACTTCCATTTCATTACACAGAGTATGAAAATACTTATCAAAGACCAGAATCATGTAGTGAATGCTGAAAGGGGTGCATGTTTCCACCCAACCATAGGCACAACCACTCCTGAACGGATTTACCATTGACCACCCCCTAGCTAGACCATGATGCTCTGAGAGAGAATCTTTCCTTCTTGCTCTGCTTCAGTCAGGGACAGAGGTTACTCTCCTCCTCCCACAGGAACTTAGAAAAAAAAATTATCTATACCAAGCAAGGGTGCCTGCAACAAGTACTTTCACATTCACTTGTCTTCTTTGCAGCCCCATTTATTAGCTTGGACTGAAAACGCTACCAGCAACTTCTTGCACCCATAAAGAATTGTGTTTCTCAGTTCTCCTTCGATCTCTTGAGTTGCACACACTCTCCTCTTCCTTTCCCCCTCTGTCGCTGCCCTCAAATCCCTTCCTTCCTTTCCTTCCTTAGTAAGATTGCATGGGTATGAATCCCCAACTCATGAACAATTCGGGGAGCCTTGCAGATGGGTTATCTTCCCCATCTCTTCATTAATTCTTGAGGAGGGATTTACCAACTACTATCCTGATCGGTAATTCATTTATGTCTCAGAGGATTGTTTTAGGTCTAAGCAATTGACTCCAGTAAGGTACTGGTTTGGTGGGGGTCATCTCAACCATTTATGGTTCCCCTCACCATCTTTGTCATAGCATCATGATCTATCTTGGAAAACCCCCCTTTCATAAGTTATGCAACACTATCCATTTTTAATTAACAACATAGATACATACATTACCTTTTATAACAAAAAGGTTCACCAATCCAACATTCACACATATTCAATCTGCCACGATCTTTTGGGCAAGTTAAAGTTATATTTACAAGCTGGGGGAAACAAGGGTATTACATGCTCTTGAAAATCGACAATTGAAGAGTGTAATAGAGAGAATTTTTGTAGTAGAGGGTATACTTGAAAGAGCTAGAATAAGAATTCCTTAATCTAATGAAACGATAACCCAAGAGTGGGAAACCTATGAACAAGAAAGCCAACACTGATTACCAAAAAATAGGTGAGTATTTACAGCATCATCTGTTGGATTCCCGCGTAACCCTCACCAAGGGATCAAATAGGTGAGTATTCCCAACATCATCTGCTCGATTCCCATGAAACCTCGCAAATGGGTCGAATCACAGTGGCTAACTTAGAGGGCAGTTGGGGCTGGGGTTGCAAATCGACAAATGAAGAGTATAATAGAGAGAATTTTTATAGCAAAGGGTATGCTTGAAATATCCAGAATAAGAATTCTTTAATCTAATGAATCGATAACCCAAGAGTGGGAAACCTATGAACAAGAAAGACTACATCGATTACCAAAAACTAGGTGGGTATTTCCAGCATCATCTACTCAATTCCCAAGAAACCCTCACCTAGGGATCGAATCAAGGTGGCTAACTCTGAGGGTAGTTGGGGATGGGGTTTCAAATCGACAACTGTGGAGTGTAATAGAGAGAATTTTTTTAGTAGAGGGTATCTTTTAAAGATCCAAAATAATAATTCCTTAATCCAATGAATCGATAACCCAACAGCGGGAAACCTATGAACAAGAAAGCCGACATCGATTACCAAAAAATAGGTTTGTAGACACAAACATAGGAAAATGAATCATTAATTGGATCCACAAGGTCAAGGAGGTTGATTCCATGGAGCTTCACTCCGAAAAAGAGTTTCCCAACAACTCTATGATTTCATACAATAGTGTTCCATCTAGTCTGGGAAGAGAGAATGGATACACTTTAGGAGAGTCTTATTTCAGTCACCTTCCAATTTATTGCAGTATGTTTGATGCCAAGGAATATCCACCAAAAATATAGGAAACCCTAACCCTTGTAAATGGAAAAGATGAGGGGCACAAGGAATATACATAGATGTTTATAGTGGGAGACAGACTCGTAGAGGGAGTAACCACAAAGACAAATGCATTTGTGCATGAGGAAGAATCAAGGAAGAATCATGGAGTTAAACCTACTATGGCTCTATTGAAGTGATATTCACATTGTTGGAAAGGTAACAATATCTAAAATAGTGGCAAGGGACCGAAATCTATGCTTGCAAAGTTTTTCCCCTAAAAAATTTCATTTGAAGCCTCAAAATGGATCTAGAAGGTTCAAGATCCAAAATATCCAAACTGAAACCTATAAATGGTCCCTGCAAACCAATTCTTCCAAATTTTCCACCCAAAAGTACCAATATAGATGAAAATTTATATAGTGATCCAATCTAGATGAAAATCCAAACCCAACATCACCACATGAATACGGACCAAACCCCAACCTAAAATTGATGCAAGGTTGAGGTCACTAAGAACCCTTTTTCCCAAGGCTAGTTAACACACATTTATGATTGTGGGGCCATAATGATTGAGTATTTTAGGATAATACTAGAAAAAAACCAGGTCAAAGACCTCAAAATTTCAAAACAAGACTTGATGACATTGTATATTGACCCGACAACCGGAACAGGTCCTCCAGTGAAAAAGAAACACATTTTTACGGATCGGTGCATCTACCAACCATCTATAGACAATTGGATGGATAGTTCATTCATGGTATTTGACAAGCCTCCCTACAATAATAGGAAGATGACTTTGTATTTCCTTAGGAAATTATGGGCTAATTTTGTTTTTATGCCACCATGCCAACTAATTTTACATTAGTGAATTCCAAAGAGTAGGTCATGGGTCCACACATGATCAACAAAATACTAGGTGTGACCCATTGTTAGTTATTTTTATTCTTAAGAAGAATAAGAGGCCTAACTCCCCTACCCAACATCCTCCCACAATAGAAAATGTTAGCCAGAACCATTCATCCATATCCACCTTGACCCATAGCCTAGTGCAACATAGCACATTCATAGAATTATCCTACAAGGAGGGACTTTCAAGTGATGTTGTGGGAGGAGTTGGGCCTTCATGATCTACAATAGAGTTTGGCTAGGAGAGCCACATGGACACACTAGACATTCCCATCCTAGTTCATGTGACTCTCACATATGCTCGAGTTGTGGGAATACTTGATATGGGCCAATGAATGCCACTGGACATGAAAGTTTCATAGAGGAGGTTAGTATCTTGATCATCTCCCTATTCTTACTTTATTATACATACATACATACATATATGTATGTACACAC
>ML781791.1:791723-813611 GCA_009831015.1 Picea engelmannii | reverse complement strand
ATATATGGAGTTTCTACGCTCGGATAACAGACCCTCAACACCTACAGATGCATCAATGTCAATTTCCACCACTAATGCAACAGTAGAAGAAGCCTACTCATTCGGTGTACCACACATTTAGGTATGGAGGAATTTCATTTGGCCTTGAAATCATGGTTTATATGCATGCAAGTTTAGGATATGTAGGAGCTTCGATATTTTTTGGGTACACATTCAAGACAATTTGTCATATTAAAATACGATTTTTGACATCTTTTGGGTACACATTAGAGTACAATTCATGTCATATTAAAATGTCATTATTTTGATCTTCCACCTCTCTCATGAGTCTCCCCTTTTCATCCATATGGCCTATTGTCATGTCATTCTTCAATCCTGTTATCCTACCTATTCAAGGTAGCATAAGGTCTCTTACTAGGAGTTGTGATACTAGCTTTCAAAATTTCCTCCACAAGCCTTTCAATATTGGGCTACGTAAAATTTCCATACTAATATGGGTGCACCATTATAGGACCTTTGGTTTCCAATGAATAACATGTTCCATTCCCCTCTTGTGTGGATGGTTTCATGTGTGTAACATCTTTTAGAAGACTAGATCTTATACTTTTGAAGGTAGAGAGGCTTGCAACATGATTTTGTTGAGAAAGGATTTATGTCCACATGGTATGGGTGATTCATGAATTAAAATGGTCCTTCCTAAAAAATATTGTCATATGTTTTCAATCCATGTTCTAGATGTTTTTAGTTTGAATGTGCATGTGTTGCACAATGAATTCTAAATCGATCTTGTTTTTGTTTTTTTTTGACAAAAATGGTTATGTTGCATTAAGCGGTTTTTTGGCCAGCCAGAATCAGAAAGTTACAAATCTGAAGAAGGTTGGTGACCTCTAACAGTGCTGCCAACCTTCTTGTGAATATCTTGGGAGACCAATCCCCTCTGCTCCTTGAGCTATTTCGAGAGTGTGACAAAGAATGCATACATGAGTAAATTCTCACAAACTGTGAGCATAGCAAAAGACAGAAGCAAAGCATTATACCGAGGGGGCTAAAATTTTCCCCTTAATGTAGGGGTCTGGCTTTTTCTGAGAACCTAAAGAAATGTTGGAGGCCGCCTCCTTTTCTCTGCGTGCTTTGTTGGTCCTTCACCCTCGGGTAAGGGGTGGAGACGGGACTAAATTGGCTTCAGGTTCAGAAGTTCCCCCAGAGCTACTAGAGGGGACTGTAACAACCAGACCTGCATGGGCAGAGGGTTCCGGAACTGAAGCCCGAATTTCTCTCGCTGCTACTGATTTTGTGGGGGTGGATTCTGGAAGGCTTTCGTCTGCCGGTGGATCTTCCTTGACTGTTGTTGCTTCTTGTTCTAGGGCTTCATCTTCCTTCAGCGCATCAAAGCTGTTTTTATTTTCTAGAGTAGCCTCTGCTGAAAGAGTGGCCTTCGGGGCCTGGGCTAGTGGATCCTTTCGCCTTGACTGCCTTCGTCGGTTAGGTACGGGCTGAAAATCATCTTCTTTGACTGGTCCCGACTCCTCAGAGACTTTGGGGCAGCTTCTTGCGAAGTGACCGTAAGCATGGCACCGGAGGCACTTAAAAGGAATATGCTCGTAGTCCAGCTCTTGGATATGGCACCATTCCCCCAGGGAGAGCTTAATGGCTTCTGGAAGACCTTTCTCGAGGTTAACCTCAACACAAATGCGAGCGCAGGTAAATTGGTCCCCTTTCGGCTCCGCTCTGTCCAGGAAATGCCCAAGCTTATTTCCAATGTCCTCCAGAGATCCTGTCCCCCAGAGATGCAAGGGAAGGTGAGGCAGCCTAACCCAAACAGGGGCTGCGGTGATCTCGGATTCGGGATTGAATTCAAGAGTCCAGGGGGCTAAGAACAGTCCTCATGACCCCATGAAATAGGGTCCAGATCTGAAAACTAGGTCACAGTCCTCTTTCCTTGAGAAACTGAAGACAAAAAAACCCCTGCCTACTGCGAACAGAGAAATGTTTCCCTGTATCAATGACTTCCAACGATCGTCCATCCATGCCTCCACCGTTTTGGGGCTTGGCCATAACCCCGTAAACTTTCCGATGAGGGATTTTTGTGCGAGAAGGAGGGCAAGGTTGCAAGGCTCCTCTGGAGATAGCTCCAGAGAAGCGATCTCCTCCATCTTCTTAACAAACTTAGTCGAGGTAGAAGGCTTGGATTTGGGTCCTGCCGAGCGGACTAACGCTTTGAATTCTTCCAAAGGGTCTTTTTCCCTCTCGGCAATCGGATTTGAGGCCATCGTAGCAGGCCATCGACCTCCAGCAAATAAGAAGACAAGTCGCAGCGGCAAGCCAAGACCACTGCACCAATACGCATGCAAAAATGCAGGCGAACTCAGGCCACGCAGGAACGCTCTGAAGATGTCGATTCGCGGCTCTGTATGCGGGGAACCCTGATCGGTTGCTACCGCCGAAGATCCGCGCCCCTGCAAACGAAAAACCAGAGCTGGGGCGGCTAGGGTTTAGGCCCTAGCCACGTTGAATTCCATCTCGTCTCGTCTCGGCATTTTCTCCCACTCCTGAATTCTAAATCGATCTTGTTAACAAAGTATGCACTTCCACTTTGTTGAAATCATTGTATTGTAGGGAATAATTATGGCCTTCACTTAATGTTTAGATGCTCCTTTCTCTCCTTGAAAGATTTGGTCACAAAATGAAGAATCATGGCGTATTGGTCATTTTCCTTGCACCAAGTACCTCATTTCTTATACAAACTTCATGAAAATTTCCTCCAACTCTTTCTTAGTCACATAATATTAGGATCTAGTCTTGAACATTTTTTTTTAAATTTTCTTGTTTCTTTTTTCAAATAACACAACAAGATAAAAAAAAAATGGTTGAAGCTATGATACCAACTTGTAGTGTTCATGAACTCAAAATAGAACAATTATTGTAACTATGGAAATAACTAAAATATAAACAAAGATTAAGAGAAAGAGGCAAGGAAGGTGGGGAAAGTAGCCGAATTGGTAAGTTGCTCTTGTAACGACGGTGTGACCCATGTTCGAGTCTCTCGAAGGCTTTTCTCACTCGAATGGGAGTGTTGATTCAGTGATTGGGCATGTTAAGTTGCATTGCATTATAGGAGCATTTAACCGGGATATGAACCCCCATCTTTTGAATTATTTAACATTATATCGATGCAAACCCTAGCGCTGTGCAACAACGAAGTTTTTGATGCGTGCCCTGACACCAGAGCTCTGCCGCTAAAGTCCAAGGTCGGAAGGTGAAAACCTCACGAGGTCACTGCGCACCCAGAATGAGTTCGGAAGAGGGGGGGGAACCCCCCTCGTACAACGACATCACTGCCAACGACAGGAACGAACTCCATGGTAAGCGACTGGCCTTTGAGCCATCGACGCACCTGTGAGATCAACTTTTCATCCAAGAAAAAGGACTCAGAAAAGAAATGGAACTAGAACCCAGCACGTCTCATCCAAAAGCTTCCAAAGGATGGGAACAAGGCAAGTGTATACCGCAAATGGACAAACCCCCACACTATCACATCAAATCGACACGGGTAGGGGAGCACACTCAGTTCATGATGGATCATGCACTGATGAGCAAATTTTTGGGCCTATGGCCGACCGAACGTGATCTCACACGCTGGATGAAGGACTGGTGGAACCCCAAAGGAGATTATGAAGTCCAGCTCAGTTCCAAGGGTTTTTTCACAATAATCCTGTACAACCTCAAAGACAAGTACAGAATCTTTGACAATGGACCATACTTCTATAACTCAGCGGGACTGTTTCTGCAATTTTGGATAGACAGATTCAGCCCGGAGAAGGAGGACTTTACAAGAGCACCAGTGTGGATTCATCTCTACTCATTGCCCCAGGAATTCTGGCTGGAAGAAATACTCATGGGCATCGAAAACATCGTGGGAAGATACGTAAAAGCTTCGGAGGCTACAAAGATGAGAAAGTACACCTCATACACCCGTATCTACATCTATATGGACATCTCAAAGGCCCTGCCAGGATCTATCACGCTAGAATATCAAGATGACGACTGGAACCAAACAATCAATTACGAACACATCCCCTTTCGTTGCAGGAAGTGCCACGAGCACGACCACCTATTCAGAGACTGTCCTCTGAACGCTACAACCACCAAGACTATCGAAAGAAAGAAAAAGGATGGCTTCGCCAATGTCACAGGCAGGCGGAAAAACCCACCAAGGAAACAGAACCAAAGCACGATTCCAAAGATCCCAACTAAAAACTCCTATGATGTTTTGAATCAACTGCCAGAAGAGGAGGAAATACAGAACCCCCATCAAGCAAAAACGCAAGCGAAGGGCAAAAGCACCGAAGCACCAAACACAACCCAATCAAAGGAAACAACCCATTCAACACAAACAGGCACAGACGAAGATACCACCATACTCATGGATGAAACGGATCTGGCGGACATAGATCTAGAAAAGCTGGAGGAAGCTCTCAACCAAAAAGACCTGCAACATATCCCAGTAGATCAGCTCCGCAAAGTTCATAAAGTGGTCACCAACTCCACAGCGGGATCTATAGCTAGACTGGTTATTACTGTAGATCTAGGATCAGAACCCAAGAGTGTAACCAAGGAACACAAAAGAAGGGGACGTAAAACAGCCCATCATCTTATTAAAGAGGCATGGCACCTGATGATCAACTCAGGCCAGATACATAGGTTAACAGAGGAATACCTCCACCCCCCTCCACCTTCCTCATGATGAAGACAATTACTTGGAATATGAGAGGGCTCAACGGTAGATCCAAGCAGAGGATCCTCCGAGAGTGTATTAAATTTGAAAACCCAGATATCCTTCTTCTGCAAGAAACTAAGTGTACAAGCTAGGAAGCTGAAAATATCTTTCGACGAAGCTAGAGAGGTTGCAATTTCTTTCACCAAGATTCAGTGGGAGCCTTCAAAGGACTAGCCATTCTCTGGAATCCACACACAGTCTCTATGCAACAACCCTTCTCCACGAGCGGCACTCTAACGGTTTACTTCACAGTCACAGAATCTACTAAGGAAGGAGCCATCACAAATGTCTAAGGTCCGCAGACTTCCCAAGAAAAGGAGAGCTTCATGCAAATTCTACAGCATGTCAAAACTCTTTTACATATGCCACACTGGATCGTCGACGGTGACTTCAATATGATCCTGACGCTGGAAGAGAAAACTGGAGGAACAAAACGGCTGGAGCAGGACAATGGTAAGTTCAAAACCCTAATAGAGAAACTAAACATGGTTGACATGGAAACCCAAAATGGAATCTTTACCTGGTCCAATAGAAGAATAGGACACCAGCATGTAGCCTGCAGATTAGATCGCTTTCTCGTAGCTGAAGCCCTTCTTGAGGGCGATCAGGCAATGGAAGCAAACATAATGCCAAAATCAGGGTCGGACCACTGGCCTATTGTCTTCTGCCTAGACCCGAGTATCACCCCCAAACCCAAACCCTTCCGCTTTGAAAAGTTCTGGCTCTCCCACCCAAACTTCCACCAGCTGGCTCACACTTGGTGGGCCTAGGCGGAAATAGATCATGGTACTCACATGTATAAATTCTAGTAGCGCCTCAAGAACTTAAAGCAACAATTGAAGACCTGGAACAAATCCACTTTTGAAAATATCTTCCAAAGGCAGAAGTAGATCGAGTGCAAACTCGAAGACCTACAACGAACCTTCATCTCAGGAAGCAGAACTCCAGACCTAGTGAAGGAAGAGGAGCAACTACAAGCAAAAATGGAGGTATGCAGAGAGCAAGAAGAAATGCTTTGGAGGCAAAAATCCAGGGTTCAATGGCTTAAAGAGGGGGAAGACAAATACAAAATTCTTTCACAGAGAAATGACACACCGAAGATACATCAATCATATCACTCAATTGGAGGATGCTCAAAGCATCTCCATAAGATATCATGACCAAATCTCGAAGGAACTCAACTCTTATTACAAAGATCTCCTCATAGAGGCCAATATGAATAGGGAAGAAGCAATCCAGAAAATAACCAAGAACATACCCCCACTGGTTACCCCTGAGTAGAACAGAGCACTGCTAAGGCCAATCACTCAGGCTGAACTGGACACAGCAGTAAAGGAAATGCCCCCAAGGAAAGCACCAGGTCCGGATGGCTTCACCACGTATTTTTTCCATCACTGCTGGGACATGATCAAGGAAGACGTCTGGCTGGTGGTAGAAGAATCAAGAACCTCTGGACAAGTACTCTCTGCACTCAATGCAATGTTCATCACTCTAATCCCCAAGGAGGAGTGTGTCACTCACCCAAAGCAGTTCAGACCAATCTCCCTCTGCAATGTCATATATAAAATAATCACAAAGGTTATTGCCACTCGCCTCAAACCGCTCCTACCTTTCATTATCTCCAAAGAGCAAGCCGACTATGTAGAAGGACGACAAATCATGGACAATGTCATTCTGGCCAATGAGGTGATCCACTCTCTGAAAGCGAGAAAAACACCAGGTATGCTTATTAAACTAGATCTCTCAAAAGATTTCAATAGATTAAGCTGGAAATACTTGCGATCAGTGTTGGAGTCCTTTGGCTTCGATAAACTCTGGGTCAACTGGGTTCTCAAGCTCACCTCCTCAGTATTTTTTTCCATTCTAGTCAACGAAACACCCTCCCAGCCCTTCCATTCCACCAGGGGAATCAAACAAGGTGATCCTCTCTCCCCCTTCCTCTTTGTGCTTATGGCAGAAGGACTAGGTCGCTATCTCAAAGCAACGGTTCTTGAAGGATCCCTCAAAGGACTGCCCCTTCATAACCTCCACCCGGCGCCCTCGCACAGCCAGTTTATCGAGGACACCCTACTTATGAACACCCCTACCGTCCAAGAGGCTACAAAGCTCAACTCAATTCTCTCTGACTTCACAGAAGCCTCAGGCATGCTTTTAAACCTGGACAAATCCAAACTCTACTTTTTCAACACGTCGGCCATGGTTCAGAATCATCTTTCAAGACTTCTAGGCATTTCTAAAAGCTCCCTTCCTTCCATTTACCTAGGCATACCCCTCATTGGAGATCCAGCGCGATCCATTTCATGGGACAGCCTGCTCCTGTCTATCGCTAACAGGTTGAATAACTAGACCTTTAGACCTCTTAATATTGTTTCTAGACTGGTACTTCTCAAGTCAGTTCTGTAAGCATTGCCCACCTACCTCTTCACTACTCTGGCAACACCTATTTCGGTCATTTGGGCAATCAGGAGCCTCCAACAGAATTCCCTGTGGCATGGACACCAAAACAATAAAAAGTGGGCACTAGTCAGATGGGATAAACTTTGTAAACCCAAAAAGTTTGGAGGGCTGGGACTACGTGATCCGGGAAAGCTTAATCAGGTCATGGGGGCCAAAATGTGGTGGAGATGGCTGTAGCATCCGACAGAAATTTGGGCGCAAATATGGAAACAAAAGTATGCCCCGAACACACAGCCTGACCAATTAATTAGATTCAATGAATGTATCTAGGGATCCAATATATGGAACACTGCCTGGAAAAATCGCCCTCTTATCCAGAAGCATGCTTTCTGGGAAGTGAGAAACGGGGAAAGTTCACTCTTCTGGCAGGACTCATGGCAACAACTACCCCCTCTCAGTGACTTGGAAAGCCCCAATCCTCTCAAACAAAGGTTACATCCGAATATCTTCAGGAAAGTTAAAGACCTCTAGAATCCAACTCACAGAAGCCAACCCTGGAGACAGTGGAAAACAGAGAGAACATAATTACAGCTCACGGATGACATCAACCTTCTACCTTGGCAAGAATGTGCAATGCATTGAAAAATACCAATCAAAGAGGGACCGAACATCCTCTGATGGGGCCACTCTATAACAGGTATTTTCTTAGTTAATGAAGCATACTACCTACAGGGAAACTACCACAACCAAAGCCCCGAAATAATCTGGAGTAAAATATGGAAAAGCATTCTTTGGCCTAAAGTATCCATTTTTCTTTGGCTCATAGCTCAAAATCGTATCCTCACGTGGGATAATCTTTTAAGGAAAGGATTTATAGGTCCCTCCAGATGCACCCTATGTCAACAAAGAGAGGAAACCATGGAACATCTCTTCAACAATTGCCACTACAGTCAACAGATCTAGGATTGGGGGGCCCAAGCCATGAAACGCTCCAACAGAAACCAAGGTAGCATCAGGGATACAATCGCTAACTGGGAGACGATCTCCTTCCATAATCCAATTCTCCAACACATCTAGCAGCTGCTCCCGGGATTCACCTTATGGGCAATCTGGAAAGAGAGAAATAAGCGAACCTTCCACTCAAAAACTTCCCTTCCCACTATTACGTGGGAGAGGGTTAAGAAGCTAACTTGAGAAACAGTCCATAGTAAACCTTGGCACCACGAAGACTTGCAATGCGTTCCTGAGGAGGAAACATAATTAGAAGCTGGGACATACAAATTCGCGTGCAAACTCAAGTGAAGGCTAAAGGCAAACGAGCCAACAGCCCCACGATATGGACCCCACCTCCATCAGGCTTCATCAAGCTAAAATTTGATGGGGCCTCCAGGGGAAACCCTGGACCAGCAGGTTTCGACACCATCCTTCGGAACCACACTGGTGGGATCATTCACCTGGTGGCTAGCTTTTTGGGTGAGAATACAAACAATGTTGCGGAGCTTATAAGCCTTGTTAGGGGCCTCCAAGTTGCCATCCAAAACCATTATCATCAAGTCATCGTTGAGGGAGACTCTCAAATCATCATCCAACTCATCTCCAAAATCCTGCATGGCGAACATCCTAGGTGAATCTCCCCCAGCTGGAGACTCTCAGGCCTTCTGGAGGATTTTGGAGCTCTCATCCACCCCAATCTCACTGTAATCCCTTATCATGTGAAACAAGAAGCAAACAAAGTAGTGGATCACCTAGCGAATACTGGAGTTGATACCAAGTCAAAACTCATACATTGGCAAGCCCATCTCTCTAACAATACAGATCTCTCAAGGCGATGCAGAGACCTTGCGAACAAAGACTCCTCAGCCCCGGATGGGGTGACACATGGCGATGCCTTGTCACATGGCTCAGCATCAAGCCACAACTTAAATGATGTAGGTCGCTCCCCATCCCTTCAACATTTACGATGGTAGCAGGCCATTACAACCGCTATACGGAGGCAAGACTTCTCCCTCGCACGAACGCACTAGCATAGCCAACATTCAATGTGACAGAGTTAATAGGAAGCCATGTGATGTCGTCATTCGAAAACTTGAAAGTTGGAGAGACTGGATAGAGCTGGTTCATTTTCGTTTTGGACCTCCCTACCGGTTGGGAGCTCTGGTGCAGTTTTCTCTGTATCTCCATTCACCCCTCATCTGCAATGACAAGGAAGCGAGGCAGGCCTCGTCAAGGCTTAGCCTGGTACACCCACAAAGAGCAGCGACAAAGGAGACAGAACCTTGAGCGCGCTCCGTCAATGACGACTTCCATCCTCCGACAGAGAGCAAGAGCCGACCGCTTGGCACTCCATGCCACTATAGCTGAGCCTAGGATAGAGCGTAGCACGCACACCCTTGCAATTGAGCCTGGAAACTGTTTGAAGGGAGGAGATGTGGACAAGTTCCCAACCTGTTATGTCGAAGAAACACCGTGCCCAGAGGATTTCGCGACCACCCTGGAACCTCAAGCCACTGAGCCTGAAACACAAGCTGGAAGCGGTCTGAAGGGAGAGTCTGCAGAAGAATTCCCAATTTGTTATGTAGAAGAAATACCGTGGTCGGGTGACTACAACCCCACCCGCCATGCTGAGAAGGTAATGAGCAATGATGAGGCTTGGAATAGTGTCTACGCAGAGATGAATGTGGACGAGACCAGAGCAGGGATGAACATGGACGAGGCCAGAGCAGGGATGAACGTGGAAGTGGGGAATGAAACCTTCGGCGAGGCAGTAAACAATGATTTGCATGGTCCACTCCTCCATGCAGAGCATCTGGCTCTCGTGTTCGAACTCCGAGGCCACATGGTAGACCAAGAGCATAGAGCCCTCCTCATGGGACAGCATCTGGACCTGCTCCTTGATGCATACTCCAATGCTCTAACAAAGCGGAAATGTTCAATGTGTGCACAACCGTTTGCCATCCTGGCTAGATCCACGTGTCAGAAAGGAAATTGCGACAGGTCACTGGGTATCTGAGTTTTCCTATGCTAGTTTGTTTTTCATCATGTTGTTGCTCAATGTTAACTTGAACTATGGCCATCTGTCTTGGTTTCCCTCGGGCAGGACAGAGGGCAAAACAGTTTTTAGCTTATCTTCCTAGACATATTTCACCCCAAACTATGCTGGTTTCCGGTAAAACGGCAGCATTTTTGGTGGCTCAGGATGACAATATCTCTGTGTATTTTTGTCTATGTTTCTCTGTCAACTTAATATAGCCGGTACTATCCCTTTTTTACTTAAAAAAAAAAAAAAGAGAAAGNCAAGGGTGTCTTACACCTACAAATTTTAGTAATGCTAGAAGATGTCTCCAATAAATACCATAAACTAGTCACAAGCTTATTATAGTATCTTATTTGACACTTCCACTACCCCATTTGTATTTTTTGGTAATGCATTCTCATTTTGAGGTGGTTATTGGAGTTAGCTAAAGTCCTAGGAAATTTTGGATGGTTGCGTTGGGTAGGTGGGGTTTCTTTTCCTTGTTGTAAGTTGGTCTTAGTCAAATGGTTTCACTTTTTGTCCTATGATTTGTATTGTCCTTGATTGTATCTCATTATTTTTTAATTTGTGCTTAAGTGGCTTTGTCCATTGCAAATGGTACATTGAAGAAAAATATTCTTGTAGTTGAATCCAATACTTTTCATGAATTCTTCAACCTTTAGGATTGTATGATATCTGAAGTTGTTATTGTCTATTTTGTTTTCAACACTGACACTCACAACACCTATTTTCTTGTTACACAAACTTAGGGGGTTGAATTTCAAAATTGTTCCAAAGGTTTAACTTATATTGCTAAAATAAAATCTTGAACCTAGAATATTGAACCTGGTTTACTCGTGATTTTGATGGGCTATTAAGCCATCCACTAGGATTCTATCATCATTTTGCCTTTCCCCACCAATTGGTATGCCAAAATTGGATGGGTCCTTGACTACTTTGGGTTATTAGATTAGGTTTACGGGATCCTATATGTATATTGTATTGTAAACAATGCATTATGAGATGAATATAGAAGATTATGTATTGTCCATTGTATCTTTTATGCTCTTTTATTGAAATTATGTTTAAAAAGAGTATTGGGGTAGGGCGTATATAAAGGTGAAGATAATATGATCATTAGGGAAAATGATAGACATAGTCATTATAAATTAGTAGTTGTGAAAAAAAAAAGTTATTTTGTTAAAGATAAAAATACATAACAAAAGATCAAATTTTAAAGCTAAGAGAATAGTTAGTCAATAATAAGTATTAAATAATAATATAGTTAATAAAATATAATTATTAAATAATACTATAGTTAATAATAGTTTGGGCTTACATGCAGGGTTTGTTAGACATTTTAGGCGTATAAATTGGAGTAGAGCTTTCTACTGGGGCAATGTTTGATATGATGCTTAATCGTTTTATGGCGAACCCTGCAGGTTTAGATACTTCACCTTTCGTAAAGACCAAGGTGAATAATTTGAAGTGCAGAGACAAATTCTTAACCAAATCAACTACAACCCAAATTCTAGCGCTACCCTAAAAAGAGCTCCGGCTTCTATCACCGAGGACCTTGCCATACTATTGGGTAAATGTATCATCAACAAAGGGTCTCATAGTTCGGCCTCCATCTTTTTATATATTCCATTAATGTTTCGTTATATGCTTTTCCAGTAAATTCGAATTAGACGCATATTAAGCTTTAAAATCCATGAAAAGTCTGTTCTGCTTTAGTCAGCACAGATATCGCTTTGTAACAAATTTGTCATCCAACGGCAACTTCAAATTCAAATTCAGAAATTGGACAGCATTTCGTTCATCGATTCATAATTGGGAGAACAATATTGATATCACTCATAAAATAATCCATCCAGAGTACATCTTTTGCAATCGAGAGCATCGGCCGGACATGCATTTAGATGCGCATCTTGACAGCTTTTGAATCGAGCAGCGTTAATTTGGTCCTCCACGAGAAGTAGATGATTGGTCCCTGGGAATATTGTCTCTAAGTTCTGCTATATCAATGTCACCAAAATGGTCCTCCGGAATATAGTAACCGGTTACAGGATCTGGCATCCAAGACCTCGCAGCAGCTTTGTCATCCGCTTGTTTCGGGTCCGCCCGAGTTAATCCTGCTGACAACTCTACTTTGGCTGCTACGACGCTGAATCCTCGCCTGCAATGGAACCAAATAAAAACAGCTTRGAATCAATGGCCTTACTGGTAAATTAGTATTTATTTCCCAAATTTAACACTCATTAAACCGGAGCTCATATCATAATAGTGGTGTTGTAAAKAAAGCTTACATCGTCTGAATACCCAGATTTGATCCCAAACCAAATCCATGACTTCCAAATCGAGACAGAGCACCTGCAGCCACAACCTTCATTTGGAGAAGAGATCTCGCCATTGAAAATAACAAGAAATTATTGGGCTGCCAAGAAACGTGTCGCCAAATTCCAGTGGTGATTTTCAGAGCCCATAGAGACGATGGGCCATTTAAATAGGCGAAGTAAGTTATTTGAGGAAAGAGCAACGAACATGATTCAATTTGGTGAGACGTCTAAGGATTATTGACTTGACGTAGTCAAATTCCAAATATACAACGCACATCCGCGTCTGCAGCCCCGGAGATGTACAGCCACCTGGAATTACCACCGATTTTAGAGGCGTTTTTCCAGAAGAGTAGGACTCAGTAGGACGCCATCCATGTGGTATGTCATTTCGCTTTTAGTAACGAAGGTGCCTGTCCACGCGCAAAGGAATTTTCTAAGTCAAACTTGGCTGCAGAATGATATTCTACTCTTTTGACGAAGGGGATAATGTACTATTTAACAAGATGCCCGAAACTTTATCATCGAATGGTCGGCATGCCCAGAACTTTAGCATCGAATGCTTCGTCCTGCCGACCATGCCGACCATCTAGCCAAATTTCTTTGTTCCTTCCACTGGCATGCAGGTGGGCCAAGACCAAAGATGCCCCCATAACATAGCTTTCATGTGTTATGGGGCCTTGCCGTGTTCTAGTGGCACACAGCTATGCTGTCTTATGGGGGCCCTTGCTGTGTTCGAGTGGCACACAACTCATGGTGCAAAGGGCATGGGCCCAATACTAATACGAATATGGATACAACGAGCATTTAATAATTTAGGTTTAAATTTGCAATTTGCACCAACATATATTTTATATTTTATATTTTTTTTCTAAGAAAATCTTCCTTTAATAATGTTTATAGGGGTATATCTACGTTTATGCCTATAGACTTACACTTATTGGAAATGGGTACATTTAACATGTTTTTAATTATTAATAAGTTTTGTATAGACATCTTTAAAAATGGATGGAATATTTTTAATAGTCACAATAAATGAATGGTTGTGATTTCAACCATTAACTTTCTCACTTTTATAAAAGCATTCATTTATATGTTTAGTTTTTTACATTTACCTAATCATATTTAAAAATTATTGTATTGACTCAATGATTACCACTTTTAAATGATTAACAAAGATTCCTAATTGTAACTAGGGGACTATGTCGACTATCAAACCTGCCATCGTTGTTGTTTCAATAAAGTGGGAGATGCAAGCCTAACATAGTTGACGTCTCAATTAATTCACCTCCTCTCCCAGAAGCTAAGGTGGCGTAGTCAATAAGAGAATAAAGTACTTTTAACTGCAACCTATGAATTTTTCCCAATTTTTTCCACACCACAGCAGATTGCAGATTAGTACGCATTCAGGTATGCAAAAATATGGTGTTATTAAACAAATGAAGAATTCAAGATTCACAACACTATGTATGATAAGCATGAGAGCGTCTATTGGATTACACGTTATGCCATCACAATTCACATGCGTTTTATTCATTGAACTTTGCTTAGACGTGCATAATATTTTAGATTTATTGACAATGTAAACCGTGCAGAACATAGACTAGATTTTAAAGCGAGAAGCTCAAGTACGGTGGGAAATCACTTTTGTTTTATACCATTGACGGTACCAATAATGGGAATGCTTGAGAATTGGATTTTGTGAGAAGGTAAAAGATGAATGTCCAATAGGTATTAAACCTGCTCCTAGTATTAAACCCTAATCTCTGGTATTAAACTCTAATCTCTGGGATCTCTCTGGTATTCTAGACGCTCTGCCTCTCGCTCTCTTATTTATCTTTCTTGTATTTGTATCACTCGATTCCTCACAATGGCAATGGATAATAGCAATCTAAAACATCAAAACTAGTGACAATGATCTACATGCAATTATTCACATGAACGTCGAGAACTCTTATAGATGGATAAAGGAACATTTTCCATGTATTGCAACCACTCATTGAGGAAACCATTAACAAGCTCTTCCCCCTACAAAACTTTTACACTTATTAATTCCTGTGGGAGGGACTATAGCGATGAGTTCATGGCTGACTATATATATTTTTTTGTAAATAAAAATGGGTAAATCCTATTACTATGTTGTCAATGTACAAAAAAGACACATAACATCGCCCTGCCACCTATTCCGCCAAACTAGTGGAAACTGGAACAAATGGTCGCCTATTATACTTTCGGCCAAAAAAGGCATCCACCACTTGCCCTGCCAATTGGAAACAAGAGCAATTGGCAGATGTTTCTCCTGACAGAGTTGTCTTTGCAAGCTAGAACAAACTAACAACTGCTGAAAAAATAAAACTAGATAGGATGTATGTAAAGTACCAGTACATAATAACAAGAAGCTAATCATTGGCACCAGGAGATCTATCATTCGAAGATCCAGGGAGAGTGTCATCGCTGGGTTGTAGCACGAAGGGTTGCGCACAGGTCGGGGAACGTTGCTTGGCCAGTGGATTCGAGAAAGCGTCGAAGAGCATGTGAATCCACTTGCTAATGAGGGTGTCCCGATGAAGTTGGTCCGCCATGTAGCTTCTGAGATTGAAAATGAGCTCCAATTGCTTCGGGCTGAAGAGACTGCGAGGAGCCGGGTCGAATTTCAGAATTTCATTCAGCGATAGAGGCGCCAAGATGGGGAATTTCTCCTGTGTAGTATCGATGGCTCCATCCTTGACCACCTCAGCTCCTGCATCCGCTTCGCTAGTATTTTCCTGGAGGGAAGCGCCTTAAGCTGTGTGGAGGAGTTCCTCGAGGAATTCCTCCTCAACAACGCATGTGGCACCTACCATGACAGGTTGGGTACCTGTATTAGCTTTGTTGGTGCTAGGGAACAAGTAATCGTCTAGGACCATGTAAAGGAGGGATTCTGGTGGAACCTAGATAGGTCCCTATGGAAATTCCTCCTCAATGTAGGCCATCGGTGGAGTTCGTAGCCTCGCGGTGCATGAAGTCCTAACAATGGACAGGGTGCGTTCCAGGTGTTGCAGGTGTCTCTGTCGGGCAGCATAGTTGTACCAGGCAGGTCCACATCTCAACTTACCTCTTTCTCGCAGCATGGATGAGCCAGGGGGGCGAAGAATCCACTGAATTCATTCCAGGGTCAGAGAGTTGCTTTGGTCTTTGAGAAAGTAAAAACCAGTACAGTATTGGCTCGGTGGAAGTTAACGCAACCATTCCAGGTCCCTTCCACCACCTCTCATTAGCCATCGTGGTCTCTTTTAGCACATCCCCCTCCCAACAGTCACACAACACATAATCATAACATAATTAACATTCATCGACCTTTTATACAAAGGTCCATCAAATCAAACATTCACATCTTTGAGTTTGCCATAGTTCTTGGCCAATATAGTTATTTTTACAGACTGGGGGAAACAGGGTGTTACAGATGATTTTCTTGTTTATTTCTTTGAGTTCATGTGAATGATGATTCTATGAGCTCTCCTCACTGCTTTCATTCTTCAATCCACCACATGAAATTTGGGGTGGTAGTGGGATGCCACATTCACTTAGCACTGCTTCTCCTTCTGATGAGCATGCAAATCATGGCATGTTTTTTCCTTCACAAAACTTGTCGTGGTTTTCATGGTTATGGGATTTTAAAATATGCCATCAAATCCTAAGACTTGTATTTGTAATGGGGATCAATATGCCTTGTCTTATCTTTCCTATCCCTTGTCCATAATATCCCATCTACCTTAGTAGTTTAGATCCAATGCCCTTGATATGCTTCTAAAATTCACCAAATTTCTCTTGAGGAATGCCTATGGAAAGTGAACTTATCGAAATGGTCTCTGTCATGGTTCCATTTGAGGCAGTGGCAATGGATGGTGGCCTTGCTTCCCATTTCTCTTGAGTAGTTTCTTGGGTGTTCTCCAAGAAATCCTCTTTCTCTACCCACTCTTGTTGTAGTTGTTCCCACATGTGAGTGATCATATCTTCTTTCCAACTATCCAATTATATGACCTTTTCTCCCAAGTGTGCAAGTTGAACTATGTGCTCATCCCAATCTTCCATGACCACTATGAGAAAGTATTGGTATTCTTAAAACTTATTCTCGAGCAATGGAAATAATTTCGTATAGGTATCTATTGGCCTTATCTCTTGTTGGGGGGTTAAATACCTAGGTTTCATTAATATTTTACCAACAAAACCCCATAGGCATCGACATATTCAATCTTTAATCGAAGACCAAAGAAGGTATCACACGAGACACCATGAGAATCACAAATACCATTAGTATTGTGTAGGGTGTAAAGGGACAACACATAGAGGAAACCTCCAAAGATAACCATTCATTCATTCATTCATTCATTCATAGTTAGTAATATATTACTATAAAGAAGAAGGTAGACATATATATATCAAAACCATAACACATGAAATGCAAAGAGAAAGGAATTCAGATTTCATTCATTCATTTCAACATCATTCGGATCCAATGAAATGCACATAGGTCGAAGCCTACTCCAAATGAATCAACAGTAAATCAAAACAGAGACACACTATGCACTAAGATATGTTTCTTCTCATTCATCTCTATCTTTTATCTCTCAACAACAAACTTATGTAAAAAATGTTACAAAACTAAACTTTGAACTCTTAATTTGTTCCAACTTTCTCTCTCATACAATAATGAACTCTCTCCTTTAATAAAAAAAATCCCCAACCCTTTACATGCCCACATGCATCCCCCCATATCTTTCATGGGGTTTGGCAATCATAACTAACTTGCCAGCTCATCCATAACCTTGACCACCATTAGTAAGGTTGTTACAAAACCAGTTACAATGATTCCCAAAAGATACACTCAGATTTAGTTTGCATGCACTCTCTTTTATGTTCTTGTGTGTAGTACAAAAATGGGTTGGCGTGTGTAGTGAAAAATGGGGTTGGCGTGCGCAATAAAAAATGGGTTTGGCGCGTGCAATACAAAATGGGTTTGGTGCGCATAGTTAATCCTTGGTTCATGCAAACTCTAAAATCTGCCACCGCTCCATGCATATGTTTCACCATGTTTGCATTACTTACTTGTGGCACACATGTGATATTCAAACCTTAGGTTCCAACATTCCCCCAACACTATTATTTGTCTCATCCTCAATCCAATGACGTAGTTTCTTTGATAGCTCGTATGTGAATTTGGTAGATCCACTAGATGGACTTTGTGGGACATGTACCACTACTCCTTCGTAGGTACAATCTATCGAAATGTTTGGTTTTTTTTGTCGTGCATTGGAATTAGAAGGATTCAAGGATCCACTGGAGCTTAGATGTGAATGAGTCTCTCCACCTCCGAAATCTTGACCCCTCGCTCATTAACATCTATTTGTAATTTCGAAGGATAGATGTCTTTTAGCATACGGTGAAAAACTATCGACATTATATACGCCAAGGCCCACATTCGAGAATTGGCTAGATCACCCTAGTTCCTTTTTGGGTGTAACACACCTGACCCCCTAAATCTCACTTACGTTGGTGGGATGTCAACTTTCTCCTTTCTTTCTTATCATGTCATGTTATTTATTTCACCAATTGCTTAGTTTGGGACTTCTCTTATCACAATTTAATCTAATATAAGTCCTAATAATTCTCAGGGAAGTGTCCCTCCTTAACTTACTAAAGTACATAGGTTTCTAAACACCCTCAGTCGGATAGTACTATTTGATTATCTCCCTCGGGACAACAATCTATGGCTATTTGAACTCACTCTCGTCGGAATGCCCAAACACCTAGGTTGACCTCCCTTTCGACGACAATGTCCCGATGAATCATCCACCGAGATATAATGCTCCTCGTATCTGGGGTTCTAACAATTGTGATTACATCGGAGACTCTACTTACCTGACGATTACTTCCTGCTTGAGTTCCCATTTGACTTACCAAAAAATGGGACCCACAAGACTCACAACTAGGATTAAATATCGCCCCCATACCAATCAATGATCCTCCTTCATTTTCAGAGTCCCTCCCCTTCGGAGTGTATCTGCTTTGGTTCCACAAACTACTCCACGTGGCTTACTTCGACCAAGCACATCTTCAATGTATTGAACGATCCTCGTTCGTCATCATTCTCCTCCTCGGAGTGACTCTTGTCAGAACCGATGATTGGGATCTCATTGATCACTTCACTATGGATCTATGATTCTCATAGTTGCTAATGTCATAATATTTTCAATTCTTCTATCTGGACCGATGATATCCCATCCTCCAACAGTCTCTTTATTGGATCCAACGGTCCATATTTCTCTCTAGTCACCCTCTGATAGATCGATGGTCCTTTTCAACTCTAGGATTTACCTATCGGAGTTTGAATACACCATCATTGAATCACTCTGAAAGTGGCACCCTCCAACCAACAATATGGACCTGTTCACTTCGTAGAATCAATGGTTGTGAATCCACCCACCGTAAAACAATGGTTTCTTCCAGGCTAACAATTCAATTTCAGAATTAAACAAGTCAAGGTATTTTCTTTGGCCTTTCTACAGTTCTACCAAAATTCTATGAGCTTTGGAATTCTAGGTTTACTCTAGTTAAGTTCTTCCTTTGTATAATTGGGTGAAAGATTGCATGTCTTGTAAGATTTCCATCTCAAAACAAGTGGCTTCTCACGGGGTTTATAACTCTCGACCCCTTAATAGGTCTCTCTAGACACTAGGGTACTCATGTCTCTTTCTGAGTGAAGATTTTCTCCATATCTTGCAAGCTTTCCTCCTAAGCCTCAAGATTTTCAAGGACATAGACCATCTCACTTAACTCAACTTTATGAGTTAGAAAATTCATACAATGAAAGTAAATAAGCACATTCCACTTTACATAGGAATTCAATACATCAATTACTTGCATTCATATTTTCCACCAAACTAGAGAAATACACATTTACAACACTAACATGCAATAAACAGTCAAGTTAGACACTTATTTGATTTAGGAAAAAATCGACGGCCAACCGACTGAGAGAGGACTCTAATTAACAGTCAAGTTAGACACTTAGTTGTGCACAAAATGATGGTTATAGTTATAGCCAATGGCAATGGTCTTGAACATTCAAACAAATACACTAATGATTTAATTGATGAGAAATTGAATTATAGGTATCATCTATGCATGGACAACATTAGGAATTAGGCATATCAAGCCACCAATTTAATTCTAGCTATAGCAATTGCTCCACAAATTGTACAAGATAATTCCTTAACCCAACAACCAAGCAATTGGGAGATTGGGTGGTTGATGGCTCCCATCAATTCTTCATATCAAAAATTAGTTGCAAAGTGTGGTTTACAAATTAAACAAGCATGAAGTTAAACTTTAAAGCAACCAAACCAAATGAAGTAGTGCTGGAATTAATTACCACCAAAGAAATATAATCTCAGAACAATTAACACATAGACAACATAGATTAACATGGAAATTAAAATGGGAAAACCAACATTTAATGGCTTCTATTTATTCTTAGGAATTGTTACAAATGAGAAATATACATGCTCAATTAGAGATTTCATGTATTCACATAGACAACATAGATTAAAGTGGAAATTCAAATGAGAAAACCAACATTTGATGGCTTCTATTTATTCTTAGGAATTGTTACAAATGAGATATATACATGCTCAATTAGAGATTTCATGTATTCAGATAGTCAACATAGATTAACGTGGAAATTCAAATGGGAAAACCAACATTTGATGGCTTCTATTTATTCTTAGGAATTGTTACAAATGAGATATATACATGCTCGATTAGAGATTTCATGTATTCTCACTCATTGACAGTATTTTGTAGATTGTTTAGGTTGGAAACAATCTTTATTCCTCATGAACAGGATTAAAAACCTCTTCATCCTCCAATCTTTGAGGAGATTACTTCATTCCAAGTCATCATTCTTACATCATTGTGTCCTTCCCAAACTTCATTTTTTTCGAGCTCTCTTTGGTTGTCTTTGCATCGAACAAACATTCTTTATTATAATGTTTTCTTGGAATATCAACCACGAAGTGATTTGTTTCATCATCATGTGGAGTCAAGATGAAACCCTTGACCTTTGATCTTCAAGGAACGTTGAGTTAAAACTTTGCTAAGACTTTTACAAAGTTTGGAGGAGGATTAATTTAGATCACACTTTCATATGGTTTGATGGATCATCGATATATGTGAGACTTTCCATGCAGATCATTGTACATGTGCATGAGATCTAGGTAGAGGTGAATTAATCTTTAGTATTTCCCATGAATTTTTAGGTGGGGCCTCATGTAATATGAATAAGGATCCACAGAAAGTATCCCCTACCCAATCTTCTCATTCCAATCATCTAAATCTGTGGAGTCATGAAGTGGAGAGGGAAGAGTACACCATAAAACTAGTCACTTGTTCAAACAAGGTCAAAATAAAAGACATAATTGGTTTATGCCCTTTACCCAACAAAATGACAAATTCTTAAGGCTAGCCCTAACCATTTCAAGCTCCATGACCTTAGCAATGATGGGTGGACTAAAATCATTGTGAAGACAGATTTAACTATGACTCATTTGAAGCCAAACCCAACAATGGAGACAAACCTCCACCTAGTCTCAAACACCTCCCTATTTATGGTGAGAGATGGGTCTTCTAACTGCACCGTCATAGAACCCGTCGAAAAGAGAGATAACTCGGGAGAGAAGATTGCTCTCGAATTAATCCACTCGGGAGAGAAGATTGCTCTCGCCAATCTGTCGGCCCACATGCATGTGAGCTAAGGCAAATTTGGACTTATGATCCGCGTGAGGATGCACCGTCTTTTGTGTAAGTTGTTGAGTAGTACAAGTGACGATCAACGTGTTACGTGTGCATGACGCAAAAGAAAGAAAAAGAGTATCCGTATTTGAACGTCTCGCTTAAGGAAGCCTGTGGTAAGCTGCGTGCACGGAATGATGGAGAAGTTTGCAGTTGAGTGAATTCCTTTTAATATTCAAATTGAAAAAGATGAACGCTGCCAAAACATGAATCTCATTCTCCCGTTTCATTCCACTAAGCAATGAATCAATTTTGAGGAGTTGCGTTTTCTGAAATTGTCAGCGTATTCTGTACCACTGAAAGAGCATCTTCGTTACTAAAAGCCAGCGTATTCTGTACCACTGAAATTGTCAGCGTATTCTGTACCACGTGGATGGGAAAAAAAGGGGTCCCATCAATAGTAACTTCCAGTTGCGTCCAAGTTCTGGAGACTAGACGCGTAAAGGAAGCAACCACTGGTGTGCGTTGTATCTGACCACATCAAATCAATAATGCAAATACGTCTATTGCTACCAAAAATAATGGAGCACGTTTAT
>ML781791.1:775626-786363 GCA_009831015.1 Picea engelmannii | reverse complement strand
CAACTTTGTTTCCCAATAAATTGCCAATGAGACCAGTTGACTCTTTTCATCCTGAAAACAAGAGCTAATCCTGGAGCTAATCCTGAATACAAACAGAATGTTGATGGATTCTCAAGCCTAATACAAATGTGTAAATTACTCTCTATCCATTGAAAATTTCTTTCCTTAATCACTCTTAAGATCAGCTGGACACTCCAAGATTCCACGATGAATGTAGAGATTTACATCACATTCTAATGTGTTAGGCACAGGAAGTAAAACAGAGCATAACATAAGCAAGATCAAATACACATTTAAATTAATCACAACAATTTCACAATTTGATACAGTGATTTATGTGGAAACTTAAATGGGAAAAAACTACTAGCAGTCTTCTTCTTGAATTCTTATTTAAGGGAGAATTACAATAGCCTACCGAGGCATACAACCATCCTCTCCTCACACAATGTACTAGCTTGCATTTGCATTGTCATCTATCTCTATGGATATGTTCGTATATATAACATCTATCATTGAGTTACACAAACCGATCATGAATAAATCACATAGTTACACACAATTAATAAATAAATTGCATTCATGCTCATGTACATTTACATCTGCGACACGAAGAAAATTAATTGACATGTTTCCAATATAATGTTGATTTTGTTTAATTACATAATGTTGATTTTGTTTAATTACATTTTATTTTTTTGTTGTTAGAATCAATTTTTGATAATTTAAAATTTTGGCAATCTGAATCGTAAAACAAATTTATGATTAAAGAAGATTTCTCTCAGATTTCTATCGAAATGTGTAATAAAAAAGTTAATTCATTTACTACACAATTAACCGAGAACACTGTTTCTTCCCCAGGGTTTTTTTCCATAGTGAAGCAGGCTCGAAGTTTGAGAATATCCAAATGTTTTGCAATGTAACGTTCTTTAAACTGGTAAAACCTTTCGGTAGTTAAATAAAAATATCTTAATGAAACAAGGGAAGAGATTTTATTTATCATAATATGGACAAAACAAGAGTGAAGATTTCGTGTATCAATTTGATTATTTAAGATCAGTATTACTTTGTCTCATATAGTTTTCCCAATTATGTCTCGATAAAGAAAATGCTGTCGAATATCTTATTTGAAGTTTCCTTTGAACATAAACTGATCTGTTTTGTATTGTATTGTATGACCATATTACACTTTAAACAATTGGTTTAGTCTAGATTATGCTTCCTGATAAAGTTCTATTAGTTATAGCTTTCCAATAAATAAGATAAATGGAAAAAACAGTTCAATTAAAATTGGTTTATATAGTGATATCTGTGTTGACTAAAGCAGGGGAGACAAGGCAATGAGCACACCCAAGTCAACCCAATAGATTTTATGTACCCAAGGATTGTATGGATTGTGTACATTATAGAGGAAGATAAGTTAATGTTTAGATATGGGCTCTTGGATCGGGTCACTTCACCCTTTTCTATTGGTTTAGTTTCAGATGGATTTAAGTTAACAAAATCTATTTAACTCTTTTTTCATTTAGATTTTGGAGATTGTAACCCATTATTTTATATAGATAATTGTTCTTTATTTCTAAATGATAATAAATAGATAGATTATAGATGTTAAAGTGGGAAATGAATAGTTAAATTTATTTGAAATGGAGCAAGTTGAAAAACAAAGAAGAATAAAATGGTTTTAAGAGATTTAGAAGGTGTTAAAACTTTATTGCACAAAAACTCTAGACTCCTTAAAATGAAGCACTTTATCATGGATGTGAGGAGTATAAAGGTTCATTAGGTTAAGGAAGTAATGAGGTTTTTAAGGTTTAATTTATTTTGATTAATTTGAAAATGAAAAATATGTTAGAGAAGATCATGGGTTTGTACAAGTTCAATGACATTTTTTAGAAAGATATGGAGGAGATTAAGAACATGTGTTAGACCTTTATTTACTAAATACTATTGTGTGTATCATGTTTTTAATCAAGTCTATTAGCCATGGAAAATTTTGTCAATTTCTATTTTTTTCTAAAATGCTTCATCCAAATTCAAAACCATATAAAATTATTAGAAATTTGAATATTTTTATAAACATAGTGCCAAACATATTATGGTTGTTATTTTAAGAATTAGTAGGATTCACCAAGATTTCTACACTTTAAGATAAGTATGGATCCTTAAATTTTCCCTTCTACAAGTCCATAGGAATGTAGTAGAGTTATTATTTTTTTTTTTTTTGACAAGAACGGTTAGAGTGTATTAATCGGCTTCCTGGCAAACCAGAATCAGAAAGTTACAAAGCTGAAGAAGGTTGATGATCTCGCTGCCAACCTTCTTGTGGATAACTTGAGAGTACAATCCCACTTACTTCTTGAGCTAAGTCGAGAAAATGACAAAAAATGCATACATGAGTAAATTCTCACAAACTGTGAGCACAATAGGAGACAGAAGCAAAGCATTAAACCTAGGAGGATGAGACTTTCCCCTTAAAAAAGGGATCCAACTTTTTCTGAGAACCTAAAGAAATGTTGGAGGTAGCCTCCTTTTCTCTGCATGCTTTGTTGGTCTTTCTCCCTCGGGTAAGGGGTGGAGACGGAACTGAAGTGTCTTCAGTGGCAGGAGTTTCCATAGAGCCGCTGGAGGGGATTGAAACAACTAGACCTGTAGGGGCAGTGGGCTCCAGATTTGAGTCCCGATTTCCTCTCGCTGCTACTGACTCTGGAGGAATGGTTTCCAGAAAGCTTTCGTCTGTCGGATTTCCCTTGACTGTTGTTGATTCTGGATCTAGGGCTTCATCTTCCTTCAACGCATCAAAGCTGTTTTTATTTTCTAAGGTAGCCTCTGCTGAATGAGTGGCCTTCGGAGCCTGGGTTAGTGGGTCCTTTCGCCGTGGCTGCCTGCGTTTGTTAGAAACTGGCTGAAAATCATCTTCTTTGACTGGTCCCGGCTCCCCAGAGGCTTTGGGGCAGCTTTTTGCGAAATGACCGTAGTCATGGCACCAGAGGCACTTAAAAGGGATCTTCTCATAGTCCAGCTCTTGGATATGGGACCAATCCCCCAGGGAGAGCTTAATAGCTTCCGGAAGGCCTTTCTCTAGGTTAACCTCAACACAAATTCGAGCGCAGGTAAATTGATCCCCTTTCGGCTCCACACTGTCCAAGAAACGTCCAAGCTTGTTTCCAATGTCCTCCAAAGAACTTTTCCCCCAAAGATGCAAGGGAAGATGAGGCAGTCTAACCCAAACAGGGGCTGCGGTGATTTTGGCTCCGGGATTGAAGTCAAGTGTCCATGGGGCTAAGAACAACCCTCTTGCCCCCATGAAATAGGGTCCAGATCTGAAAACTAGATCTTGATCCTCTGTCCTCGAGAAACTGAAGACAAAAAAACCCCTGCCTACTGCACATAAAGAGACTTCTCCCTGTATCAGTGACTTCCAACGATCATCCATCCATGCCTCCACCGTTTTGGGGCTGGGCCATAACCCCATAAAGTTACCGATGAGGACATTTTCTGCTAGCAAGAGGGCAAGATTGCAGGGCTCCTCTGGAGATAGCTTCACCGAAGGGATCTCCTCCATCTTCTTGACAAATTTAGATGAGATAGACGGCTTGGATTTAGGTCTTGCCGCCCGGACTAATGCTTTGAATGCTTCCAGAGTATCTTCATCCATTTCGGTGGTCGGTTTTGGGGCCATTGGAGCACGACAGCGGCCACCTACAAACAAGAAAAAAAGAAGAGGCACGACCTCTGCTCAAAATCGCGTGCAAAGCGTAAGAGGGTCGTTCTGTCCGTTGTAAATCGAAGAAGGGATGCTCTGTCATGCAAATCGCTGGAGGGGCGCTCTAATCGGCTGCTCCAGACGGATCCAGGCTCCTGCAGACGAGATTCAGACTGGGGGTGGCTAGGGTTTAGGCCCTAGCCGCGTTGGCTTTCCGCCTCGCTTCATTCTGTCAGAAATCTCCTCAACATTGTTCATCATAAGACTCCTGCTCAATCTTTGATATTGCTGAATGTAGTAGAGTTATTATTATCAAAGTTTGTCATTTTGAATTGAAGACCTACTTAAGGAGATCACTTTGGAAAAGTAAGCCAATACATGTTTGAACACAAAAATCTCAATCGTTGGGAATTCATGGTGGGAAAAGGAGCCTTAGCAAGTCAACAAAAAACTTTCCATAAGTATGTAATGTGCCACTTGTGAAGATTGTGTAATTTGTCATGTAATATGAATAGGGAGCTACTTGGTATATCCCTTTAGAGGAGAAGGAAGGTTATGTCATCATGTTGGTCACTTTGGTAGAGAGCTCCTAACAAAGACACAATTAACCTAAATGATAAATTCTCAATGTTGACCCTAACCATTATGAAGACCATTGAACCACCTTAATTCAATAATGATGGTGGAGTCAAATCATTGTGAAAATTAAGCTAATTCACATTGATTAGAGGCAATCATCAACAATCTAAATGAACCTTAGCCTAATGTGAAACTTTTGTTTATTACTATATCATTGATGTGAAGTTTTTGTCTATTATTATATGATTTTTACATATTTATATTAAAATATATAATTTTATAACTTTTACTTTTACTTTCAAAATTTCTATATATTTTAATAAAATAATGATTTTATACTTAAATAATTTTTGTTTATATTAAAATATATAATTTTATAAATTTTACTTTTACTTTATAATTTAATTTTTTATATTTTTTTATAAAATAATGATTTTATACTTAAATAATGATATATATTTTGATACTTTACTAACATATGTTAATGCATGTAACTTGTGTGACTTTGGTCATTATATATAGGAAATTGTTTTTCTAAATTTAAACCCAAGTTATTGACCCAAGTTATTGTTTGTTATTTAAACCCAAGTTGTTGTTTGTTATTGAGGGTAGGTCTCTAATTAATTTGTGTGACTTTGATCATTATATATAGGAAATTGTTTTTCTAAATTTAAATCCAAATTGTTGTTTTTTTATTAAGGGCAATTGTTGTTTGTTATTAAGGGCAAGCCTCCAATTTATTTTAAGAGGCTATAAATATTTTTGAAATATAAAAAATTATATATTATTAAAATATAAAATGTAGATTTGAAAGATGTAAGTATGAAAAATATATAAGTTATTTATTTTTATTTAAATAAGTTTTACATATAACAATTAAAATGTATATATGTATTTTTATTTTTAGTATGAACAATGTATTCTTCTAATTTGCAATTAATTACATGATATGTAAATACAAGTGGAATGAT
Organism: Picea engelmannii; assembly: GCA_009831015.1. Classification (NCBI taxonomy): domain Eukaryota; kingdom Viridiplantae; phylum Streptophyta; class Pinopsida; order Pinales; family Pinaceae; genus Picea; species Picea engelmannii. The sequence continues at coordinate 781,110 of ML781791.1, read as the reverse complement.
TTGATAGTTTTTTTATATTTTTCATCTATTCTTAATATTTTTTACTTACTCTTTGATATTAATGCTTTCCCATTAATGATATTAATTCTTAATGATTTGAGTCAGCATTTAATGCTTTCCCAATCATTACCAATTTGCAACTTTGTTTGCTTCCCAAGTGACGGAATGGGACACTTTTGAACATTGCTAAAATCGGTGAGAAACTGTAGCTGCGCCTGACGTGGGGACATAAAGATTCTGATCCCATCATTATGGACAGTTCCAGCATTTGACCCTTTTCACTCAGATCCCGTAGTTTACCTTGAACTAGTAAATGTGCCAACCGTAGGCATTCCAGATCAATATCGAGACAAAGACCCAGCCACATGCATTTAGGCCCACATGCATATACGCCAAGGTAAAGTAAAGTCGGTCATGTGGTTGGCACGAGGATGCTTCTGGTAATAAGTTCTGTACATGTTCTGGAATGCGCATGTGAAGTTTGAAGTTGACCGAGTTACTCTGGTCCTCCAACCTTCTTCTAAAAGTAGAATACCGTCACACCTTGGATGGCCTGGATTCACTCCTCGTGATCTTCTAGAAAAAAACGTTCGGATCGGATCCTAAAACCTTGAGGGCGGCGTACACCGATGTAATCTTCCAGACCTTCAGGGCACAGTCCGCCGATGCGTGTTGTGTATTTGCTTCTTTGGAATTTGACGACGTCAACTCAAGAATTCAAAGACGTCTCAACAAATTGAACCATCTTCTCCTAAAATAACTTGAATATATCTATTAGGGCCCATGTCCAAATGTTAAAACTCTATTGGATAAAAACCTCTCCAACTCTAAACTTTTGTTGGAAGCCCCTTAAAATGAAGCATTTTAGAAGATGTGAGGAGCATAAGGCTAAGGTTGCACTAGAGTTGGAGTTAGAATTAATTGAGTCTAGGAGGTGAAAAGCCCTCCAAGTTTAATGGCATTTTGGAGGAATACATGGAGGAGATTAAGAACATATATTAGAGCTTTAATTCAAAAATATCTATGATGTGTATATCCTCTCTCCAATTAAACCCACAAGTATAGAGGTGTTGGGCTCTTCGTTTTGATGAATAGAAGTTGTGCAAGCTATTTCAGAGCCAGAGAATCGACTAAAAGAAAGAACAAAAAACAGAGAAAGGGGAATGCACAACAAGAAATAGTTAGAACATAAAACAATTGGAAGGACAGTGCAACACTAGTTTTGGAGAAAGAGGTTGCAACTAAATCAAGAATAGGAGAGAACTCTCAGGTTCTCAACCAGCAAGCTTGGATCAGATTATACATATGAGATCAATATGATTGTAAAAGGGGGATGGGGATTATCGTTATTATTATGTTTGTTGTTGTTGCTCTTGAGTTTGGTTAAGCTTAGACAGGTCGGGAAAGGTCGAATCCAAGTCTAGGTCTAGTTCGACTTTCTGTTGTTGTTAGCTTAGCTAAGTCCTGAGATCTGGGTTAGGAACCAGATTGATAATGTAATAGAGTCATGTAGTACTATAGTGTTGGAAAGAGTAAAGGACTGAGATAACCTTGTCTCACAGTAGTGCAGAAACACTTGTTGATTATCTTTGGCATGACCAATTGTATATGTGACTCAAGTTGATCTTGTATTTTGAGAAGAAACATGTTATATGATAATACAGTGGGAGACCCAACTATTTTGAAAATATCTTGTGTATTTAGCCTCCTGATTCTATTAAATGTATGTTATGTTATCTTTTATATCTGGTATGCTTAAAGGATTATAAATTTCATGTGAATGTCGACGCAACTCTGTTTCTCCATTCTCAACTAGGAAATGTTCATAACTATAACTAGTTTAAACTATCTTGGGCAGGAATAATATGAATCTTGATACTTTGGAGACATGTCTGAGTATTCTCCTTACCCTTCCCTCTCCTATTCGTCTTGGTTGTGCTTCGGGTGAGACTTCTTCCCTCCTGGGAAGATTAAAATGAGATGAAAATGTCAGCGCACTAGACTACATCGATACCTTTTGTTGGTAACTTGAAGAGGACTCTAGTCTAATCACTTTTGCGCCAACAAAATGGTTTTGATCCCAAGACCTATGCTCTAAAAGGGAACTTGTAAGGAGAATGTTTCCGCGGATCTATAGATCTAACATTTGGCAATGGTGGGAACGAAATTTTGATTCCTTTATATGGAAGGAAGCAGAGTTGCGAGGAAAAAACGTGAGCAATACAAGAGATTATGTCTTTTATTCAGAAAGATCAAGTGACCAGTATGAGATATTCTAGGTAAAATTCCTGGAAGAACTGTTCCATTGGATAGATCAACTAAAGGAGGCTCCTGAATTTAAAGAACACGTCAAGAAGGCTTGTACTTGGGACACAAAAAAGGTCGCAACACTTCATCAGTTGGATCACCAGATTGTTGGGTATGTGTTATATTCTTTGCATGTGTGTGTGTGGGCGCATCAAATATGACAACTGCATTTGACGATCCCTTTGGGCAGTTTTTGCTATTTTTAGCGGATTTTGCTACTTTTAACGGTTTTGTAAATTAATCTCGGATTAAGGGATTAGGGTTTTGGTATCTACGGAATACCTAAAAACATTGTATATATATTGTATAGTGAATGGTGAAATTCGATATAATGAATATAAGAAAGGTTTTCCCGGTTGAGGGTTTCCGGTATAAATCTCTGTGTACTATGTGAATGAGCCATTGATTAAATTATGTTTTTCTTAAGAATCTATATGCATTGCTTTACTTCACAGGTTTAAAACTTACATGTGGTATCACAACTCATTTTTGGCTTCAGAGGGACGCCTTTGTTGTTGAGGGTTTGGCTCGGTCTTGATAGATCAAGTTTATCTTGGGTCTGTGATAAACCTACGTTTAGTGGGAACTTTTGTAGTGGTGATTTGAGTGCAGAAGGAGGAATGGAAAGCTCTTCTAGAATCGAGATAGAGAAGTTCAATGGTAAAAACTTTGAGCTATGGAAGCTGAAGATGGAGGACCTTCTTGTAGACAAAGAACAATGGATCGTTGTGGATCCTGGTACACAACCTACTAGTACACCGTCTACTAGCACACAGGCTACTAGTACACAACCTACCAGTACACAAACTACTAGTACACCAGCTATTGGTATGTCGAAGGAAGATTGGGAGAAGTTGGACATAAGAGCAAGGAGTACTCTTCGACTCTGCCTGGCAGATTCGGTTTTGTTGAATGTCTTGGGAGAATCTACAACCAAGGAACTATGGGATAAGTTGGGGAATTTGTATTAATCAAAGTCCTTGGTAAACAAGTTGTTTCTTCGAAAGAATTTCTATCATCTTAGGATGGAAGATGGAGATTCTGTGACAGAACATTTAAATGCCTTTAATACTCTGGTAAGTCAACTTGTCTCTATTAATATTACGATTGCAGAAGAAGATAAGTGTATTACTTTGTTATGTTCTTTTCCAGACTCTTGGGATAATCTGCTTGTAGCAATTGGTAGTACCACTCAATCTACATTGAAGTATGAGGATGTAGTTTCATCCTTATTATCTGAAGAGATGAGGTGAAAAAGCATACATGGTCACAACACAGATGCTTTATTTGTAAGAGGGCGTACCCAAGACAGGAACCCCGGTAAGCCTTCGGGGTGGAGATCTAAATCTACAAGTAGATCTAAGTCTCCAGGAAAATCTTTGAGGAAATGCTGGAAGTGTGGTAAAATAGGGCATTATAAAAAAGCTTGCAAGTCTAAGAAGGTAGAAAAACCAAAGGGCTTTGATAGTACCTCTTCCATAGAGGCGAAAACCTCCATTGAAGAAGGAGGTGATGTTTACTTGGCATCTACAAGTACATATGCAGACCATGATGTATGGTTGATCGACTTAGGTGCATCATACCATATGACTCCTCATAGGGAGTGGTTCTCTGAATATGAAAAATATGATGGTGGTGATGTATTCCTAGGAGATGACTCAACAACAAAAATCTTGGGACGTGGAAGGGTTAAGTTGCTGCTAAAAGATGGAAGGATTAGAACACTTCCTGGGGTTCTTCACATTCCAAAACTAGCCAGGAGCCTAATATCTGTAAGCAAGATGGATGATGCAGGAGTGGATACTGTATTTAGAAAGAACACTTGCAAGATGGTACGAGGAGTATTGGTGTTGATGAGGGGAGTTCGGTGTGGAACTTTGTGCAAGTTGTTGGGAAGCACTTATACTAATGGGTGTAACAGTTCTGTTGTCCCTGAGAAGAGAAGTGAAGGAGACAAGACCAATACTGTCCCAGAAATGAAGACCATGTTCTGGCATCAAAGACTAGGGCATATTGGAGAAAATGGTTTGCGAACACTACATGATAAAGGTATGTCAAATTGCACTCTAGATTTTGATTTCTGTGAACTTTGCATATATGGTAAACATAATCGAGTAAGATTCCCATCTGGTGCTACAAGAGCAAAGGGGATCTTAGAGTTGATACACAGTGATGTGTTTGGACCTGTTCCTATTCCATCCCTAGGTAAATCTGCGTATTATGTTTCATTCATAGATGATTTTTCAAGGAACATATGGATTTATTTTCTTAGAAAGAAATCTGAGGTATTTGATAAATTTAAAGACTTTAAGGCTCTGGTAGAAAATCAGACAAAGAAGAAAATAAAGGTATTGAGAACAGATAATGGTGGAGAATTCTGTGGAAATGAATTCAAAGAATTATGTAAGAAGTGTGGTATAGAAAGGCAGAAGACCACTCCATACACTCCTTAGTAGAATGGATTTACAGAAAGGATGAACAGGACACTGATGGAAAAAGCAAGGAGCATGCTCAGCGGTGCCAGGTTAGGACAAGAATTATGGGCAGAGGCAGTGGGTACAATATGTTACCTGGTCAATTGATCACCTTCATCAACATTGGATGATAAAGCTCCACATGAGGTATGGTCTAGAAAGAAACCCTCTCTTCAACATCTTAGAGTGTTTGGTTGTGATGCTTATGTACATGTTCCAAAGGAAAATAGAAGTACGCTGGATAAAAAGGCTGAAAAGTGTATCTTTATTGGTTATAAAGATGGTGTGAAAGGTTATAAGCTTTGGAACCCAGAAACCAAGAAAATTATTTATAGTCGAGATGTTGTTTTCAGAGAGGTAAAAGATGTGTCCAAACAAGAATTCCTACCAACGCAAGATGAACCTAAGAAAATAGAGCTTGAGTTGGATGATGCAAAATCTAAATCATCTAAAGAAGAGGAAGCAAAAGAAGAAGAAGAAGAAGAACCTCATACCCCAGTATTGAGGAGATCAGTGAGCGATAGAAGGAAACCAGAAAGGTATAGTCCACCTGATTTTCATTCCAATTTTGCTTTATCTATTACTGATGATGATCCTAGAACTGTCAGGGAAACAGTGAATTCAGAGGATAGTAAACTCTGGAAGAAGGCCATGGTTGAAGAAATGGATGCCTTGGATAAGAATGAGGCATGGGATATAGTTG
>ML781791.1:709599-749925 GCA_009831015.1 Picea engelmannii | reverse complement strand
TATAATGGTTATCAATATATAATATTGGTGAATCTATGATTCATATATATACTATATAATATTAGTGGATCTCTGACTCATATTATATAGATGAGTTTTCTTTTTTTAATTTGATACAATTCAATTTAGTCCATCATAATTTTGAACATAAATTTAGTCGATCGTAATTTTGAACATAAAATTTTGTGTTTAAAGTTCAAATTCCCTCGTTTTCATGAATGATGATTGACTTTGTATAGAAAGATTCATTTAGATTCCTAATCTAAATGAAAATCTGCAAATTTAATTTAAATGAAGATTCCTACACCCTACAAAATTTAATCTAACTGAAAATCTAGATTGAGATAAGATTATTTATCTTCACCAGAACTTAAGTTAATTTAACCGATTGCAGATTCCCTCCATTCAACCAAAGTGGAACAAAGTTAACAGTTGGCTTCTGTTCACTTTGCTCCATGCCCGTTGGATGAACGGAATCTGTAATGGAGATACGAATTGCCCACTGATGGAAAGGATCCCTAACACCGAAGCTATCCTACATGACTACTTATTAGCTATTTAAGCTTGTTATCAACAATGGGTTGCAGTGCATAAGGCTGTAGTTAATTCTCGGATCTTAAAAATTGGAACAGTACGGTGGAACTTCTAAATATGTTAAAGCATGGGTATTTGTGGAATTGCAATTCACTGTGACATATATAATGGAATTCAAATATTTTATTGTTATTAACAGTCTGCTGCAGAGTGGAAGGCTGTAGTTAATTCTCAGGTGTTAAAAATTGGAACAATACGTTGGAACTTCTACATATGTTAAAGCAGGGGTGTTTAGAGAGACAATTTCTGAATTTGGAATTGCAATTCACTGTAACAAAGCACCTAGATTGCCCAGTCTACCTAACCTTCTATGTAATCCTTTTAAAGGAGAGAGATCAATTACAAGGCAGGAACTGAATCGGTTCAGTTCTCTTTTTAAATGAGGGAGATCAGTTACAAGGCAGGAATTGAATCAGTTCAGTTTTTTGTTACTAGGCAGGAATTTGTTATTTTGATTTAGTAACCCAAATGACACTGGACTCGTATTGATCCAAGCTACTGTGTTACTGTTTAAGTTCAAGCAGAGGAAAACATACATACAACAACAATGGAGTTGTTCAGCTATTCTCTACATTCATATGAAAAATTAAAATGCAAATATATGAAATGAGATATTTCTCTACAACACTTCATTCTTCACTTACCTAATAAATGCAAATTCACTTATCTCATATAAGTGCATTTATGATTCCTATCCACTATCAGTTTGGTCAAGTAAGGAAGAAGTTACTCTATTTACTGAAAATACTCCATTTAACACCTCCCTTAATTTAGACCATTACAAAAATCAGCACAAACAATGCCTAAGTGTTGTCTTTGAAATTCAAAAGTATTTCTTCCCAATGGCTTGGTAAAGATATCTCCTAATTGTTCAACCACAAAACTGTAGCATAATGCTACCATCGTTGACAAGCTTGCCAATGAAATGATAGTGAGTGTCAATGTGTTTACTCTTGTGGTAAAACACATGATTTTTAGATAATGCAATTGTTGAACCGTTGACACAAATTTTAGGGGTTGGCTCCTTCTCTTCATGTGTGAGATCACTAAGGATCCTTCTCAACCAAACCGCATGACATGATGTTGATGTTGCTGCCACATACTCTGTTTCTGCTCAAGAAATTGTGACAAGCCCAYGAAATTAAACCTGTACCCAACAAAAAACTTATCCTATCATCAATGCTACTTGCAAAATCACTATCTGGATATCCAACAAGTGAGTCATTTTCTAAATTGAATACCAAATTCCATAATCTGTTTTACCTGCAATATACTTCAAAATTCTTTTTCTAACTTTCCAATGAGAGATTTTGGGATGGGATTTTCCATAAATCTTGAAATTAAGCTCATTGCATACATGATATCTGATCGAGTAATTGTAAGGTACATGAGGGTTCCTACAAGCCTCTTATATAGAGTATAATCAACTATTGTTCCTTCATCTTGTTTGCTTAGCTTTGTACCTATTGCAATTGGTGTATCTATTGGCTTGCATTTGTTCATTTTGAACCTTTTCAAAATATTTGTGGCATATTTTTACTGACAAATGGAAATTCTCTTTTCAGATTGTTCAACTTCAATTCCCATAAAATACCAAGATTAGTCATTTCAAATTCACTTTGCATGGCTTCCTTGAATTCATTCAACAACAAATTTCTTGTATAAATCATGTCATCAACATAAAGAAAAAATATCAAAATATTACCTTTTTGGTCTCTTTTGGTGTAAAGTATGGGTTTGTTTCTCCTCTTTGAACCCATTGTTGAGAAAATAAGAATCAATGTGACTATACCAAGCTCTTGGAGCTTGTTTCAAACCATACATCTCTTTCTTTAATCTGTACACTTTGTACTATTTACCTCTCATCTGAAATCCTGGTGGTTGATTCACATAAACTTCTTCCTCTAAAATTACATTTAGAAAGGTTGATTTAACGTCCATTTGTTAGACTGAAAGGTTGATTTAATGTCCATTTTTTAGACTGGCCAAAACTGCTCTGACAATATCCAAATGTTTCTCCATAGTAAATATCGGGTTGTTGAACAAACCCTTTTTCTACAACTTGACGTGTGCTTCTCTACTTTGCATTTTTCATTGAATTTTGTCTTGCAAGCCCATTTAACTCCAATGCTAGTTTTACCTGTAGGGAGATCTACAAGATCCCATGTGTTTTTTCTTTCAATTGTTTCAATTTCCTCGTTCATTGCATGAACCCATTTTTCTTCCTTGAATGCTTCTTCAAAATATATTGGTTGACAGGATAACAAAGAAAAATTTGCTTGTTGATCCATGCCATCATTTTTCCCATAAATTTATCTCAAGCTTCTTGTTTTCTGGTTCCTCAAATTTTCTATAGTGGGATCTAAATCATTACTAGATGAAGAAGAAGAATTATGCTTTGTTTTTTTCTCTTTGGCCTTGTACTTGCAATCTTGGAAGACTTGGTGGAGAATCTTGTTGTCCTGTAGCTTCCACCTATTTGTCTTCATGTGTAGAAGGAATATGATCTACAACCATTTCATTTATTTGGTTATCCCAGGATTTATCTTCTTGGAATTTCACATCTCTGCTTACTATCAACTTCTTGGTAACAATATTGTACAACCAATATGCTTTAGACTGCTCACTATATCCCACAAATATACATTTTTTACTTCTATCATGAAGATTTCTCCTCATCTCTTCAGGAACACAAGCATAAGCTACACAACCAAAAAATTTAAATTTGAGAAACACTTGATTTCATACCACTCCAGGCTTCTTGAGGGACTTGATCTTTCACACTACTGGTTGGTGACGAATTCAAAATATAGATTGAGCATGCCACTGCTCCACCCCAATATTCATTTGACAAATTTTGGCCTTCAAAAAAATTATGCCCATATTCATTATTGTCTGATTCTTCCTGTCAGCTACTCCATTATGTTGTGTAATGTATCTTATGCTAAAATGTCTCTTGATCCCATGTTTCCTGCAATATGTTCTAAATGTTTTGGAGGCATACTCACCTCCTCATTCTAATATGAGTACTTTGATTACTTCCTACTCTGTTTCTCTATCAAAGATTTAAATTCTTTGAATTTTTCAAATGTCTTTGATTTATGCTCGAGAAAATACACCCAAGTTTTTCTACTAAAATCATCAATGAATGTTAGAAAATAAAAACTACCTCCTATTGATTGAGTTTTCATTAAACCACAAAGGTTTGTATGCACCAGCTTGAGGTGTTCTTTTTCTCTGTAGGAAGCATCGGGAAAACTATCCCTTTGGTGTTTGGCCAAAATACAACTCTCACAAGATTTTTTTTGTTCATTTATAATGGGAAAACCTTTGACCATAGACTTCTTCTGTAAAATACTGAGACTACTAAATGGTAAATGACCATATCTAAGATTCCACAACCAAGTCTTATCCGAGTTTGATACATTTTGGGCATATGGCCATGAAAAATTTACATTTCTCAATATCAAAGGAAACATTCTATTTTTGGTCATTTGTACTGTAGCTATGATTTTCTTACTGGGTGGTTTGTCCAATATTGTACACTTGTAACCTTCAAAAATGACTCTATAACCATGTTCATTCGTCTGACCTACACTCATCAGATTATGTCTAAGACCAGGTACATAATAAACATCATGAATATCCTTCTTTTCATCTTGTTTGGTCAATACATAAATTACACCCTTGCCTAAAACTTTCTTTTGAATCATCTCCCAATTTAATTTGAGATGTGACAGAGTTATCTAAACTAGAAAAAGAGATCTTTGTTACCTGTCATATGATTCTTGTAGCCATTATCCAACAATCAAATATCATGACTATTTATTTCTTCTTCTATGACTTCGCATGAGAAGAACATTGATTCAGATGTTCCTTCTTTAGTGTTGGTAACATTTTATTTGCTCCTATTCAGATATGCTTGCTTCTTTCTGGATTCACTTTCATAGTGACCAAATTTCTTGCAATAATAACACTAGATCCTTGATTTTTCAGTCCACCTTGGCTTATTGAAATTTATGCCTCTCCCTTTTTGGTTCCAAGAGTTTCTTTGTGGTTGTTATGACTATTCACTCTATTCTGAGTATTTTGCAGTTGACCTCTCTCTTGTTTGAGAGCGTCATCTTCCTCGTCTTCCTATACTTCTATTCCCTCTACCTCTACCTCTGCGTATGTATGCTTGAGACTAAAATGCATTCTCCAAAGATTTAGTATCTCGACTGAACTTGTTCTCATGAGTTAACAAAGATCCCATGAGTTCTTCAATTGTCAATTTTGACAGGTATTTCGACTCTTTTATGTGTTGATGTTTTGGTAGCTACGGGAGGTATTAACCTCCAAGTGTAACCTTTGTACTTAGATTAGAATGTTCCGTAAGTAAGAGAACCATTAAACAGATGTTTGGAAACTCTATAAGAGAAGTCAGACCAAGGAGAATAATAATAAAGAAATAAGAAACCTAGAAAGAGAAGTCGTCCCTGCTAGAAAAAGTCAAAGTAAATTATATTTGCTAGAAAAGATAGGTCATCCCTATGGGAAAAACTCACTCACAGAATAAGTATAAATAAGGTAATTCTTTGTCTCATTTTCACACACTCACTTAGCTAGTGCACAAGTTTAAGGAGGAGTTGCAGTGGTGGCTAGGGTGCAAGTTTGGAGAGTCATAGTCATAGCTAGAGAGGGCACAAGTCTGGAGGAGTAGTGTAGTAGTATTTCCGGTATCTCTTTTGTGCTTCTCTTGGTGTAAGGTACACTATCTTTGTATGGTTATTGTGTTGTCTCTACAACAATATTGTGGCTAGGTTTTATCTGTTGGTTCTAGTGTGGACTTGCCAGAATCATTCTATATAAGAAAATGTTAGTGTGCTCGGGGGTGGCATAATGAATGTGTATGGTTGGGTGACAATGATGTGATATTGCGTATGGTTAAACGAGCATACCAAAATTTTAACACTATGGCAACCACGAACATATTAAACTTATCAGGAAGGCTTTTGAGTACCTTCTCAATGACCTTTTTCTCTTAAGTGTCTTCTCCATGGGTGTGCAACTGATTTATGATGCTCGTCACATGGGTCATAAAGTGATCCACAAAATCTAAGTCCTTCATTGGAAAAGTCTCAAAACTCTTCCTAAGTGTCTACAACTTTGAATTTTTTACCTTATATGTGCCCTGATAGACGATTTTGAGAGTATTCCATGAATGTTTGACATGATCTACTATTGTGACTTTGGGGAAAATAAATTCCTCTAGCCCTTGATGGATGAGCAATAGGATTTGCTGTCATTTTTATGAGTTATCCAAGAGAATTTATCTATGCATTTTTCATGGCTTGTAGATCACCTGGATCTGGTTTTCTGAACCCATTAACTACACCTTCCCAACAATCTTCAAACCAAAGAAATTTTTTCATTTTGATAGACCACACATCATAATTTTTACCTATTAAAATCAGTCCTCTCGACAATGCCTGATTTTTGTTAGACGCCATGAATCTACTGTTGACATTCAAATCCCCCTTTCATATGTAAATATTGACCTTATATTTCTTTAAAAACAACCAAAAACAATTATCGATGTCACACCTTACATGAGGCACGAGGGTGACCAAAACCCAAAAACAATTAGCACGTAAGTCTTGATGTGTTCGTTCCCTGGAACACTCTCTGGGGGTGACCAAAGGCCTAGTTTCTCTCTGTTCACTGGCTGGGAGTGACCTCAAAGTCTTGGTCATTTAGTGTACACAGGAAGGGGGCAATTACCTTCAAAATCATGATTTTTTGAAGGTTTTTTCCTCAAATGTTTGCACTAGAAATGCCTTTAAAAGGAACCTATGATCAAGGTGGATATTAGTGGCCACCCACCTTTTCCAACTATCTCAAAACAATTTTCTGGCAATTTTGGCAATTTACTATTTTTAACAGTTTTAACTTCCGGGGCAATTTTGAGGGCCTAAATGAAGGTTTTTCGAGATCGAGCTTCTCAATGATAAAATAATACATGATTGATCCCTCAAAATGAATCTCCTCGATGATACCTTTCTAGCGAGCTATCATACTCCTAAAACGAATATTGTATGCAAAAGTTACGACCCCGGGAAGTTGATGTACTAACTTACTCAAATTGGGCCCACGTGACTTTTGGCGCTTCATCTCCTAGGGTTAGGTTTTTGGATGTCTAGGATTTTTTTCATTCCTGTTTATTGTAAAAGGGCCTTCAAAGACACATTGTAATCATCTTCTTGAGAATGAGTGCAGCGTCACATCTCTTCTCAAAGATAAGCCGCCACCATTCTAGCGAGTTTTTCACTCTGTATTTTTACAGTCTTTGTACATTTATTTCATTAATATAAATCATGTATTATTGTATATATGTGTTTATGGATGCATCTCTGATAAATTTTTGTTATATAATTGGATATTCGCGATATTTATGTGCACTTCTTTATTATATCTCCACTCTCATTTCGTGCCGAAAATAATTTGGATCAGTGGTATCAAAGCAGGCTGTTCTTGATCATTTTTAAGTGTGTGTCCTTGATGAGGTATGAGTATAGAAAGTTGGGTCTCGATCTTGTCTCTCTTGAAGACAATCTCTCTCTCACGCCCAAGAAATCCTCCATGGTGGAAGAAAAGAAAAACAACGGAGGACACGATCCTATCAATTTGTTGCTTGAACAAGCTCTCACGCAACACAGGGACAAAATTATGGAGAATTTTTCCCACATCCTTCAATGACCCTCGATAGAATTGGGCGCATCTTCATCAAGAAACCACTTTGGAGGCACCTCCCCTTTTAAGGTATAGGTCAATTTTGATATTCCTATATTTGAAGGTCAGATAGATGTAGATGCCCTAGATAAATGGTTAAATCTGTTAGAAGGTTATTTCTTTGTTCACAATTTTTCTGACAGAGAAAAGATCATATTCAAAATCCTTAAGGCTCTCCCCCATGTCAAACATTGTTGGGAAACTTACTCAGAGTAGAGTTCCACAAAGGAGTCTGGAATATATGGGGCCGAGCCCACTTGGGAATTTTTTGTGGATGTGGTAAAGGAAAAATATTACCCTGTTGGAAACTATGAGGACCAATACATGAGATGGACCACACTGCGTCAAGAGAGGGGCCAAGCAGTTCTAGATTTCACCAATACCTTCCATACCTTGCTCACCAAGCTGGGTATTGTTGGTAGCCCCATAATATTTTCACTTCTTAAAGCAACGAATAATAAATTTTGTAGCTGCCTCCGCTTAAACATATGAACATTGCTACTTGAAAGATGAGTTTTGGGCTATAAACTTTTATTTTTCCTGGTTCTCGTTTTCATGCTTCATTCATGATTGAAAGCATGAACGAAGCATTGAAACTTGTAAATTTATTGCATTTGAATTTAAGGCTTATTTCCCCTAGGAGAATAAATGATCATACAAACCTTTTTAAGGATGATATTTTGCTTTAAGGCCTATCTCATGTCAATAAATTAGTTGTTTTAAAATTGCTCATTGTTATGAGATTTAATCTAGACCTTTAAATAATACGCCAAGAATCGATTGATGTTAGGCTATGAGTTTATTTCATGTATGATTCTTGGTAAATCCTCTCTATGGTTGCTATGCTTTGATTTGTCAAGCACCTTATAATGAGAAACTCCACCCTTTGCACAATGATGATACTTAAATGCATCTGGTCGTATTCTGTACTCTGTTGATAGTGGATTTTTTAAAATGACATGCCCATCATTTCAAGTTAAGTCTCGGGCTTTGTTCTGTACCCTCAGTGATTCATTACACAAAACACCCGATTCTCTTGTGAAACCCCTTATTACTCCATTTAATTCGTGCAAGGGTTTTATTTCCTTGGTTTTAGCCCTGGTTCTTCCTGTTCTTTGAAACCCTTCTTGCTTACAGTGGCTTCTGTTGCCTCCGTGACTGCTTGTCTGAATCCACATGGCCCCTATTTTCTGTATCGAGCCAAATGGCTCACAAACCCTGCTCCTGTATGATGATGCAAGGGAATACCTTAAGGGTCAAGGCTGGCTTGAATTTCTTGAGAGATTTCAAGGTTTCAACTTGCAAACAGCCCAGGATTTTGCCCTCTCTTTTGATGGTTGCCGAGCCAAAGTAGGAGATGTTCAAATCGAATTCATCGAGGAATTTTTAATCCAGGCAATAGGTCTCCCACTTAGCAGGCAAAAATGGTTTAAGAATACCAAATTGGAGGAGGTGCCATGGAGTTTGTTCTTTACCTCTCGGAATATCCAGTGTTGTGATAAAGGTATGCCTATATCTCTGTTAAAAACTAGGTCGCACGATTTATTGGCACTCTTGAGACAGTTCATTACATGCAAGGGTCGCTTTGGCCTCATTTTTCTGTATCACATAAGACTGTTAATGAACTTCATCAGTTTCCAGTTGAACATGCCTTTCTATTTATTGAGAAGTTTATATAAGATGGCCAAGAGGTATAAGAGACAGTGTTTGAATTCCAGTTTATTTCATCATGGGTTGATAAGGATGTTGTTAGTCCATCATTTAAAATTGCAGGGCGATGATTGGGACACTTTCCTATCTTGAAATGGCTTTGATACATCCAGCCCCGTAGAGGTTGATAAGCCCATGTTAGAAGAAACCCCAATCCCTTCCATTAACAGAACAGTCTCCTCATCCAAAGAACCTTGTGATAAGGCTGCGCTCAATGAGCCTATGTTCGAGCAACAAGATGTTAACCTAAGAGCCTCTGAAATTCATGACCACGAGCAGTACGCCTGCCCTAACACCTTTGCAAAAACTGCAAACAGACCCTCGTGAAAATTGTCTAAAAACGACTCGGATATAGGGTTTAAAAACAAAAGGGCAGGGAGATTAATTTCTAGGATCCTATGAAATAAATCAAAGTCTCATATGAGATCGATCAAAGCGATAGAGGTCCATGAGGGATCCAATTCTAAGATCGAGAAGTTCTTGGCAAAACAAGATCTAAGTTACCTCAAACCAGATCTCAGCCAGACCTACGATTTCGTAGACAATCTGCCATCGTGCCCGAAGCATAGCAAAGGTTTTCCAGGGATCAAACTCAGTAAAGAACCCACAGACAACAGTGGTATCATTCTGACACACGACCATGGATATCCTCAAACAACTGTTCCAGATCCACAGTGTGAGGTTTGTTTGTTTTGGCTCGACAAATATTACACAGATATACCTTCCCTTCAATTGCAGATCAAAACCCTCACCACTCAGATCGACTCATTAATGAATGAAAATCACAGACTAAAGTTCAGTGCTCAAAGGCAAGGGAAGTGCTTGAAAAGAACTGGAAACGTAATAATAAATAATGTTGAGTGTGTTACAACAGTAGTTAACTCTGAGGTCTTATGAGTCAAATTTACCATGCAGTTAAGAGGTAAAGATTTTTTTGTTTATCTTAGTTGTGTTTTTATTTAGATTTTCTATTAATATAGATTTAATTAGATTTCTATTGTTTAAAATAAAACTAGCTATAGAATCAGTTGATTCTGTAGCCAGTCTAGTCTCATTCAAATTTTTGGAAATTATTGGTTAGAATAATATCTAAACTCCTTTATTTTTGTTTTTCCTTTCAGGATATCGTGTAGCTGGTGGTGAACTGATGATATGGACCATTTCTGAGCTTATTAGTTGTTTCTTTGGCTCATCTTTTGTAAATAGAAACAAGCTTTTTATATTTTTTAGAGATACAGTGTGATATGGAGTGGTTCTATTACCCTCTATTTTGTAATTAGTAAATCATTTTGAGATTTAATCTTATCCCACAAGATAAGGTATTTAGCTTGACCGAACTCTTTATATACTAGAGAATTTTTTAATGAAGGCATCCTAGCCTGGGGCAGAAGATGGATGATTAATTTACAGACTTTAATTGAACAACAATACACATTTCGACTTTAGCTTCTTGTGGTGTCTTCATTTAAGTTTTGTCTATCGTGATATGATAATAGGTTTTGATAGATTTAGTCTTCATGATTTATTATGTTTTGGGATAATTCCTTTATAAATGTTGTCCATAATTGATGCTTAAGATATTAATCGAGTGATCATCTATTCAGCTTCAATTACATGGTTTCTCCTTAATTTTTGTTGAAAGATTAAATGCAATGTTATTGCGAACATATTTTTCTTAATGTATTGCTTGCAATCATAAGATCGTAGTAACTATTTGTATCACTCTTTATGTTATTAAAATTCAACTGCCAAAACAATTGTTCTGCATTTATTTAGAATAGATTTAAGGTTCATTGTAAGTTTCCCTCCTGGACAAGGTGGTTAGATGTTCTCTGATCGTACAGATGTTTGGACACATATCATTAGTTCGCTAACAGGTTAGCTCATTTATATTTTTCTGTTATTTGTTTATCACTGAAATTCGAACGTACGGTTTGGATTTTGACTATCCATACGTTTCTGTTTCATAGCATTTTATTTTATTAGTTTAATATTTATAAAGGAAAAACAAAAAAGTATTTTTATGTGCTTTCTTTATCTACTTCCTAGAAGCGATCATTTTTCACATTGATTTTCGTAAGTTTCAATTAAAACTTGCAATTGTATTTAATGTACATAAACAAGATTTGTATATCGTCTGCCTAAGTACACCTATTGTTGTTATATTAGAGAGTATGTACATATAGATATATAGTATTTGGTAATTAGATAGTTATTTCTTTCTTTTGTTTGTTTCTTCTAGGACTTTTAGATTGGATAACGAAACCATTAAACCCGTCGAAACGAGTCATATCAAATGGCTTGGGTTATTTAGACAACCCCAGACCAGACTCGTTCTTCCAGTTGACGGACAATCATTTTCGCTCGTCAACAAATGGCGCTAGAAGGATGGTCGATTGACAAGCTGGCCTTGTAGGAGCCTTTATTTCGAATGTATTTAATTTTCCCATGGCTTCCCAAATCAGTGTGTTGGAACATGCTTTCCACTTCTCATTACCTGATGTTCCCAACGAGACATTCTCTCGCTTGTCCAAACTCACCTTCGATGTTAGGGGGAATGTATCTGCTAAAGTCCACCTTAACAAGTTTTGGTGCAAATGCATCAAACATGACATTTCTGATTTAAAAGTTTTGTGTAGATTGTTCTCTTTTACTTTTAGGGGTTGGATTAAACATTGGTTTGAGTCTTTTATGACATGTCACATTTTTTATTGGTTTCAATTTGTAGATGAATTTTTAGATTCTTTTTGTCACATACCCACTAAGGAAAACAAAATTTTTTCCTCGAATTCTCGAGGATCAGAATCCCCAAAGAACCTACGGGGGCCTTAGCATAGGCTAGTTCCTTCCTTGTCCATTTCCACGTGATCGTGGGTCGCGACCTCAGGCCGAACAAGTATGACATTCTTTCGCTCTTCGTGACTCGGCACTACCAGAGCGTCGAGTCTCTCGACTCTGCAAACCCTAACACGGCGAAGCACTGAACCCCGACAAGGCTAGCGAGTGCCACATGACCCTGTCCCATGTCTACGTGCTTAAGCCAGCCAAGCGCTTATCGACTTTTAGCGATTCAGGGAAATGCGATATGCGATACATGAATTTCCTTTGACACTTTTCTCTACTCGCAACCTTGCAGGTTGAAGCGTCGAGCTCTCGTGCTCTTCTTCTCTGAAATCTTGAGATGTGAAAGTCAGCAATGGTTGACTTCCTCTTCACACTTTTCGCAACTTGCAACATCGTGAGTTGGAGCGTTGAGCCTTCGTGATCCTATCTGGTGAATCTCCGAGACGCGAGAAGTCAACAGACTATTGACCCCCTTTTCGGGTGATGCGTGCCCACCTGTCAATCGCTTGGGCCCCACTTGATGGATGTTCCACGTGTTCTCGCGAGCCTCATATCTCTACACTTTGCGACTTCTACGGTCAAAAGTGACCCCTTCCAACCTCCAAACCCCCGAACTCCTGATATATGATATCACCACAGAGTTCTGATCCAACGGTCCTCCCGTTCTTGGATCCAATGGTTCAGATTTGTCTCCTCACCACTTCGCACTTCATGACTTCGTGAGTTGGAGCACCCAACTCTTGCGCTCTCTTCTTGCAAAACCCCGAGGTGCGAGATTCCTTGATCTCTGTCACCTGTCCTCCCCAAATGGATAGTCCTGATCCTCTCGTGACTTCGCCACTCGCGAGGTCAAAAGACTTTCCTCTGTGACTCCCAATGTCTGAATCCCTAATATGGGTGATCTCATGACACGCGTCCTCTCTCAGATGAGCAGCTCATATTTCCTCGGGACTTCGCTAATCACGAAGTTAAGATGCTCACCTCTATGAGTCCCGGTGCTTGAATCTCTGAAATGGATGATTCTGTGACACGCATCCTCTTGCAGATGGATGGCTCAGATTATTTTGCCCCTTCAGGACTTTCGAGACAAAAGTCTTGACCTCCTATCCGTCGATATGCCGAGATGTTGAAATTTCGACACGTCGTCAACGCAGGTCCCACAACGGAACTTCCCACGTTTTTGGAGTTTTGGATTTCACGACTTCGCGAATCTTGATGCTAATTTTTGGGTTCTTCAACCCACGAAACCCCAAACTGCCAAGTTCTTATGCACTTCACCAATAATTGGCTCACACAAATCCTTTCGCCCCTTCGGGACTTCGCCTTTCGCGACCTCACGAGTCTTGAGGCAATGGTTTTAACCCTTCAACTTGCGAATCCACGAAATGAGATTTCACGAGTGATCCAACGGTCCTTGTCGACCCAGATCCTATGGTCCAATTTCTCCCAAACTTAAGACTTAAAAAAAAAGGCTTACCGTAACTCCTTTTCTCCTCTGCAAGATCTGACGGCTCTTAGGACGTCGCGAATTCTCCATGGAGAATTCCAACTGTCCAATGCCTCCTTTACGACTCTTGCGAAGTGAACATGATATTCCTTCACTGCTATTTTGGGATTTCAAGAGGATCATTCTTCCTCGTACAGGGTTACCAAGACTTATGCCTTCAAATCCTTTTTCCAGGTTCTAGGTGATATTTCTAAGAAGGGTGTCTCTATGGGGAGATCTATCCAAGGTATTACCTGAGACGGATAAGGGTATAGATTTCCCGAGAACAGACTTGAACTCTGAATTGATTCAATGTGTGTATATACATATAAATATATTTATAAGCATAAGCCATATGTGGCCCTTTCATTATAAGCATGCAACCACCATTCCTGAATCAAAACACTACACAGGCAGTCTTATATGCAAACCATTCATAAAACTGCACAGACTAAGAGCATATATGTCAACATATAATTTAATGATGTAAGATGTAAAACACTTATTAGAAACAACTCTAGAGGTGATTTCAACTGCTAAGAGGGGTGCTCGTTTCCACCCAACCATAGGCTCAGTGACTCCCAACGGATTTACCACTAGCCACCCCTGAGCTGAGACCACGATGTTGTGAGAGTGCGTCTCATTTTTCCAGTGATCGAGTACGAGGGTTACTCTCCCCCTTCTCCTCTATCACTCACTCTGCATATCTCCAGAGTTCTTCCTCCTTCCCTCACGTCTTCCCCCTCCACGCTTCTAACTCACGCATTTCCCTCTTGCGAGGTTGCGTGTGGTGCGATTTCCCTCGTAGTGGTCAGGCCCGAGGCTCCTACAGATGGGCAGTTCACTTCCCCCATACCTCATTAATTCCTGAGGAGCCATCTACCTACCAACTTGCGAGTAATTTATTTTAGGCCAGTGAGCTGCTCTTGGTTCTCTGGGCCAGTGAAGTCCAAATACGATATTGGTTTCGGTGGAAGTTAACGCCACCTTTCCAGGTGCCTTCCACCACCTTTCTTCAACCATCGTGGTCTCTTTTTCAGCATATCCCCTCTTAGTAGTCCTGCAACATATATTCATAATATTATTCACATTCATCAACCTTTTTCACAAGGTCCATTCACATCACACATTCACGTTTTTTAGTTTTCCACAGTTCTTGGCCCGTATAGTTATTTTTACAAATTGGGGGAAACTGGGTGTTATAATTCTCTCCCCCTTAAAGGAACATCATCCTCGATGTTCTTATCTATCAACATGACATGCATGTACATAAGTAAACAAAATCGGATATGCCTGTCTCATGGAATCCTCCATTTCCCATGTAGCCTCATCTGGGCCAAAATGTCTCCACTGCACCTTGACCTGTGCAATGGTTCAGTTCCGGAGCGGGGTTTCCTTTCTATCCAGTATGCACTGAGGTTCTGGTAGAAATTCTCCCTTCGGTTCCACCTAGATCACAGACCAATCAATTATATGATTAGCATCATGTACATACTTCTTCAATAATGAAACATGGAAAACATTATGTGCTTTTACTATGGGAGGAAGTGCTAGCCTATAGGCTACAGGTCCCACTCTATCTAGAACCTAAAAGGGTCCACAATACCGAGGTGCCAACTTGGCACAAGCTCCCATTTTCAGGGAACTCTTCCTGGGCCTAACTCTGAGATATACATGATCTCCTGCTTTGAACTCTCTTGGATTTCTCTTTTGGTCGGCATAACTTTTCTGTCGGTTCTGAGCGACCTTCAGGTTTTATTTTATCTAAGTCACCTGGTGTTCCATTTCTTTCAACATGTCGGGTCCAAAAGAAATCATGTTTACGGGATTACTCCAGCTGAATGGAGTGTTACACGATCTACCATAGAGGACTTCGAAGGGACTCATCTTTAAGGATGCTTGGTAGCCGTTGTTGTAGGCGAATTTTACCAGTGGCAGGTAGTCTTCCCACTTCTTGGGTTGATGCATTACATGCATCCTTAACATATCTTCTAGTATTTGATTCACTCTTTTTGTTTGTCCATCGGTTTGAGGGTGATAGGCAGTGCTAAACAACAACTTGGTCTCTAAACCAGCCATCAGTGATTTCCAAAGTTGGAAGTAAATTTCGTGTCTCTATCAGACACGATCTCTTTCGGCATACCATGCAGTCTGAATATCTCTTTCATGAATACCTGGGCGATATCGATTGCCTTGCAGATCGACTTGACGGGGATGAAGTGAGCAGACTTGCTCAATTTATCCACCACCACCATAATGGCATCATTCTGTTTGGTTGAGGTTGGTAATCCAGTGATGAAATCCATGGAGATGGTTTCCCATTTCCATTCTGGGATTGGTAAAGGTTGCAATAATCCTGTTGGGTGCCGATGTTCTGCTTTAACCTGTTGGCACTCTATGCATTTGGCTAGGTACTTGGCTATGTCTTTCTTCAATCCAATCCAATAGAATTGTTTCCTGGTGGCAGTGATCATTTTCTTTTATCCTGGATGACCCGAGTAGGGTCTTTTATGTAGTTCATCCATAATGAACCTCTTCAAGTCATCACAATCTGGGATATATAATCTGCTTCTGTAAGTGAGCAGACCTCCTTCAGTCTTCTGGTAGCCTTCATATTTTACTCTGGTGGGTTCTTGTTGTAGGTACATGGTCACGGTCCGGACGAAGGGATCTGTTGCTTGTGCATTTCTAATTCTTTCCTTGACATCTTTCTTGCAGGTGCTCACCGCTGCCAGGTGAATTGTTTTCATACTTATGCTAAGGGCATCGGCCACCCTATTTTCCTTTCCTTTAATGTGTTTGATTTTGAAATCAAACTCGCTAAGGAGGGCCATCCACTTAGCTTGTCTAGCATTGAGCTTTGGTTGATCAAACATGTATCGCAATCCATAGTGATCTGTCATAAGTACAAATTTTCTTCCCAGGAGGTAATGCCTCCACATTTTCAGGGCATGCACTATGGCAGCCAGTTCTAGATCATGGGTCACATAGTTGACTTCATGCTCGTTCAATTTTCGGGATTCATAGCAGATCGCACTTTCTTTCGGCATAAGGATTCCTCAGAGCCCTTCCTTACAGGCTTCTATGCACACGAGGAAGTCAGCTTCTAGATTGGCGATCTTTGACATGGGCGCATGGGTCAGTAGATGTTTCAGGGTTTGAAATCTTTCTTCACATTTCTATGTCCATAGGAATTTCGTCCCCTTCTTCTAGAGGGAAGTGATTGGACAACTAATCTTGGAGAATCCTTTTATAAATCTTCTATAGTATCCTGCTAGTCCCATAAAGGATCTGATGTTTGAAACATCCTTTGGGGTAGGCCATTCCATGATAGGCCTGATTTTTTCAGGGTCGACCACTACTCCTTCTTCAGAGAGAACATGGCCTAAGTAATGTATTTTCTTCTGGAAGAATTCACATTTGCTGAATTTGGCATAGAGTTGATGTTCTCTTAGCACTTGCAACACAAGTCTAAGATGCTCTTCATGCTCTTTTCTGTTCCTGGAGTAAATTAATATATTGTCAATAAAAACAAGCACAAATTAGTCTAGGAACTTGTTGAGTACATTGTTCATCAAGCACATAAAAGTGGCAGGGACATTGGTCAACCCAAATGGCACTACCAAAAACTCATAGTGGCCATACCTCGTTTGAAAGGCAGTTTTATGGATGTCTTCACTCTTGATTCGGACTTGATGGTATCCCGACCTCAAATCAATCTTTGAGAAAATAGACGCACCCCCCAACTGATCAAACAGGTCATCGATCTTGGGCAAGGGGTATTTGTTCTTTATAGTTACCTTATTGAGTTGCCTATAATCTATACACAGTCTAAGGGTACCGTCCTTCTTTTTCACAAACAAGACTGGTGCTCCCCATGGAGACATGCTAGGCCGAATATAGCCTTTATCCATCATTTCTTTTAACTGCATCTTGAGTTCAACTAACTCGAGTGTGCTCATTCGGTAGGGTGTCCTAGACACCGGCACCGCTCCTGGTGCAAGTTCTATCGAGAATTTTATGTCCCTTCTCGGAGGTAAGCCCGATACCTCTCCCGGAAACACATCTCTGTATTCTCTCAGGATAGGGTGATTGTCAAGGCTTGGTTTGTCACCTTCGATTGTTTTCAACACCTGTATTGCATATAGGGTACATCCCTTTCGACAATACTTTCTCATTTGCAGAGCTGATATTTGTCTCACGGAAATAGGTTTTCAGATCCCTTGAAGGGTTATCTTTTTCCCTTCTTTACTTACACATTCTAAGGTTTTATGTTAATAGTCCAATCTAGCTTTATGGGCGGCTAGCCAGTCCATACCAATCAGCAGATCATACGATCCCAAGGGTAATAAGTTAAGGGTTGTTTGGGTGGGGAATTCACCTAGCATTAATTGGCAGGCTGGTATGACCTTTGCTATCCTCCTTTTGGTGCCAATGGCTAACTGTACAAACCATGGCTTGGTATGTTTTTGTGGCTGTAGTTTACACTTATCAACAACTTTAGGGGCTATATAACTCAAATTTGAACTAGGGTCAATTAAAACAGACACTAGATGGTTGGAAATCATACCTTATATTTCCACTATTGAAGCTTGGTGGTCGGCTTGGTTATTATCCAAGGCTACATAAATTTGTGGCACACTCCTGGCCACATCATTGATGGTAGTAGCTTCTTGGATGTTATAAATCCTCTGACTATTCTGTTGTCGGTGTGGACAGTCTCTCAATAGATGTTCCTCCCCGCAACCCCAGCATTTCAAAGGCTCTCTCTTCGGGTTATCGGTCTTCACTGATATGGGTCCAGAAGTTTTATTTTCGCTCAAGGAGGGAGAATTCTGCTGATGCATACTTCGGGATGGGAAGCTCATTCTTGGGTTCTTCTTTTAGTTCTTAAATCCTGGGGTTTAATTCCCCTTTTCTGAAATCTTGAACTATTCCTCTGTTTCCATCCTCCGCGAGGTTCTGCTCGATGCCCAAACTGTTCATGACAATAGGTTGCCTTTCGAATAGTGTCTTCTAGAGTCTTTGGCTCATCAAATTCAATTCTATTCCGATAGTCCTTAGGTAGTCCATTGATGAAGTGTTGCACCTTTGCCATTTCCGCCTTGATATAAGGTACATACCTCAACAAATCGAGGAATTTGTTGACATATTCTTCTATAGTAAGTTGTCCCATTCTGAGTTCATAAAACTCTTTAGTCTTTTTGTCGAAATATTTTTTCGACAGATACTTCTTCCGGAAGTATTTCTCAAACCGTTCCCAAGATGGGTCCTCTTCGCAAACCCCTTTCATATTCTTAAGGTCTTCCCACCAAATGGAAGCCTTTCCGTTCAAGTTGAAGGTGGCCACTCGGGCCTTCATATTTTATGAAAATTCATCGACTCTGAAATACTTCTTTAGTCCAAGCAGCCAGACCTCTGCTTCCTCTCCCTTCTTTATTTCACCGTCGAAGGAGGGTGGTTTGGCCTTTCTGAATTCTTCGAATTTTTGACCTTTGGAAGACTTTTTCTTCTTTTGTTTTCTTCGGGGATAGGAACTGGTTTTGCTGCTAGAAGAGCCTTCTGAATTACCAGCTTCCTTCTCAGAGGAATCACTCAACATTGGTCCTTTACCTCTGGGGTGGACCTTTTTCGAGGTGCTCCTCTTAGTGTGGCCACTAATATGACCATGTTTCTGAGTTTCAGGTTCATGCTGCATTTGTCTTTGTAGGTCGGATAAACTCTGCAGTAAAACTGCATTAATTTCTGTTTTCTTTTCTTGTTCTTTCATCATCCTTTCATTGTCAGCCTTGCAACTTTGTAATTCGACCATGAGACTCGTCACAGTCTCGGCTAGATCTGGAGGGGTCCCTATTGCCCTCCTTTCGTCAGACTCTTCATCTCTATTGTGGGAGCCTTCTCCCACTTCTTGGTGAGTCACCATACTATGCGTTGATAAATTTCCTGCGGTTGATCTTCCGCTTGTGTGAAAAAGGAAAAACATTGGTTGTTAGTCAATATTTATATTTATTTATAACTAGTACATAATTCATATTTTCACATGTACACACACACAATAGGGGTTTTTCATTCTTAACTTCATCTTTTGATTAGGAAGGTTAAGACAGGGGGTTACTCTTTTTAAGAGTGTTCCGAACGGAGCTTCTACGCAACTCGTTCATGAGCCCAAGTAGGCCAAGTGTTGTAACCATGCTCTGATACCAATTTTTCACATACCCACTAAGGAAAATAAAAAAAATTCCTCAAATTCTCGAGGATCAGAATCCCTAAAGAACCTACAGGGGTCTTAGCATAGGCTAGTTCCTTCCTTGTCCATTTTCACGTGATCATGGGTCGCGACCTTAGGCCGAAAAAGTATGGCATTCTTTCGCTCTTCGCGACTCGGCACTACCATAGCGTCGAGTCTCTCGACTCTACAAACCCCGACAGGGCTAGCGAGTGGTAGGTTTCCCCCTTGGGGTCTTGTCCACATGACCCTATCCCATGTCTACGCTTTTAAGACAACCAAGTGCTCATCGACTTTTTGCGATTCGGGGAAATGTGATACGTGACTTTCCTTTGACACTTTTTGCTACTCGCAACCTCACAGGTTGAAGCGTCGAGCTCTCGTGCTCTTCTTCTCTGAAATCCTGAGACGCGAAAGTTAGCAATGGTTGACTTCCTCTTCGCACTTCTCACAATTCGCAACCTCACGAGTTGGAGCGTTAAGCCTTCGTGCTCCTATCTCGCGAATCTCCGAGACGCGAGAAGTCAACAGAGTGTTGACCCCCTTTTCGGGCGATGCATGCCCACTTGTCAATCACACGGGCCCCACCTAATGGATGTGCCATGTGTTCTCACGAGCCTCGGCTCTCGGCACTTCGTAACTTCTACGGTCGAAAGTGACCCCTTCCAACCTCTGAACCCTCGAACTCCCGATATACGATATCACCACGGAGTTCTAATCCAATGGTCCTCCCGATCTTGGATCCAACGGTTCAGATTTCTCTCCTGGCCACTTCGCACTTCGCGACTTTGTGAGTTGGAGCACCCAACTCTTGCACTCTCTTCTTGTGAAACCTTGAGGTGAAAGATTCCTTGATCTCTGCCACCTATCCTCCCCAGATGGAAGGTCCTGATCCTCTCACGACTTCATCGCTCGTGAGGTCGAAAGACTTCCCTCTATGACTCCCGATGTCTGAATCCCCAATATGGACGATCTCGCGACATGCGTCCACTCTCAGAAGAACGACTCAGATTTCCTTGGGACTTCGCTACTCGCAAAGTCAAGATGCTCACCTCTGTGAGTCTCAATGCCTGAATCTACGAAATGGATGATTCTATGACACGTGTCCTCCTGCAGATGGACGGCTCAGATTCTTTCACCCCTTCGTGACTTCCAGGATAAAAGTCTCGACCTCCTATCCACCGATATGACGAGATGTTGAAATTTTGACACGTCGTCAACACAAGTCCCACAATAGAACTTCTCACATTTTTTGAGTTTCGGACTTCACGACTTTGCGAATCCTGATGCTAAGTTTTGGGTTCTTCAACCCACGAAACCCTGAACTACCGAGTTCCGATGCACTTCACCAATAACTGGCTCACTCAAATCCTTTCGCCCCTTTGGGACTTCGCCTTTCGCGGCCTCGCGAGTCTTGAGGCAAGGGTTTTAACCCTTCAACTCGCGAATCCACAAAATGATATTTTGTGAGTGATCCAACTGTCCTTGTCGACCCAGATCCTACGGTCCGATTTCTCCCGAACTTAAGACTTAAAAAAAAAGGCTTACCGTAACTCCCTTGCTCCTTTGGAAGATCTGATGACTCTCAAGACTTCACGAATTCTCCACAGAGAATTCCAACCATCCAATGCCTCCTTTACGACTCTTGCGAAGCGAACACGGTATTCCTTCGCTGTTATTTCGGGATTTCAAGAGGATCATTCTTCCTCGTACAGGGTTACCAAGACTTATGCCTTCAAATCCTTTTTCCAGGTTCTGGGTGAGCTTTCTAAGAATGGTGTCTCTATGGGGAGATATATCCAGGGTATTACCTGAGACGAATAAGGGTATAGATTTTCCGAGAATAGACTTGAAGTCTGAATTGATTCAATGTGCGTATATACATATAAATCTATTTATAAGCATAAGCCATATGTGGCCCTTTCATTATAAGAATGCAACCACCATTCCTGAATCAAAACACTACACAAGCAGTCTTATACGCAAACCATTCATAAAACTGCAGAGACTAAGAGCATATATGTTAGCATATAATTTCACGATGCAAGATGTAAAAGACTTATCAGAAACAACACCAGTGGTGAGTGCAACTACTGAGAGGGGTGCTCGTTTCCACCCAACCATAGGCTCAGCGACTCCCAACGGATTTACCACTAGCCACCCCCGAGCTGAGACCATGATGTTGTGAGACTGCGTCTCGGTTTGCTAGTGACTGAGAATGAGGGTTACTCTCCCCCTTCTCTGCTATCACTCACTCTACATATATCCATATTTCTTCCTCCTTCCCTCGCATCTGCCCCCTCTGTGCTTCTTCCTCATGCATTTCCCTCTTGCGAGGTTGCATGTGGCATGATTTTCCTCGCGATGGTCAGGCCCGAGGCTCCTACGGATGGGTGGTTCACTTCCCCCATCCCTCATTAATTCCCGAGGATCCATCTACCTACCAACCCGTGAGTAATTTATTTCGGGCCAGCGAGCCGCTCTTGGTTCTCCAGGCCAGTGAAGTCCAAATATGGTATTGGTTTCGGTGGAAGTTAACACCACCTTTCCAGGTGCCTTCGACCACCTTTCTTCCATCGTGGTCTCTTTTTCAGCATATCCCCTCTCAGCAGTCCTGTAACATATATTCATAATATTATTCACATTCATCGACCTTTTTCACAAGGTCCATTCACATTTTTGAGTTTGCCACAGTTCTTGGCCAGTATAGTTATTTTTACAAACTGGGGGAAACGGGGTGTTACACTTTTGAAATCTATGATTACGATCATTTATGTGAATAATTTCAGACTTTTTTCACCAATGACAATTCATCTTCAGAAGGCTTTTCGACAAGAATCTATCATGTTCTCTGTAAATTAAATCTCGATGACATGTCATTTGTATTAAATCTCCTCTATGATGCTTGTGTCCCTTTCATCCAGTTATATTCTGACGAACCAGTTACAAATCCTATCACTCAATTGCAAGAAGAATTTTGTTCGCATGATGAGAGGAATCCATCCAAAAATTTTGAACAAGCAAGGAAAGTAGAATCTATTGACAAGGTTCTTACTAACAACCAAACTGGTTTTTCCTCTGAATCATTGTATTTTCAGTCTTCGACCATCGTGGAAGAAGATTCGATTCTTGATCAAGGTGAATGTCCTCATTCTTGTAACTCATGCTCTAATCAATATTTAAATTCAGTTATTGAAGAACACTTAAGTGATGAAAATCATCTTAAACATTCTAACACTCCTATGAAACTGATTAGAGATGAAGATATGCAATTGGAAGGAGAAACCTTAAACCTTCATCCTCAAATAGTACCTTATCAACATGAAAGATCAGATGTTTTCATGAAAGTTTTGAATTATCTATCATACGAGAGGCAAACCTATATGATCATATTATGTTGAAGAATTTATCACCAAAACAAAGTGAAAGTTTTGAAGAAAGTGAAGAGAAATGTCTTGAGAATACCATTGTTAAATATCATAGCTCAAGAGATTCTTTTCATGTTCTTATTTTTGATTCATTTTACTCTTTATATCATGATCTCTTCTTAGATTATGGTGGACTTGATACTTTACCCACAACATCCTACTCTTTTCTACCACAATCATATCCTTTCGATATGCCAAGATTTGGTGAAATCAATTCCAAACATAACATTTATATAGTTGGATTTGACACTCTTTCCCTTTCATCACTCACATGGGAAAAATACAAGTTGCAAGATGATTTTACACAGTTTATTTTCGAAAAAGACAATGCACCCTCTCTTATGGAGATCAAACATTCTACACTGTATATTTGTTCTTTAATAAGATCGAATTTTAATGTTTATGCTTCACATTTTGAAACGATCAATCTCATAAAAGGAATTGTTCAAAACAATTATTTAATTGATGTCATGGATCCTCTTATGATGCGTTCCCCGTTGATATATCCTTTTCGTCAAAGTCATAGTTTGCATCCTAATTTTTATGACAGGATCTTAGAATGGTTTGAAGGTTCATACATAAAAAATATTCATAATGAAGATAAAGTTGTGCTTGCCTTATTTCTACCTAAATATCTTGGAAGTAAGCATGACATGATATTTTTTTTTTATCCTCCATGTGAAGAAATTATTGAACACTTGGAAAATTGTCAGAATGCTGGGACACTTCGGCTTTGGCTGATGGTTATGTTAGGTCTCCATAATCTTGACAATTTTTCAATAATCACTTACACTCATCCATGCCATTATGACCCTTATCGCGACAAGATTGTGCAATGGATGAAGGATTCATACATCAAGAAATTTTAAGGGAATGGTAAGATCATGCTTGCTTTGTTTCTAAATGATGATTATGAAGGTAAGTATGATATATTTTAGTCATTTTTTGATATACTACCATTCTTTTTAGTAATATTTGATTTTGTTTCCATTGCAAGATTGGAGTTACTCTGATAGCTACATTGGAAGCATGACTTCACATAGTATTTTGATTTATTTAGTAGTTAGAGTAGGTTTAGGAATAGGTTTTCTTTTAGCTTTATTTCTCATTGTTTCTCTTTGTAATTATGCAGTTAAAGAACATAAGTGGGTACACCAAGAGAACTATAATATGACTGTTGTCAGGAAAGTCTGCTTGATCATTTTCTCTTTGTTTTTCGTTGAATATTTCTTTTCAAAGCCACAGTATTATTATGAAAATTTTAAATGGAAAGTAAAGAGAGAAATAAATTTGAACTGGAAATTCAACCCTAACCCAAGGTACCATGCGTAGGAATGCATTCACACCAATGAGGATTTTTTTTATGTTCTTTCAGTCTCCCAAGAGATATTTAATGTGATGTTTTCAGATCCACCTTTTGTACATATTTTTTTGTTTTGATTTATTTTTATTTTCTGATTTTGGTTCTTTTCTTTTTGTTTGTTTCCACTACTTTCTGGTCAAACTTATGCCTATGTCACCTTTTAGTTCAAGGAGGGAAACCAGAATGCCTCATCTTAAAACAGTAGTCAAGGTTTGTTAGAGAATCAATTGTTGTAAGTTTACTGAAATATGGACCAGCTAAAGAAGTTTCTTCGCTCATAATAGATTTCATGGTTTCACTTTGCAATTATGAGCAGACGCGACTATCAATAGAAGCTCTTTATGTTGTCCCTGCTTTTAGGAAAGCGACTCAAGGATGCCTTCTTGTCCTTGAAAAATTAGTTTCAACAACAAACTATTTTTATATCATGATGAAGGTTATCAAGAAAAAATTAAAAGTCCGGAAAATAACAAGTCTTGTAAAAACTGGAATTTTCAGCGTCACCCCACTCTTATGAATGTCTTTAAATTTATATCAGGTTGTGAATAATTTCTCAAGAGTTGTGGGAAGTGTTTGTAAACCCACCAACATACTAAACAGGTCTGCTGGCAGCGAGTAAATGCATGCATGATGCCAAGGCAACTTCGCTGGGGCACTGAACAGGCCCGCTGGCAGCGAAGCAATCTCAGGTTCAATAAAAATTCTCAGGAATAAATTTGGATATTGGTCATAAGCATCCTTCATGTTGAATTGAAATTTCTTGGACAGGATAGAGGCATCAGAGTGGGTTAATTGACATCCCTTCCGAGGCTATAGATGCCCACTGGCAGCAGTGGCCCTTTCAACAGTATCAGAGCCATTGACTTAAACATCGTGGCTCTCATTTTAAAAATTTGTCACCAGATTTAATTTTAACGGAAAGATGTCTAAAGTTGGACCGTGTAATTATTGTCAAGATGCTTGATGTCCTTCATCTGTTCTTCGATCTGCAATCATTCTAACAATCCTAACCTAAGCTCGTTGGTGATACAGAGATAACTGCTTCTCCCAGCAAGTTGCCATTGTTGGCAACCCCACAATATTTTCACTTCTTAAAGCAACGAATAATAAATTTTGTAGCTGCCTCTGCTTAAACATATGAACATTGCTACTTGAAAGATGAGTTTTGGGCTATAAAAATATTTTACTTTTCCTGGTTCTCATTTTCATGCTTTGTTCATGACTGAAAGCATGAACAAAGCATTGAAACTTGTGAATTTATTGCATTTGAATTTAAGGCTTATTTCCCCTAGGAGAATAAATGATCATACAAACCTTTTTAAGGATGATATTTTTCTTTAAGGCCTATCGCATGTCAATAAATTAGTTGTTTTAAAATTTCTCATTGTTATGAGGTTTACTCTAGACCTTTAAATAATACACCAAGAATCGATTGATGTTAGGCTATGAGTTTGTTTCATGTATGATTATTGGTAAATCCTCTCTATGGTTGCTATGCTTTGATTTGGCAAGCACCTTATAATGAGCAACTCCACCCTTTGCACAATGATGATACTTAAACACATATGGTCGTATTATGTACTCTGCTGATAATGGATTTTTGAAAATGACATGTCCATCATTTCAAGTTAATACTCGGGCTTTCTTCTGTACCCTCGGTGATTCATTACACAAAACACACGATTCTCTTATGAAACCCCTTATTCCTCCATTTAATTCACGCAAGGGTTTTATTTCCTTGGTTTTAGCCCTGGTTCTTCTTGTTCTGTGAAACCCTTCTTGCTTATAATGGCTTTTGTTGCCTCTGTGACTGCTTGTCTGAATCCACATGGCCCTAGTTGTCCGTATCGAACCAAATGGCTCACAAACCCTGCTCCTATATGACGACGCAAGGGAAGACCTTAAGGGTCAAGGCTGGCTTGAATTTCTTGAGATATTTCAAGGTTTCAACTTGCAAACAACCCAGGAGTTTGCTCTGTCTTTTGATGATTGGCGAGCCAAAGTAGGAGATGTTCAAATCGAAGTCATCGAGAAATTTTTAAGATAGGGAACAGGTCTTCCACTTAGCGGGAAAAAATGATTTAATAATACCAAATTGGAGGAGGTGCCATGGAATTTGTTCTTTACCTCTCAGAAGATTCAGTGTCGTGATAAAGGTATGCCTATATCTCTGTTAAAAACTAGGTGGCACGGTTTATTGGCAATCTTGAGACAACTTGTTACATGCAAGGGTCGCTTTGGCCTCGTTTTTCTGTATCACATAATACTGTTAATGAACTTCATTGGTTTCCAGATGAACATGCCTTTCTATTTATTGAGAAGTTTATATAAGATGGCCAAGAGGTATAAGAGACGGTGTTTGAATTCCAGTTTATTTCATCATGGGTTGATAAGGATGATGTTAGTCCATCATTTAAAATTGCAGGGCGATGATTGGGACACTTTCCTATCTTGAAATGGATTTGATACATCCAGCCCCATAGAGGTTGATAAGCCCATGTTAGAAGAAACCCCAATCCCTTCCATTGACAAAATAGTCTCCTCATCCAAAGAAACCTGTGATAGGGCTACGCTCGATGAGCCTATGTCCGAGCAATATGATGCTGACCCAAGAGCCTCTGAATTTCATGACCACGAGCAGTACACCTCCCCTAACACATTTGCAAAAACTGCAAATAGGCCCTCACGCAAACTGTCTAAAAAAGACTCGGATATATGAGCCTATGAAATAAATCAAAGTCTCATATGAGCTCAATCAAAGCGATTGAGGTCCATGAGAGCTCTGATTTTGAGATAGAGAAATTATTGGCCTTGGCAAAAGAAGACCTAAGTTACCTCAAACCAGATCTCAGCTAGACCTACAATTTTGTAGACAATCTGCCACTGTGCCTGAAGCATAGCGAAGGTTTTCCAGGGATCAAACTCGGTAAAGAACCCACAGACAATAGTGGTAGCATTCTGACACACAACCATGGATATCCTCAAACAACTGTTCCAGATTCACAGCGTGAGGTTTGTTTGTTTTGGTTCGAAAAATATTACACATATATACCTTCCCTTCAATTGCAGATCAAAACCCTCACCACTCATATTGACTCATTAATGAGTGAAAATCACAGACTAAAGTTTAGTGCTCAAAGGCAAGGGAAGCGCTTGAAAAGAACTTGAAACGTAATAATAAAGAATGTTGAGTGTGTTACAACAGTAGTTAACTCTGAGGTCTTATGAGTCTAATTTAATATGCAGTTAAGAGGTAAAGATTTGTTTGTTTATCTTAGTTGTGTTTTTATTTAGATTTTCTATTAATATAGATTTAATTAGATTTATTTTGTTTAAAATAAACCTAGCTACAAAATCAGCTGATTCTGTAGCCAATCTATTCTCATTCGAATTTTTGGAAATTATTGGTTAGAATAATATCTAAACTCCTTTATTTTCATTTTTCCTTTCAGGATATCGTGTAGCTGGTGGTGATCTGATGATATGGACCATTTATGAGCTTATTAGCCATTTCTTTGGCTCATCTTTTGTAAACAGAAACAAGCTTTTTATAGTTTTGAGAGATATAGTGTGATATGGAGTGGTTCTATTACCCTCTATTTTGTAATTAGTAAATCATTTTGAGATTTAATCTTATCCCACAAGATAAGGTGTTTAGCTTGACTGAACTCTTTAAATACTAGAGATTTTTGTAATGAAGGCATCCTAGCCTGGGGCAGAAGATGGATGATTAATTTACAAACTTTAATGGAACAACAATACACATTTCGGCTTTAGCTTCTTGTGGATGGTGTCTTCATTTAAGTTTTGTCTATCCTGGTATGATAATAGGTTTTGATAGCTTTAGTCTTCATGATTTATTATGTTTTGGGATAATTCCTTTATAAATGTTGTCCATAAGTGATGCTTCAGATATTAACTGAGTGATCATCTATTCAGCTTCAATTACAAGGTTTCTCCTTAATTTTTGTTGAAAGATTAAATGCAATGTTATTGCTAACAGATTTTTCTTAATGTAATTGCTTGCAATCATAATATCACAGTAACTGTTTGTATCACTCTTTCTGTTATTAAAATTCAAATGCCAATACAATTGTTCTGCATTTATTCAGAACAGATTTAATGTTCATTTCAGGTTTCCCTCCTGGACAAGGTGGTTAGATGTTCTCTGATCGTACAGATGTTTGGATGCATATTATTAGTTCGCTAACAGGTTAGCTCATTCATATTTTTATGTTATTTGTTTATCACTGAAATTTGAACGTATGGTTTGGATTTTGACTATCCATATGTTTCCATTTCATAGCATTTTCTTTATTTGCTTCCTAGAAGCGATCATTTTTCACACTGATTTTCATAAGTTTCGATTAAAACTTGCAATTGTATTTAATGTACATAAACAAGATTTGTATATTGTCTACCTAAGTACACCTATTACAGTTATATTAGAGCATATGTACATATAGATATATAGTATTTGGTAATTAGATAGTTATTTCTTTCTTTTGTTTGTTTCTTCTAGGACTTTTAGATTGGCTAACAGATCCATTAAACCCGTCAGAACGAGTCATACCAAATGGCTTGGGTTATTTAGACAACCCCGGACCAGACTCGTTCTTCCAGTTGACGGACGATCATTTTCTCCCGTCAATAGGTATCAAAGACTCTGAATGAGATTTGGTTCTGAAATACTGTGGGGCTCTACACATATACATCTAAACTGAAATGAATTTTCTGGGCATCTCATCACTCGGTACCGCTTATCGATATGCTTTTAAAATCGAGTAGAAATGTAAGCACCAAAATAAACGGGCGTTTGGGTTTGCAAATCCGTAACAACCAAAGTATGATAAATACGTCGCTAACAAACAACTTCCTAAAAACCAGTTTAATCCATAGGAAAAGAAGGGTCACCAGAAGACGAATAAGGACACCAAAAAATGGTGTGATTTCCACAAAATCCCCTGGCACAACACCAATTAATGTCGCTCAAAACAGTCATTGGTGGTTGAGATCAAAGACAAGGAGCCAAACCCTTATTCAGAATCTGATTCTGAAAAATATTGTTAAAAGACAGATCATCAACGTAGACCCCACTGCTATTGTCACGACCACAACAATTCAACCAAAAGGACCAACATATCCTGAAGAGGGGGAGCGCCTTTTTCATTCACACATGTGGGTGAAGGGGACCCCGATGCATTTTATTTTTGATAGCGGAAGCCAGAAGAACCTCATCTTACCAGAGGTCATCAAACAGTTGGGAGTGTTGACAATAACACACCCGCAACCATACAACATCAGGTGGCTTCGCCAAGGATGATATCTTCGTGTCAGCCAACAATGTCGATTTTCATATAGCATCCAACCCTTCAAGGATGAGGTATTATGTGATGTTTCCCCACTGGATGTCTGTGATGTTCTCTTGGGCCAACCATATATGTGGAAGCGCCATGTTATCTATGAGTCCTGACCTCGTAGTGTCATTGTCACTTTGGGGGGTCATCTCTACATAATAGAAGAGCTAGTTCCGACTATTGTTACACCTAAACAATGTCACAAGGTAGTATCTCATACCGCATAATTTAGCTTCTTCACAATATGTTCAAAAGGGGAACAAAAGGACATTGCAACCGCCATAGCCTCGCCCCAAGCACCTTCTATCCAATAGAAGCAGGTCGACAAGGTTGCAACAAAGTGAAAATATTCATTTTGCACATTGTCCTATCATGTAGCTTGAATTGTTGAACAACCTCAGCCTCAACAGATTCGTGACAGGCTTCCACAAACTGAGCAACGTGACGTCTCCAACAAGGCAAGCAACTCACCAAGATGCAGATTCAACAAACGCTTTTCCCTCTCCCCCGGGAACTCAACGCAATGGAGACCATTTCTTCCTAAGGAGGGAGGATTGATCCAATTGGATAGAGGTTTCCACCCACCTTTTCCAACTGGCTCAAAACAGTTTTCTGGCAATTTTGGCAATTTACTATTTTTAGCAGTTTTAACTTCTAGGGCCATTTTGATGGCGTAAATGAAGGGTTTTCGAGATAGAGCTTCTCAATTATATTTGAAGACATGATTGAGCCCCCAAAATTAATCTCCTCGATGATACCTTTCCAACAGGCTATCATACGCCTAAAACAAAGATCGTATGCAAAAGTTACGACCCCGGGAAGTTGATGTACTAACTTACCCAAACGGGTCCCACATGACTTTTGGCAATTCATCTCCTAGGGTTAGGTTTTTGTATGTCTAGGTTTTTCAGCATTCTTGTTTATTATAAAAATTCCTTCAAAGCCTCATTGTAATAATCTTCTTGCGAATGAGCACAGCGTCACATCTATTCTTAGAGATAAGCCACCATCATTCTAGTGAGTCTTTCACTCTGTATTTTTACAGTCTCTGTACATTTATATCATTAATAGAAATCGTGTATTATTGTATCTATGTGTTTATGGTTGCATCTCTGATACATTTATGTTATATTATTGGATATCGGTGATATTTCTGTGCATTTCTTTATTATATCTTCGCTCTTTTTGTGCCAAAAATAATCCAGGTCAGTGGTATCAGAGCAGACTGTTCTTGATAGTTTTTCAGTGCATGTCCCCGACAAGGTCTGAGTATAGAAAGTTGGGTCTCAAGCTTGTCTCTCTTGAAGACAATCGCTCTCACACGCCCAAGAAACTGTCCATGGTGGAAGAAAATAAAAACGTCAGAGAAAACGATCCTATCAATTTGTTGCTTGAGCAATCTCTCACGCGATAGAGAGGTGAAATAATAGAGAAATTTTCCCACATCCTTCAACGCCTCCTGATAGCATCAGGAGCATATTCATCAAGCGACCACTTTGGAGGCACCTCACCTTTTAAAGTACAGGTCAATTTTGATATTCCTATATTTGAAGGTCAGATAGATGTGGATTCCCTAGATAAATGGGAAATTTGTTAGAAGGTTATTTATCTATTCACAATTTTTCTAACAGAGAAAAGATCATCTTCGCGCTCCTTAAGGATCTCCCCCATGTAAAAAATTGGTGGGAAACTTACTGGTAGAAGATTTCCACAAAAGAGTCTGGAATATATGGGGCCAAGCCCACTTGGAATTTTTGTGTGGATGTGGTAAAGGAACAATATTACCCTGTTGGAAACTATGAGGACTAGTACATGAGATGGACCACATTGCGGAAAGAGAGGGGCCAAGCAGTTCCGGAGTTCATCAATACCTTCCATACCTTGTGCACCAAGTTGGGTATCAAAGACTCTGAACAACATTTGGTTCTGAAATACCGTAGGGCTCTACACAGATACATCCAAACTTAAATGGATTTTCTGGACATCTCATCACTTGGTGCTGCTTATCGATATGTTATTAAAATCAAGAAGAAATTTAAGGACCAGAAGAAACGGGAGTTTTGGTCTGCAATTCCGCAACAACAAAAGTATGATAAAGACGACCCAAACAAACAACTTCCTGAAAACCAGTCTAAGCCACAGGAATAGAAGGGTCACAGGAAGACGAAGAACGACACTGGAAAATGGTGTGATTTCCACAAAATCCCCTGGCACAACGCTGATGAATGTTTCTCAAAACAGTCATTGGTGGAAGAGATCAAAGACAAGGAGCCAAACCCCGATTCAGAATCAGATTCCAAAAATATTGGTAAAAGACAGATCATCGATGCAGACCCACTGCTATTATCGCGACTACAGTAATTCAACCAGAAGAACCAACAGATCCTGAAGAGGGGGAACGCCTTTTTCATTCACAGATGTGGGTGAAGGGGACACCGCTGCATTTTATTGTTGATAGCGGAAGCCAGAAGAACCTCATCTCATGAGAGTTCGTCAAACAATTGAGATTGTCGACAACACCACACTTGTAGCCATACAACATCAGGTGGCTTCACCAAGGATGAGATCTCCATGTCAATCAGCAATGTCAATTGTCATATGGCATCCAACCCTTCAAGGATGAGTTATTATGTGATGTTGCCCCATTATATGCCTGTGATGTTCTCTTGGGCCAACCATATATGTGCAAGCGCCATACTATTTATGAGTTCTGACCTTGTAGTGTCATTGTCACTTTGGGGGGTCATCACTATAGAATACCAGAGGTAGTTTCGAATATTGTTTCACCTAAACAATGCCACGAGCTAGTATCTCATACTGTGAAATTCAGCTTCTTCTCAATCTGTTTAAAAGAGGAACATAAGGACACTGCAACCGCTACAGCCTCGCCCTAGGCACCTTCTATCCAACAGAAGCAGGTTGACAAGGTTGCAAAAAAGTGCAAAGATTCCTTCTGCACACTGTCCTCTCATGTAGCTTGACTTGTTGAACAGCCTCAGTCTCAACAGGTTCATGACAAACTTCCACAAACTGAGCAGGGCGATGTCTCCAACAATGCAAGCAACTCACCAAGATGCAGATTCAACAATTGCTTTTCTCTCTCCCCCCAGAACTTAGTGCAATGAAGATCATTTCTTCCTGAGGGAGGATTGATCCAAGTGAATATCGGTGGCCACCCACCTTTTCCAACTGGCTCAAAACAGTTTTCTAACAATTTTGGCAATTTACTATTTTTAACAGTTTTAACTTCCAGAGTCATTTCGAGGGCCTAAATGAAGGTTTTTTGAGATCAAGATTCTTAATGATATCTGAAGGCATGATTGTGCCCCCAAATGAATATTCTCGATGATACCTTTTGAACGGGTTATCATACACCTAAAACAAAGATCGTATGCAAAAGTTACAACCCTGGGAAGTTGATGTACTAACTTACCCAAACAGGTCCCACATTACTTTTGGTGCTTCATGTCCTAGGGTTAGGTTTTTGGTTTAGTTGACGATGATTAATGGGTTAGTTGACGATGATTAATGGGTTAGTTGACGAACCCTTTATTAGTAGCTTTATATACTTTACCTTTTGGAAAAACCAACTAAGGTAAAAAAAAAAATTGAATTGCAGAGGCACATTCTTAATCAAATCAACTTCAACATAAACTCCACACTACACTGAAAAGAGCTTTACCTTCCTGGCATACTATTTGGGTAAATGTGTCAACAAAGGCCATCATAATTGGGCCTGAATCATTTATATATTCCAATTATATTTTAATATAGGAATTCGAATTAGAGGCATCTTATGTTTAAAAATCCATGAGAACTTTGCTCTGCATAGATATCGCTTTATAACAAATTTTGATTGGAATGGAGGTAATTGAACTGGTTTTTTAAACCGATCTTATTTATTGGTAGTAACTTTATTTATTGGGTAACCATAGCGAATTGATCTTTATGAGCACACATAAATGTTAGGCAAAACAAAACAGAGCCATTTTTCATAAGAAAGGAAACTTCAAATTCAGAAATTCGATAGCGTTTCGTTCGTTGATCCAGAGTTGGCAAAACAATAATGATATCAATCATATATTAATCAATCCAAACTATAGAGTCTGCTCAACATGGATTTAGGTGCGCGTCTTGACAGCTTGATGAGTAGTGGAATTGTCTATTTGAAATTGAATCGAGCACTTATCCTGTACGGAGCCTTTGACACCGGAGCTACTCCAGGCATCAAGTTCACAGAGAAATCGATATCCCTTTTCGGAGGTAGTCTAGGTACTTCCTGGAATACATATTCGAACTCTTTAAGTACCTCATGATCCTCAATACTTGACACCTTATCCTTAAGCATTTCCCCCACATGGGCTGCAAATAATTGACAGCCTTTTCTGTAGCACTTCTTCAGCTGCATTGCTGAGATTTCTCTAACAATAACAGCTCTAGGAATTCCTTGGGCGGCTCTCTGATTCCCTTCTTCATCTAAGCAAGTGAATGCCTTGTTCTGATAGCCCAATATGGCATGGTGTTGGTCCAACCAGTCCATCCCAATTAGAAAATCATAAGAGCCTAACGACAGAATGTTCAAATCAGCCTTCGTGCTCAGTCCATTCATGTCTACAGGACAGGACTTGACTAACTCCGTGACTTTCCTCTTGGTTCCTGTAGCTAGTTGCGCTAACCAAGAATTTTCATGTTTTCTTCTTATCAAATGCAAACTTTCTACCACTCTAGGGTCTATAAAACTATGGCTAGCCCCTGAATCAACTAAAATAGTAAATGGTTGGTTTTTTATCATACCTTCTACTTCAATCATGTGCGACTGATACTCATCTTTCTTGTTGTCCAGGGCTACGTAGATCCTTCGAATTCTACTGCCCATGTCCTCCATTGTTTTAGCCTGTTGAACATTTTGGAGAACTCTTACTTTATCATTTATGTGGGGCAATCCCTGTACCTATGGTTTTCTTTACAACCCCAACATTCCATAGGTGGTGGCCTTGACATTTGCCCACCCACTTCACCTTCCCGGGCTCTCTAAGAGACGACTATCCTTGAGGACCGTTTCTGAAAAAGGGTGGTTTATTTCCCTTCTGCCTCTGTTCTTTATTGAACATTTTTTGGTCATCCCAAGCCTTCCAAAAGGTAGTATTTTCTCCTTGTTGTTCAAATAAGCACTTCACTCTTCTTATCATTTTTTCCATAGTCTTTGGGTCATCATACTGAATCTTATCCCCAATAGGAGGCGGTAATCCACTCAGGTACCTATGAATCTTGACGGACTCATCTTTGATGAATGAAACATACTTCAGTAATTCCAAAAACTTTCATTCATACTCATCAATGGTCTGGTTGTCTAGATTGAGTTCAAAGAACTCTTTCATCTTTCTGTCATAATATCTTTTAGTTAAGTATTTCCTCTCGAAATACCTCTTGAATTATTTCCATGTGATGTCCATTTCCCTGATGTGTTGCACCTGCACAAGTTGATCCCACCACATGGATGCCTTTCCCTTCAATTGATACATGGCAATCCTGCCCTCTACATCAGAGGAATAATTCTGCAGTTGAAAGTATTTCCTCATACCAAGCAACCAAGTTTCGGCATCTTCCTCCTTCTTATGTTCTCCATCGAACGTTGGAGGCTTGATCTTGTTCATTTCCCCTTTAAATTCATCCATCCCAGATCTCCTGTGCTTTTTGGTAGGAGATGGGCTTGAACTACTGTGTGCTTCCCTACTGGAATGCTTTGAGGAGTGATGACGATGTATGTCGACACTCCTTGATCTTTTTTTCCTCTCAGGGGTCCTGTGACTCTCTGTCTTGCTTGAGTCACTCTCCTTTTCCAATTTCTTTTCTATTCTTTCCAGACTCTTCAACATCCTTAAGTTGAATTCACCTTGCTTATCCTTCACTTTCATGAGCGTTTGGCTATCAGCTCGGCGAGCCTGGGCATCTTTCTGCAATCTTTCAATTATTTTCATCATATGTCCTTCCTTATCCATCTCTTTTCCTTGCCCATTAGAGTTTGATCCTTCGACTCCAAAGTTGACATTCCTTCCTTCTCTTTCATTCTCTGAATTGGAGGCAATCCACACCTCTTCCATTCTCTGCTCTCAATGACAACCCTATTCGGTTTTGGCACTTGATAAGCTTCTTCAAACACACGTGCAGACAACAAGGATTTTTCAGGTCATCATTCTTAGCAAATTCCACACATTCAAAACCATTCTGATTTAAGAAAATGCTTCGACTTCACAAATTTTCCTAGTTCTGCTCGGCTCTATAATTTTCGAGTGATAGCTCCCTCTTTCTTATCCCCTACCCTCGTAACCAAAGGTCATGACCAAATGCTAGAATACTAGGTGCTAATCAGGCTTTTGACCTTCGAAGAGTTTAAGGTACACACATCTATCTCCCAGAGTTTCTATTTACCGAATTCGCGTAAATTGGGTGGATCGACAGTCCACGTTTACCTAACATCCAACGGTTAAAAATCCGCTACAGTTCTTCCATCTTTGAAGATTTTGGGACTTTGGAACTTCGGGTTTCGGGGTTTCAGTAACCAGGAGTTCGAAATGCAATGACCCAAACCACTGGTTACTCCATTCCTTGAACTCTGATACACAAGTTCTTGTACAAGATCCAACGATCCTCAATGATTTGGATCCAATGGTCCAGATATTTTCGGAGTTTCATGAACTGGGAGTTCACGATGTAGCGACTCCAAATATCTTGTCACTTCAATCCTCGAATTCTGATACACAAGTTCTTGTACGAGATCCGACGATCCTCGATGATTTGGATCTAACGGTCCAGATGTTTTCGGAGTTTCATGAACCGAGAGTTCATGATGCAGCGACTCCAAATCTCTTGTCACTTCAATCCCCGAATTCCGATATGGGAATTCATGTATGAGATCAATGGATGTGAGCCTCCCCTGATCCGACGGTCTAGATCTCTCCTAAGATTACACCTATCAAAGCTCTTCATCCCTAACTTCCTCGCTAGTTCGCTGGATCCGATGGCTCACGAGATTTTGACACTTCTTCCTGGAAGCACTCCACCGTCCGATTCTACCCTTGTTAATCTCTTTCGTGATTCGGGACTTGGAGTGACCAAGAATTTGGCCTGCGCTCCAAGTTCACGATCCCTTAATTCACGAAATGTTCCAACGGTTCAAACCAACCACGATCAACGACCCATGTTTATTTTGTATCCTAGAGTGGCGAGTTTCTCCATCCACTAACCACCTTGCAACTTCTGGCTATCTTACAGTCCTCGCGATTTCACGAGTTCTCCATAGAGAATTATGACTGTCCAACTCTGCTTCTCAAGGACTTCTAGCCAATGACTTGGTACCCTCCTTCCAAACTTTCATCTACTTGATCCAACGGTCTTGATTCCCCACGATCTGACGACTCAGATCTCATCGGCATTTTGCGTATCGGGATTTCATGTGTCACGAGGTCGAAATATTTTCCACCTTCATCCTCCCTATTCCCGAAATGTCGATTTCTTCCTGGACAATTAACGGTCCAGATCTCTCTTAGATCGACGATTGTGATCCAATTGTGAATTCGTGTTTTGTGAATTCTCATGAACTCACCCTTAGACCATTTCAAGTCACGAGTCAGCGAAAGGATGATCGCTCTCCATGTGTCTTTTCCGATGGACGGTCCTGACGAATTCAGGATTTCACATATCGCGATTTCTACACTCCTGTGCAACTCCAAAGGGTTTTAAACCTTGTGCACGTTCTCCAGATTTGACGGTTGTGAGGGTTCTCCTTTCCTCCCGAATAAATTCTATGTCTCCAACACTTCTGGTGTGGAGTTCTCTCTCTCCCTGTGGCCATATACCACATCGGCTGCAATTTTATAATACCGCTACACCTCCTGAGCTTTGTAACAAGGTCAAGTAGTCCATTTACACTCAGAAACATTCCGAGGTCTGAAATTGGTCCTCCAGACACAATTTCTTCTCAAAACCTCGGTCCAAAGACCACTTATCCGGCCCATCCAGGCTCATTATTGAAACTAGGCTCTGATACCATACTGTAATGTTCCCCCACCATCAACCCCATGGCCGGGCCAACATTACTATGTGGAAAAACACTACTGTAACATATTATGCATTCTTATGAAATACAATTTCTTAATTACAGTTAAACACAGCGTAAGCACATTAATATCGTTAGCATACATAATCCACGACATTAACAATAATTCATGAATACAACGGAATACATGTAAACATTGCTAGAATTACAGACATGCATATTTAATTGAAATTATACGCATGTATATACTTATCTTTTAGACTGGTTGTAATTCACCAACTGCGTGTATACCTCCCACGAACCTCTCAGCCTTAGACCGTGTTGCTCATCACTCTCAGCAGTAGGTCAC
Source organism: Picea engelmannii (assembly GCA_009831015.1). Taxonomy (NCBI): domain Eukaryota; kingdom Viridiplantae; phylum Streptophyta; class Pinopsida; order Pinales; family Pinaceae; genus Picea; species Picea engelmannii. The sequence goes on along the minus strand of ML781791.1, from coordinate 711,741 downwards.
CCCCGAGATGGGACTAAGCTCCACCAGGTAGGGATTCCTAGACTAGGCAAGCAAAACAGGAAGACACATAGTCACAAGAGAAGGATTCTCTCCTAGGAGCCACTTATGCCCACTTCCCACAGACTCTCATTCCCCACATGTCTGTCCCAGCCCAGGAGTATACACCTTCACTGTCACCAAGACAGTCCATTGGCTGCTAACCTCCCTTCCCTTGGGCTTCAGAAACAAACCGGACTGGAAGTCTCTGAGCTCTATGGCAGCTATAGGACTCCTTCCAGGAGTTCTCACTTCCTTCGCGCACTCTCTCACCTGGAGAGAGTCACTCACAGATTGGGTAACCTACCTCTTCAACAACAATCACCTCCCTCACACTGGCCAGCAAGCCACACACAGTCCAACACCGCGTGGCCACAACAGTCAATTGGGAAAATGGGTATGGACATCTGAAACGGAAATGATCAGCGCTAAAGCATAGCATGGCTCTGCGATTACAAGATGCATTAAGCTTTCTAGCAAGCAACACAGGATGCACAACTCAGCAATTACGGAACATTCAGTTCTCCCAACCAAAAATTAGGAACAGACTCACCTCTCTAGTTTTAGAGATGCGTAAGGTGTATAGAGGTTCAATCACAGAGGAAAAACGCGTACAGATGGAGGATGGAGGAATTGGAAGGTCGAACCCCGGATTCAGGTGATGGTTGGAGAAATGTCCACCCCCCTCCTATGCAACAGTCAACGAAAAGGAAAGAGAACCCCCAACACGAATCATTTCCTGGGTTAAATTGCATGTGCCTGGGTTGACACATGTCGCCCATGAAGCTGCATACATCCCTCCCCAAGAACTTAGGACAAAACATAGATTTCACATGGCTTTTGGGATAATATTAAAATATTATTCCTAAGGACTCAAGCCCCTAGGCTCCACACTTAATCTCTCTTTCCAACCTTCCAGTCCCCAATCCCTTACCCAGGTTTTTTAGAAGCTTAGTCCCCCATCACTCATTCATCGTGGTCGGTCCACACGCAGAGATCTTTTGTATCAATACTATGCATAATTACATGTACAAAAATCAGGCTCCTTGCCTTCAACACTTAGGCTCCCTGGCCTAATAACACATAATCCCACTAGCTTATATAACTTGTCTCACCAGCCTTATAAACTTGAATTACAGTTCATAAACAAGATTTATACTTCATAGACATGATTTACAACAGGGCTTGGCCTTGGGGACATTACAGTTACTTCTCGCTTGAGTTCCCATTTGACTTACCAAAAAATGGGACCCACAAGACTCACAACTAAGATTAAATATTGCCCCCATACCAATCAATGATTCTCCTTCATCTTCAGAGTCCCTCCCCTTCGGAGTGTATATGCTTTGATTCCACAAACTACTCCAAGTGGCTTACTTCGACCAAGCACATCTTCAATGTATTGAATGATCCTTGTTCGTCATCATTCTCCTCCTCGGAGTGACTCTTGTTGGAACCGATGATTGGGATCTCATTGATCACCTCACTATGGATCTATGATTCTCACAGTTGCTAATGTCATAATATTTTCAATTCTTCTATTTGGACCAATGATATCCCATCCTCCAACAGTCTCTTTATTGGATCCAATGGTCCATATTTCTCTCTAGTCACCCTTTGATAGATCAATAGTCCTTTTCAACTCTAGGCTTTACCTATCGGAGTTTGAGTACAACATCATTCAATCACTCTGAAAGTGGCACCCTCCAACCAACAATATGGACCTGTTCACTTCGTAGAATCAAAGGTTGTGAATCCACCAACCGTAAAACAATGGTTTCTTCCAGGGTAACAATTCGATTTCAGAATTAAACAAGTCAAGGTATTTTCTTTGGCCTTTCTACAGTTCTACCAAAATTCTACGAGCTTTGGAATTCTAGGTTTACTTTACTTAAGTTCTGCCTTTGTACAATTGGGTGAAAGATTGCATGTCCTATAAGATTTCCATCTCAAAACAAGTGGATTCTCACAGGGTTTAGAACTCTCGACCCCTTAATAGGTCTCTCCAGACACTAGGGTACTCATGTCTCTTTCTGAGTGAAGATTTTCTCCATATCTTGCAAGCTTTCCTCCTAAGCCTCAAGATTTTCAAGGACATAGACCATC
>ML781791.1:688865-701402 GCA_009831015.1 Picea engelmannii | reverse complement strand
TAAAAGAGGGTTGCCTTCTAGGGAAAAAAACCCTAACATAATCTCTACCATTAGATCTGCGACCTTATAATGAACGGTCCAGATTTACAATGAAATTACAATATACTTTTACAAGGAAAATTTTGCTTCGGGGGCTTCGCCCCCGAACCCTTGCTGGGGGCCCACTTGCCCCCAGACCCCCCAGTGGAGGGGATAGCCCCCCTGGACCCTGCAGAGGGGGTACCCCCCCTCTGCACTCCCCCGCGTGGAAGAGTGTACATACTTCTGGGGTGTAAATACTTCATGGGGTATAAACACGGCTAAAAGAAAGGACCTCTGAATCAGGAAGATAATCAGGCTCCACAACCAACATTAACCCCATGACTGAGAAGTGAAGTAAGCACCGTGACGATCTGGCTAATGCGAAGTAGATCCTATTGATCCTAACAGAGTAAATTGCACCTTTGGTTGGCGTCATTAACCACAATAGAATTCCTTGAGATTATGAGTACACCGTGTTCACCACGTACATTCTGAAAGGAATACGCATAGTCGGGAGTTAGTTAGGACAGATCCCACTACCGAAGAACAACAATTTCAATTTAGGAGACAGGAAGAACTACACCATGTTGGCGCCGCATCGCTATCTCACGAAGTCAACTGGGAAGAAGCCTCGCCTCGTCTCACATCCGTGGATTAAGGGATTGGCGCAGTCCAACATGCCGAATGTGATGATGATTCCCCATTTTTTCCGCCACTAGGAGGTTAACACTTGCATTAAACTCATCCTGTTGTGATATCATGGTGGATACCTATGGCTTGACTAAAGATTTATTGTGGATTTGGCGTTGATTCACTAGATCACAGGATTAAGTATGAAGGGACCTGACCCTCAACAATTTTATCCATGGAAGGCCTTGGACCATTCCCTGGCACAGTGCATCAAGGAAGCTTATGGAGAAGTCGAAAAAGGAAAACGAGGTTACAAGGTATCCTCTACACAAGATGGCGCAATGCACCTCACTTGCCAAATCATAGCTGGCAAGATCGTAAGGAAGAAATGCCCCACACAGGTCACCGGGTTTGTGGTGGACCTCACAGGAAAATGTGTGGAGGGCATGTAGATGAACTGAGCGATCTACCTCGTAAATGAACTAGAGAAAGATTGTCACGAAGCCCAGGATTTGGGATATGAATTCCACTACAGCTGGCTGTCATTTTGATCGCATTTGTCGCTTGGAAAATGCCTGAATAGTCCACCTTCCCAGAGATCGAACCCTCGGATCCATTGGCTGCTCAATTTTCAACCTTGTGGTACACCAACGACATGAAGAAGTAATGGCAGTCCAATGTCGTGTTTCATGCATACTACCTGTTATCAATCCAAGAGTCACTCCCAAACTCCAAATTAGAGTAAGATTAGTAACATAGAAATGAAAATGGATTAAAATAGTTTGAATAGGTGGATCAACAAGAGAAGAGTAAAAAGGAGGGCATCAAACTGCTGCAAATACATTCCATTGGGCATGGAGTCATAACATCCTACAGATCAAAGGAAATCAAACTGCCTACCATACAAAAGGCTTATGCGAAGATGGATAGAAGAATAGAAGGTAAACAAAGAGAAGAATATCCACATAATAGAGATCCTTTCTGTAATATAGATTGAAGAGTGATTAAACAATAAACTGTGATTAACAAGAAATTACCACAAATCCTTTGCAGCTCATGAATTCATTAACCAAAGGCATCTTTTGATCTTCAAAATGTGTAAATATTATTCAATAAATATGACAAGATAGAATGATAACAAAGAACACGATGTCTGATAAGAAACTCTCATGAATCTCTAATGGCAGAAATGCTAATTACAACAGGCCCTCGGGCTTACAATTGAGCAAATAAACTACTCCTCTAGCTCTCTCCCCTCTTGGATAATGAATCCAACCCTTTTCCTCAAGAGATTGCATTCCTTAAATAGAAAATAGCATCCAAATAACCTTAGGGGGTCTAATCTTATCTCCTTCATTGGATTCTAAGACTTGGAGATAGGTGGAAACAATCAAAGAGACAAAAATCCAACAAATTGCTAATTTTTAGGAATTTGTTGGAAGTCGTTAATAAAATGTCTCCACCTTATTACATGAGACCTTTTCTGAAGATAAATCTTAGGTGTAGGTGTCCCTTGACATATAACTGATCCTTGAGAAGCCATTTTAAACCATCCTTGACATGTGGCAACCTCCCAACAAGGCAGATATCAAAACCGTGACCACTATAGAAAATTAGGTAGCACCACTGTAAAACAGTAGGTAGTGCCAATTCTATGTCTAATATCTCTCAAACCATAACACATTTTGAAAAACTGAGAGAGGTGTTTGTTATTTTGCATGTTATGAACAAAAACCTCCTCCAATTTTCAAAACTACCTTCTCAATTGTTCATAATCCAAGTTTCAAGTTAGTGACTCAAAACTGGTAAAATAACTTTGCACAATTTGTTTTCTGCCAGAATTTAGGTAGTGCCCGCCTGTGTGTCTGCATGCGATTAGGTAGCACAAATATGTGAGTGATTTTGATTCTTGAAACCTTTTGAGAGTTTTTTCAATGCTTGTTCTTGACACTTGGCACCTTAACCAATCTTGTGCTAACACTACCAACAATTGAAGGTTGTCATTGAATCATTTCTACTCAGGACACCGCACTCCCTACACCAATACCGACCAATAGAAAAGTTTCGCGCAGATCCACATTTCATATACATCACTGCGTGTAGAGATGAGAACAAGGAAGAACTATAGTCATACTACAAGCTAACAGATGAAGACATGGATCATATCACAAAGGAATGGCCAGAGGAATTTCTTGTACCTGTCGTTGTAGCAGAACTCTCCGACATTGACACCATAGGAAGCCCCATAGTCACCCGGGTCAAGCATGTCGGATAGTCCAATGGGACGAAGAAGAAGAAAAAGAAGCAGAAATCCCAGGATATAGAGAGCGATGAGGAGGACGATGCTTCTGAAGATAACGAGTCTGGCTCGCTCGGAGGAGGAGGATAAGATGAAGCATATGGACAAGGAGGAGGGGATAAAGGAGAAGAACAAGGAAGAGGCAAAGCTACACCACCTAAACACCCCCCCTACTAGAACAGTCACATCGCAGAAGATGAAGGTTTCTCCAAAGAAACCTTTAGCAAGGAAGAAGACGCGCGCTAATAAGCCCTAGTTGGAGGACACGCTCACGTAGGACGATATCAGTCTGGTTCGTTGAGCTATGGAGGACGCTTCTGAGAACATCTTGCAGATATATGGAGAGAAGCAGGAGGAGCTATATGGAAGAATAAAAAATGAAATAAAATAAGTACAACAAGCTATTTGTTTGGTCTGTGTAGTAACTATTGCACCTTCCTCGTCACAAATTACAAAATTGGGGAATGAACCAACCCAATTAAGAAGACTTGCGGATGCGACAGAATATCGACTTCAAAGAATCCAGGAAGAGAAGGAGAAGGCTATATAATCCTTGAAACAAGAGAAAGATGAATCCTTAGAACAATTACGAGTAGCGTGGTATAGTCTAACTGCCTATGAAAGTGAGAGAGAAGAGTTTCAGGTGATGCTCGAGGAGGAAAAAGCCTAGCTACAGAGAGAAAAGGAGAATTTTCTTGTAGAACGGGCCACGGTCAGAGAAGTAGTGAGTAAAGAATGTCACTCTGTGCCAGGCTTGGTAGAGGAGCAACAAGGGTCAATCTAAACTCAAGTGGTGAATCTCGTTGAGACCTTCCAGCAGCTTCAGGCTAGAATAACATAATTGGAGCCCCAAGTAGTACCGAGCACTCCGCAGGAGGTGTGTGACTAGAGGGAGGAGACCGCTAAGAATAAAATTGTAAGAATCATAGCCCTCACCTCATAATGCAAACAACTGAGTGATAGAAGTGCATAGACATATGAATGCCTCATAGAGGATCCATAGCTAAGGAAGCTGGAATCACAGTTACAGGAGGCACAACAACATGCATTGTCAATACAGGCATAGATGAAGCTGCTCACCGCAATTGAAAGAATGAAGAGATCCCAGGAGCAGCGCGCAGTGCAGTAGCAAATAACTTCCCTCCAGGGCAGGGTAATGGAAGTCACGCAGAATCTACAACCTGTGCAGGAGGAAGCCTACCATATGTTCAAAGAGATTGATGGAAAGGGATCACAATTGGAACAAGTGGTTGCATCAGTAGAACAATGCCTGGAAGGGCCTGTTACAGAGCAAGCAATCTAGGAGCTCACTGAGCAGGAGTCTCAGGAAAAATAGCAATTCAAGGTATCTTGAGTTAAGCTCGAGGCCTTCGAAGCAGCATTTCCCAGACCTTAGTGACTCGAGATGAGTCATAGGTGAGTGTTGGGGGCCTGTTGGCCCTCAACCAAGTTTTGAAGAACCCTTGGTCAGAGTTGACCCACTTTTGGACTTCTACATGATGGTTGAGAATGGAGAACCTAGGCGGAGCTGAGATCACAGATCTCATTGATTTTGTGGGCTATGTGGACCTAGTAAGGGGTCCTCTAGGGTTTTTGTAATGGGATTATGGGATGTCGACCCATGGGGTTTACCCATGATTATTCCTTATTGTAAGGGATTGTAAAAGTATAAATAAGTAAGAATGCATGGTAGAAGTAGAAAAAACAAGCTAAGAAGAGAGAAGTTCTTGTAGCTAAGTGTAAATAGTTTGAGTTGCTTTGTGCAACAGAATGTATATGTGTCAAGGCTTTGTGCTCGATAGAGAGTTGGTTGGGTGCCTTGACCTAGTTTTGGAAGGAGGATCTGGTGCTCAGTGCACATATCTCTTGTTTGTTGCAAAGCTCGACTTTGTGGCTTAGTGCACAGGAGTAATTGAATGTAAGAGATTGACGAATAATAAAGAAGGAGAAGCGGTTGGTGGACGTAACCCCACACTGGGGTGAACCATGTATATCTTGTGTCTTGGTGTGCTTTGTGCTGTGTTATTCTTCTTGTTTATTTTCTTGGTGCCTTGGTTATTATGTATGATAGATAGATCTGTTGTTTCTTAGTTCTTTACTTGTGTCATGATGAATGGATGCTAGATCTAACTTATAATGCTAAGTGCTATGGGCATATTTTCATTTGTTACTGCGTTGATCTATCTTAGATATGTTTTGCGATGTTAATAAGGCTAATGAACTAATGCATGTTGTTCATAAGTGTTAATAGAGTACTCTGCAAAGTGTTATTATCACGGATTTGTGTCTCAGCTTGGTTACAGACACCTGTGTCATGTAACCCCCTACTTATACCTTGGGTGAGACCTCGCCTGCTTCGTAGGTGTTTCCGAAAGGTCCAGTAGTTGGGGTTTTGTTGGTGCGCTATTGAGCGTTAAACCTTGGGTCTGCCCCTGTGCCAACAATAATTATGAATACCAATGAAACACCCTAACTCAACAATAATGGTGGAGTCTAGTGACTGTGAAGATTGAGCTAATTGACAATGATTAGAGGCAATCACCAAGAGTCTAAATGAACCTTTTCCCAACGTGAAACTATTGTCAATTACTATATGATTGATGTGAACTTTTTGTCTATTACCATATGATTTTTTGCATATTTATATTAAAATCTATTATTTTATAACTTTTACTTTCACTTTATAATTTTCTAGTTTGATAAAATAATTATTTTATATTTATATAATGATGTATATTTTGATATTTTACCGATTCAATCTATGCTAATGCATGTAATTTGTGTGACTTTGGCCATTTTATAAAAATAATGTAAGTTTTGTTTATATATATATATATATATATATATATATATATATATATATATATATATATATAATTTTAAATTTAAATCCAAGTTGTTTTTAGATTGTTTCTTTATTCCTCGGATGGTATTCCACCTTTTCCACATGCGAATCCTTGACATAGTACATGGGCAATCGTCACTTTCTCTTCACTCTTTATTTCAATGTGTGACATTAATGCAATAGCACTCAAAGCAAGCCTAGAACGCATGGGAAACTTCACGTTCTGGTTTGTAATGGTGAGGAACATTATTTGAACAGGAACAATGGAGTTGAGTGTTGTCAACTCAGATTTAATGGAAAATTAAATGGCTTGGACATGTAATATTTCCATGGTTTGTTTTTGGTTCACTCACTGCACCTCATCCTTGTTTCATTCGACAATCTTGCTCCTTCCCTCATGCCAATTCTGATTCTTCTTCCTCTTTATTTTTTGCGCCACTGCTTCTGGTTTTGTGGCCTCTTCTTGGATGCCATGTAGAGGGAACATGGAAAGCCAAAGAGAGGCCCATACTACTACCATTATCTACCCAGTCGTACTCATCCTGCTCCCTCTCTCCTTAGTGCACAATCGTCCCTTGGCCTGCATCCTTCCCCTTCTTTTCCCTCTGTTGAGTCTCTTTCCATTACTAATAATAGAGAAGATTATGATTGGGGTCCTATCCTAGTGGAGGAGGAATTTCCCCTTGTTCCACCCCAGCCTCCTGTCGAGCCATTAGTGGTATATCCTGTGGACACTCGTCATTTTCCAAGTTCTTCCACTCTGGCATGTGGTGGTTTTCCAATCCACTCACAGAAAGAGCATTAGAGTTTCCCTATCTTCGAGGAGGTGGCTCTGATGGTCATTGAAGAAATAGCTCCTAGTACTACTTGCGTGGACATAGTAATTACTCTGCTCGATCTTATGTTGTCTAGAGTAGCTCCCCTGCATGGCTTTTCTGATGAACAATTGCAACTCATTTTTGACATGTGCTAAGATGTTGTGAACCAACTCTTTATCCAAGATATCCTCAATCGCAAGTTGGATGCACTCTTTGATTCTCTTTAAGTCAAGCATGTCAACTAGCCCTGCCCCACCTGCTGCCATCCCTTCATATTCACTTTGGTTTGGGCACATTCTCCTCAAGGCAATGGGAGTAACAACGCATTTGGTGTATGAAATTTCTTGGTCTCTGTTTTTTTCTTTTTTGGTTATAATAGTTGCATAATTCTATTGGCCTTCAAGCCAATTTTGTAATATCTTCATATAATTGCATACTTCAATTATTGCAAATAAAACAATCATGGACATCTTCTTGTGGACATGGGTATGGTTCTGGTTTCCATTTTTGGCATCCTTTAACATATGTATGTTTTCCAGAATTTTAAGGTAATATCAACTTTTTAATTTAAAAAAAAAAAGATTGTCTTTTTATTTGAATGAGTTATTGGAACAATGTTCTAATTTATTTGATTTTCCATAGGATTTTTTCTTTTTGTTTTAAGAGGCTATAAATAATTTTGAAATGTAGAAAATTACATCTTATTAAAATGTGAAATGTAAATTTGAAAGATATATACAAAAGTCATATATATATATATATATATATATATATATATATATATCAATGTATTTTTCTAGTTTGCAATTAATTGCATGATATGTACATGTGAGTGGACGGACTCCATAGTTCTAGTATATTTTTCATCTATTTTTATTGGTTTTTAAATATTTTTATTTACAACTTTGCTTGCTTTCAATGGTTGACAATTTGTAAATTATAAATCCTTAACAAAACATTACAAACAATATAGAGGTTTCCAAACAATATATTTGTTCCATAACGTTCCATAACATTGAATTTATTTGTTCCATAATGTTCCATAACATTGAATCATTATAAGAAACTTTACCCACAATTTTAAATTGTTATTAGTCTCTATCGAAGGCCCAGAGGGACTCTAGTGATCGATAATTCATTGAATTCATATTAATTTGTCCTTTGACAATAAATTTTCGCATCGTCTGTATTGTTCATACTATAGAAGTAAAAACATTATTTTATATATCAAAAAAAAACTTATATGTCATCATCTCATTGGAGAATATATTTGAGGTCTTATTGCCAGCTTCATTGTTCCCAATGTTGTAAATGTGTAGATATCCTAAGTTTTGAGCTTAGTCGGTCCTTTATAATTTTTATTACATTTTTACTGAAATGTTTACAAACCGAAAGTTCTGAGCATGGATGTTGTTTATTTATTTATTTTTGTTAATGTATTTGTCCTATTATTATTAGTCCTTTGTTTGTATTTGTATTGAAATGTTTGCATACCGAAGGTTTAGATCATTGACATTTTTTTTGAGGTGCTTGAATAAGCCTAGCAACTTAAATGTTTACATGGCGCGAGGTCCTGAAATAGGCCTAACAACTTCAATGTTTGCATACCGCGAAGCCCTTACACAACCTGGCAACCTTAAATGTTTACCTAAATAACTTCTCGAAGTACATTTTTCCTCTAAATTTTTCATACAATGTTGCAGTGAATTTGGACAATATTGTTGTTCACCGCCACTTCAATAGGCATTATATGTTTCATACTTCTTCTAGGCTTTGAATTCAATTTCGTCATTGTTGAAGATACATACATTGTTTATTGGTTCGGTGAGTGCTTCTTCTTCGTTGGTTCATCAGTTGTTGATTGTTGTTGTTTGGTTAAACTTTGTAAGGATGGGGCTCTGCATTCGCAGTTAGATCTATTTTATTTTTTTTTTAATTTTCCTTTGCGGGGTCCAGGTGGTGCACCCACTATTCGACATGCGCTTCTGTCGTTCATCGTTTTAGAGTAAGTTCCGATGCCATAATTTCATTTTCTATTCCTTCTTTGTTGTTCAGTGTTTGCAGTTTTCAAGTAAGAATGTTTGCTTATTTCTAATGGCATGCTCGTCATATGTTTCTGATTCCTTCTGTGATTCGGCTACAGTTTGGTATTCGTTGGAGATACATGTGTTGTTTTTTGGTTCAATGGTTGTTGCTTGTTCGCTAGTTCATTGGTTGTTGGTTGTTGTTGTTTGGCTCAAATTTACGAGCTTGGGGACCTATGGCTACGGTCGGGCATGTTCGTGATTTATCGTTGGTTTGGTTCTTGTTGTTTTCTTTTGTTTGCTTTGGATTTTCAGAGTTGGGGTCCTGTGTCGGCCGTTGGAGTTGTATTTTTTTTTTAGGGAGGCGCTTTGCGGTGTTCAGACCCTGCACACGCGAGTTGACCTACGGTTATGTTGTTTTTCATGTTTGGCGAGGCCAATATCTGGCGCCTTTTCTACTATGAAAATTTTTTGATACTTCAGTGTTGATACGATACAAAAAAGTGGCATAAGAAATAATTGGACAACTACATGTGTAGTTGCAGTGTCCATTGTTTTTTTTGTTAAGATAAAACATGTGCAAAACGCACTTATTAACCATATATGGTGAAATGTGCCCATATTACAATATAACTTCTTTATCCTTTACACGGACTGGTGTGACCATGATACAATTTTTCTTGTTCCTGAGATATGATACGTACACCAAAGATACAACAAAATTATATTTCCATGTCTAGAAGCATATTTGGATACTTTGCCACAGAAAATAAAAATCATTTAGCTATGTACATGCAATTTCTTAATATTTTGTGTCTTGTAATATATTTTGGGCAGGGAAAAACTTTATATATTTACAACCATGGATGGAGAAAAGTAAAGGTTAATGTTTCTGACTATATTTTATTCTATTCATTGATTATCATTTACTGTATGTACATATTACTTGTTCTTTGTTGCATACCAGCTTCTGTTCATGTTCATTGTATTTTGTGTGTTCCCACGTTCAAACAAACATAATTGTTGGAGAAAACGAAGTAGTCTTAAGTACAATAGTTGAAGACGAGATACAAAGGTACATTCTTGTACTATTATTTCATATTTCATTGTTTTGTATTTCATTTATTGTCTGTATATGTGTTCACCTTGTTTGTTGTATGTAGATGTTTCGTGCCTTCCTGCATAGTAACTTATCTTCATTACATGGCTTCCTGTGTCCATTGTATTTTTCCTGCATTCCTACAGTTGAACAAATAGAGTGGTTGGAGAGGATGATGGAATATTGGCGCGAATATAGACGAGGAGTTGCAGAGGTGCATACCTATACTATTATTTCATATTCTAGTATTTAGTATTTAATTTATTGTCTGTGTATTTGTTCTACTTGTTCTACTACTTTGCACCTTTTTTACTGTATGTATATACTCCATATCTCTTTGCTTATTCTCATGTGAATTGTATTCTCTTTGCTGCTACATTGAAATAAATAGAACAATATTTCTTTTTTTTACATGTCTTTCTTCATACTAACTTTCCTTCATGTCCACTATATACTCGACATTTATACCTTGGAAGAAACAGATTGATTGGAAAGGAAGATAATTTCTTATATGCAACAACAAAGGGTTCTATTGTGCAATCTTCGAAAAGGTATACCAATTGTGCTAATAAATTAAACATACAAAATGGGTTGGGGCATATAATATTGGACTAGAAAACGATGATTTGGCAACAATGGGCCTTTGTGCCCTCCCCATTTCTAATTTTTGCATTTTCTATTATCCCTTTTGCTTTATGATTTCTCTGCTTAGTCTTCTTTCCAAAATTGCCTTGGTGCGTGGGTTGGTGAACTCATGGGTTCACATTTATGGTCATGCTTCTACCTTATTCCATACTTACCCACTTTGTTGATTGCGGGTGTCGGGATGGCGGGTTCAAAATTGTGTCTCTGGCCTCAAAGGTTCCGTGATATACAGATTGGCCCTCCTGCCCCACCATCATGCCCTATTTATTTTTACACATTTTTTCAGTCAAAAAATCTGAGGCATACAATTTGACCCCCAGGTCCTCATGTTTCCTAAGTATCCCTTCACACCTTATTTCATATTCCATCTCCTTCGACCTTGAATGTGTCATTAAGAACAATAATGGACAATATACAATGCACATGCTTGTTTAGTCTTAATTCTGATGTTCATCTACACATGCTTGCATCAGAAAAAGTTGGACTAGTGACATGCCCATGAGCAGTCAATCATCCCGAACATCAACAGACCGACAAGGCCAAAGGTAAAGATGCATACATTTTGTTTCTCATATGTTTACCAAAAAAATATCCTCAGTTATTTGTTCATCTATGGCATGGTGAATATGTTGATGTCATATGCAACACATACTTTGTAGTTCATAAGAAGTATCAACAAGTGCAAGAGAGACATCGAACATAGCGCAAGATCCGCAAACTAAGAGGTCTGGTTGAAAAAATATGGCTCCATAGTTCATCCAGGTTGTGCGTCTACTTGTACATTCATGGCAGGAAAAAAAAAGAAAACACAAAAAATAATTCACATTACTTTTCCTATTAAAAAATTGTCACCAGGTCTAAACTTGTAACACCCAAAATACTATCAATAGAGGGCTTGAACAACCGCAAAACTGGACAAGTGTTCATTGGGGACATAATGGTCATCTATAACACCTACTTGGACAAGGAAAAAAAACTAGATCCATTATGCGTCCTGAGATGATAGACAAGGAGGCCCTCATGAAAGTTACTCTAACCATTCCTACACAACTTGTACACAAACATGTAGAAAAGATATTGCCAGGTAATGGAATATCCATTACAAATTTTAATATATTGCCCAAAACAGTATATGACCGTGGTGATTGTGATTGGATTATATCGCTCAACAAAACAAGTATCATGGAAAAAATCCCTGCTATTTGTTTAGAATATTGTTTCGTCCTGGACACAACTATCAACCAACTTGCGCAAAGCAAGAACATTTACCCAATCAGAACCATTGGCACAGCTATGACACTCATGAGAAAAATTGGCCCGCAACACATTCTCCATATAAAAGATGGATAGTCAGACAATGACAAGACAATGGTATCGTTCTCCATAGCCAGTTTTGTCCTTTTCTTTCACATGTCCATGTATCTTGGTTAAGTTACACAAATATTGCACTGTTCCATGTTGTTGTTGCGGAAATTGTTCGATACCTATTCAAATTTGTTTTCGTCGGTTGAACAACAATTTCATAAAGGGAAATTTCCTCTTATTCTCTTCAAAAATATAACAAATAAAAGAGATGGTAAAGAAAGGATCTTTCGCACAACTCAATCAACATTTGTAACAAAGTTGCGAGCAGACATAGTACAAGATATCAAGAAGCTAACTAGATCTACAACTGTTGTGTGTATACATCTACAGTTTCATCCTCACTTTCTCAAACAAATAGCCTTGACCAAATCTTTGCATTTTTTTTTTCTAATTTTTTTGGGGGGTGCAGTTGTATATTATATTGTTCAATATATTAACTGCTATGCTCACGTTTCCAGGTTGAAGGTGTCTTGGTTGCAGTGAATTCATACTCAACTCCCTTTGAGCCCGTGTGTGCGAAATGAAACTCTCTTGCTTCTGCTTATGCCTTCATAAGTGATGATATGATTGATTGTCTGTGATGCAGTAAAAAATTTCCATACATATATAGACATTGCCTCAATGCTATTATCCAAACCATCAACAAAACAACTGTGCATTGTACAATTCGACAACCTTTGTTACAAGATGTGCTTACTGAGTTAGCAGAATTTCCATATGAAGCATACCTACAAAAAAAGGCAAAGAGTGTCTACATGGTGCGCGACTTTCGGATACATCAAAAATTTACC
>ML781791.1:660808-688832 GCA_009831015.1 Picea engelmannii | reverse complement strand
ATATATATATATATATATATATATATATATATATATATATATATATATATATATATATATATATATATATATATATATATATATATATATATATATATATCGTATCAAGATTTGTCAGGAAACGAAAACCAATGGGACAATGTGTTTTTTTTTATATATCGAATTGTTTGATATATAATGGAATTCCATTTTTTGTTCAATATATCAATATATCAATACAGTTGGTGTTTACTTGGTTCTTGGTTGTATGCTTCGCTCTGGAAACTTAATAATACATTCAAGATCTTCGCAGTTTTTCTATGATCTTAAAGACTATAGAGGACATGCTTTTCCCTTTGATATAGGTTCTGTGACGCAAATGTGGTACATGGCTCGTTTTAGCAATTTTTCTTGATCGATGAACTTAACAAAATTAATCTCTTAGAATAATTTGAAATAAAAGAATATATACTATGCGAAGTCCAATGGAATTATTATATCAACAAGAGGACATTAAAATTCAAATTCGTTCTTGTTATACTTGTGATGAAGTTGATAGTGCAATAACTTTACTTAGACATCCAAAAATTGATTTTCCTTGTATCTTTTTGACGCTTCTCTTATACAAGCAGATCCTGGAAACTACAAGCATGGCTCGCTGTATCTATTCCTTCATTGAAGAACCTGTTCACATGTTCAATGCAATTCATAGTTACTATTAAGACCATCAATGGGGCTTTGTTACACCAATTTTCGCTTCCGAAAATGGACATCCCCTTTCTTTTTTACCCTTTGCTTTCCCTTTCTGGTTACTTACTCGTTTTTGCAAAAGTTGGCAGATTCACGTGTTCAGATTTCCACTTTCTTTTATATCACCAGCCTGACCGACCGCTTCCCCGTTTCATATTGAAGAAAAATTTTGGATCGCGGGTTCCCACATATGCGGGTTGCAGGATAGGTGGGTTCAACATTGCATTTCCATTATTCCACCGCCTGCAAATAGCACTCGGACTTCCGCGATCTACAAACTATAAAACAAATTCTCCTTTATTATGTTTTTAGCACTTTTCCTTGATCGATGAAGTCGGCAAAATTAATCTCGTGGAATAATTTGAAATAAAAGAATATATACCGTTCGAATTCAAATGAAACTATCATATCAACGAGAGGACATTAAAATTAAAATTCATCGTTTGTATACTTGCGGTGAAGCTGACAGTACAATAACTTTACTTACACATCCGAAAATTGATTTTCTTGTAGCTTTTCGACGCTTCTCTTATACAAACAGATCCTAGAAACTATAACCACGCCTCGCTTTCTTATACCAATTCCCATCAATGGGCCTTTCTTATACCAATTCCCGCTTCCGAAAATTGTCATGCCCTTTCTTTTTTCCTTCTGCTTTCCCTTTCTGGTTACTTACTCGTTTTTCAGAAAATGTCTAGCTACGGGAATTGGCGGATTCATGTCTTCAGATTTCCCCTGTTACTTTTATATCACCAGCCCCACCGACCGCTTCCCTGTTTCATATTGAATTTTTTTTTTGAATCGTGGGTTCAACATTGTGTTTCCATTGTTCCGTTTCCTACAAACAACACCTGGACTTCCATGATCTACAAATTAGCAAACAAATTCCCCTTTATCTCTATTTCTTTCAATTTATGTTTACTTGGTCCTTTTTTCGAATGTGTCCCTTTTTTGAATGTCTCCTTCTTTTATATACAACACCCGAAGTTCCGCAATATACAATTTGTCCCTCGAAATCCGTCATTGTCTTCTGTTGCATTTTACACATTTTTCATTCAACAGTTGTGGTAGATATAGTTTGAACATCGACCCCTCACGTCTCCTAAGTAAAGCTTGTGGGCCTGCTTTCAAGACCGTCAATGTTTTTTGTTCTTATTATGTCTAATGCTTTTATATCACGAGTCCGACCAACCACTTGTCCATTGCATACTTGTCTACTATTACCATCACCGGTTCTTGGACAGGCTTGCTCAACATTGTGCTTCCACTGTTCCGCAACGTACAAAGAGCAACCAAAATTCCGTGATATACAAATTGGTAGCCGAAATCTATCGTTGTGATGTGCAATTTGACCATCAACCCCTCACGTCTCCTAGGTATATCTTGTGGATCCTGAAAACTATAACCATGCCTCGCTTTCTTATACCAATTCCCATCAATGGGGCTTTCTTATACCAATTCCTGCTTCCAAAAATTGCCATCCCCTTTCTTTTTTCCCTCTTCTTTCCCTTTCTGATTACTTACTCATTTTTCAGAAAATGTCTAGCTACGGGAGTTGGCAGATTCATGTCTTTAGATTTCCCTTGTTACTTTTATATCACTAGCCTGACCGACCACTTCCCCGTTTCATATTGAACAAACTTTTTGAACTGTGGGTTCCCAGATAGACGGGTTCAACATTGCGTTTCCATTGTTCTGTCACCTACAAACAACACCTAGAATTCCACATTCTACAAATTAGCAAAAAAATTCCCCTTTATCTCTTTTTCTTTCAATTTCTATTTACTTGGTCCTTTTTCTGAATGTGTCCTTTTTCGAATGTCTCATGATTTTATATACAACACCCAAAGTTTCGAAATATACAAATTGACCCTCGAAATTCGTCAGTGTCTCCTATTGCATGTTACACATTTTACATTCAACAGTTGGGGTAGATACAATTTGACCATTAGCCCCTCACATCTCCTAAGTAAAGCTTGTGGGCCTGTTTTCAAGCCCACCAATATTTCCTATTACGACTATGTCTAATGCTTTTATATCACGAGTCCGACCAACCGATTTTCCATTGCATACTTGGCCACTATTACCATCGCCAGTTCCTGGCCAGGCTTGCTTAACATTGCGCTTCCACTGTTCTGCTACGTACAAAGAGCACCTGAAATTCTGCGATATACAAATTGATGGCCGAAATCTATCGTTGTGACGTGCAATTTGACCATCAGCCCCTCACGTCTCCTTGGTATATCTTGTGGCCCTATTTTTTAAACCCGCCCGACTGCATTCCATACTCAAGCATTTCTTGAAATCTTTTTCATAGATTGGCGGGACGACGAAATTTTCAATGCTTGCTCGCTCTTCACCATCCCCGCTACCTTCATACTTTATAGATATGAAATTAAAGCTTTAATGCTAGTAGTTCATCGTGCAAGGACCGTTAATATTGTCATTAATGTCCGGAAGGCTGGAGAAGATTTTTCATTAATATGAATTAAACCAAGATTTGCGGAGAAGAATGTTATCCTTTCCAAGTATTCATTTCAAACATGATGCAATATTTCATGCATGGGCCGGTTGGTGCCTTTACGAAATCTCTAATTCTTAATCGTTCTTCGTCGTCACCGCCACCTTCGCACCTTTTTCTAAATATGCAATTAGTAAGCTTTAATGGTAACAACTCATTACACATGAACACTAGAGATTGTCATTGATCAACAAAAGGCTCAAGGAGATCTTCCATTGATACGCATTAAGCCAATATTTGCGGATGGTTATCTTATTCCTCCTCGATTTTCATTTTAAACATCATCTGGAGCAAACAAAAATTCTCGTTAACTTATGGCAGTAGTTCTGTCTAGATACAGTAAACACCTTCGGACATGATGGCCAAAGGTACCAGTATTCTAGGGCATAATCTTACTAATCATCTCCCTCTACCCAGGAGCAAAAAAGGAGATGGTTTGTTGGTGCACCTAGAGATATATTTCAATCCAAAGAATTCCAATGCAACCCTGCCTGCTCAGAAAACTTTCCGACTTGCATTGATACCTGGCGCAGATGATGATGCGATGGATTTCGAGCCGGAAGAAGATGATCTGATGGAGGATGATATGGTAATGGATGATGGCAATGCAAAGACTGGTCCCACTACTATGCCCAAATTGAAATCAATTATAATGGGCAGCACTTCCCGGCTCGACGATGGCAGTCCTGACAACACCAAATAATGGGTTACAGAAAAGAAACCGACGTTGAACGTAATAGCCGCTTTGCATCTCGAAAGTAAGAATTCCATAGGTCCAGATTAGTCCGTTCTGGGCGAAAGTCTTTCACTGTAAGGAAATGATCTATTGATGCTCCCAGAGATATATTTCAAGCCAAAAAACTGTTCAATTGTGGGACCACTTCCCTATTCTCTAGATATGCAATTAACATCTTAGGGAATGAGGACCAGAACTCCTACTGGTGCAAGGTATATTCCTACTAGTCATCTCATTCCAACCAGAATGGACTAATTTGGGCCTCTCGAATTGCACGTGCAACCTGTGTCCCTGAAATTCTCAAATGTGAGGAGTTGCTTTCTTGGTGTGTCCTAAATTTTAGTTTCGGGCTATTTTGTTTGCCCTGCAACATTTTTTGTCTTCTTCCTCACGTGAAGCTTGTGAGAACTATGAATTTTACCACATGGATTTTGTTCATCTGGTTCAAGCCAAGGATTTACTCCACTACAAACCCACTTTCCTGTTTCTTTGTCGGCTCAGGTATTCTACAAAATATTGAGATCGGGGCACCGAACATTGATCCACCGAGGAGAAGGTTGCAAGGATTTCCTAAAAAAAAAAGCATCATAATCAATTTTCTATGCATGTTGAATAGCATCTCGATGGCTCCTACATGTTGCAGATCCTGTTCCCGTGTCTATGGAAAATATGTTCAATGTTTTGGCCCAAAGAAATTGGTCCAATTTCTAAGCATAGATATACAGTGCTCAGTATTGTTTTATTTTAATGGATTTACTATTAAAAAAATTTCCTTGGGAGTCTTGTTTGTTGCTTCTTTTCTGGATTTAACACCTCTTCTCATTGGCATG
Organism: Picea engelmannii; assembly: GCA_009831015.1. Classification (NCBI taxonomy): domain Eukaryota; kingdom Viridiplantae; phylum Streptophyta; class Pinopsida; order Pinales; family Pinaceae; genus Picea; species Picea engelmannii. The sequence continues at coordinate 684,016 of ML781791.1, read as the reverse complement.
GTTCGATAGTCTCGTAGTTTTTCGAAATTGTATTCACTTAGATAATTTGTTCTAAAATGGAGCATTTAACAATTATATGGAAATGCACTGTGTCTATCCATTAGGCTTTTATGGAAACAAAAAAATGAATTTCAGACAGTGTTCATACCAACGTTCAATTCTATTTGCGATGAAAATAGAACATAACAATACCAAATCACAATGTTGCAGCAAGATCGTCATTCTTGTTTCTAGACATGCAATTATTAAGCTTGAATGCTAACAACCCATAATGCAATAAGTTTAATACTTAAGTCAATATGTTACAGTCGTGGAAGAATGTATCTAATATTCAAGAAATCATTTGTTGATAATTACTAGAAAATAATGGTTTTGCAACAATGGGGCTTGTTTGAAACCAATTCCCGCTTATGAAAATTGCCTTTCGCCTTTCTATTTTCCCACTGTTTTATCCCCTGTAGTTTCTATTTCTGTTTATTTAGTCATTTTTTTCCCAAAAAATTCTTGCTGCACAGGTTGGCGAATTCACGTGTTTCGACTGAGCGCTTCCACTTTGTCTAAATTGCACTTTCAATTGTTTCATGACCTGCAAACAACACTCTGGCTTCTGCAATTTGCAGACTTACTTATGGACTCCCACATCATCCCCTCTTCTGTGTTACACATTTTGCACTCAAATGTTTCGATATATACAATTTCACATTCGTGGTGTTACGTCTATTCGGGAACCCGTCACCCTATTTTGAAGCTCGTCCGACTGCTTTCCATACTTGACCATTTCTTGCCATCTCTTTCGCGGATCGTCGAGTTCGTGGCTTCAGGAAATTTCAAATTTCCAGTTGCTCTTTCCTGTGCCCGCTATCTTCAGATTTCTTTCCAAGTATATGCAATATGTATACAACTTCTCTAGCAACATAAATAAAAAATATTGCCAGGAAATGGAATATCTATTGCAGATTTGAATATATTGGACCTTCTTTTCCCTCTTCTATACTTGACAAAATCCTCTTTTCTTTTTTCCATGTACTCTCTTTCTTGTTACTTAGTCATTTTTTCGAAAATGTCTTAATGTGCGTGTTGGCCGACTAACGGGTTCACATTTGCGCTCGTTCTTTTATATCGTGACTCAGAGAAACCACTAGCCATTCGATGCGTAGGCACTTCTCAGATTGTGGATTCCCAGGCAGTCGGCCTCTATATTGCACTTCCATTGTTTTGTTGCCTGCAAACAACACCCGGACCTCCACAATATACAAATTTACTTCCGCACTCCCACATCATACCATGTTCCATGATACACAGTTTGCAGACGAAAGTTCTGAGGCCTGCAATTGCAGATTCCCGAACAGGCGGAGTGCATTTCTAGTGTTCCTTGACCTACAAATATCCCCCCGGCTTCTGCGATATACAAATTGCCTTTCGGATGCCTACATAAGCCCGTCTTCCATCTTATACACTATGCACTCAAAAGTTTCGATCAATACAATTTGACCGTCGGGGCCTCATGTCTCCTCAGGAGCCCTTGTTAGCCTATTTTGAAGCCCGCCCGCCCATCCACTTTCCACAACGATTTCTTGCAATCTTTTCTGCTGATCATCGGGTTGGTATGTTCAGACAATTTCCAATTCCTGGTCGTTGTTTTCTTTGCCCACCACCTTCGCACTTCTTTCCAAGTATATGCAATTAGTATATAAATTCTCCAGAAACATGCAGAAAAGATCGACATCCATCTTCTATACTTAACAAAATTCTCGTTTCTCTTTTGCCTATAATTTATCTTTCTCATCACTTGGTCATTTTTCCAAAAATGTCTAGTTGCGCGGGTTGGCGGACTTGCGGGTTCACATTTTCACTCATGCTTTTATATCGCGACTCTGACCACTCGCTTCCCCATTCCATGTCCAGTCACTTTTCTGATCATGGATTCTCGAGTAGGCGGGCTCTAGATTGCACTTCTATTGTTATGTGACCTGCAAACAATACCCTGACTTCCACGATATACAAATTTACAACCGGACTCACATCACACCATTTTCTGTATAACAGTCTACCTAAAACTTTCGACACATACAATTTGACCGTCGAGTCCGAACGTCTCCTATGGAACTATTGTCACCCTATTTTGACCCCGTCCATTCGCTTTCCATACTTGGCCATTTATTCGAATTTCTTTCGTGGATCGTCGGGTTGGCGAGTTAAAGAAATATCTAATTCCTAACAGTTGTTTCCTATGCCCGCACCCTTTCCAATTACCAATTGGCAATTATATATACATTGTTATTTCTAAGTATGCAATTAGCAAGTGTTAATTCTAAACTAGGATTTGAGGAGATCTCACATTAATACGCATAAAAACAGAATTTATGGATGGTTGTATTATCCCTTTTGATTGTTTATTTCAAACATCATGGAATTTCATTTGTGCATTGTCGGGTTGCTCCGTCCATGAAATATTCAATCCTCGATTCCGAAAACAAGTCTGACCCAGTGTTTCCCTATTCCATACTTAGCCACTTTCCTGGAATTCCACAAATATACAAACCTGTTGCTAAACTGCCCCATCATACTCTCTTTCATTTTACACGTATTGCAGTAAAAAATTCTTATACATAAAATTTGACTGTCGGACACTCACCTCTCCTGAGTATCCCCGTAACCTTATTTTGAATTACGTCCAACTGTTTTTCAGACCTTGCCATTCATTCCTTGTTCTTCCCCATCTCCAACACCTTCGCACTTGTCTATAATAAAAAAATGTTTATATATATATATATATATATATATATATATATATCTTATTTCTAAATATGCAATTAGTGACATTTAATTCTAACATATCATCGTGTAGGAACCGTATAGATTGTCATTGATGGGCGAAAGGCTCAAGGAGATCTCCTATTAATACACATTAAACCAAGATTTGCGGAGCGTTATATTATCCCTTCCGAGTGTTAATTTAACAATCATGAAATGTGGTTCGCACCTCGTCGAGTTGGCACGTTCACGAAACCTCCAATCCTGAATTTCTCTTCATTGTACCCGCCACCTTCGCACTTCTAAATATGCAATAAATAAGCTTTACTACTAACAAATCACCATACAACACCCATAGAGATTGTCATTAATCAGTGAAAGGCTCAAGGAGCTTTCCCATTGATTAACATTGAACCAACATTTGCAGAGACTAATATTATTGCCTCCAACTATTCATTTCAATCATCATCTGTAGAAAACGAACGTTTTCATAAACCTATGGCATCAGCTCGACAACAGTTCTGTGGAGATACAGTGAACGACTTCAGGCGCGAGGACCAAGACTTCTAGTGGTCCAGGGCATATTCTTATTACTCATCCCTACCACCCAGAACAAAGTAATTTGGACCTCTGGGATTGCTCGTGCAGGGTGCGTCCCTATATTTTTTTACTGTAAGGAGTTAGTTTCTTGGTGCGCTGGTAAATTTATTCCAGCCTAAAGAATTATTCCACTGCAGGAGCACTCTTTTGTTTCTTTGTCACCTCAGGTCTTCCACCAGAGGTTAAGATTTCTAAAACCAACAATGGTGTTCAAAGGAGAAGATTCCAAGCAGTTCCTAAGAAAGCATAATAACGGGTTGGACCTCTTGCCCAAGTTCTTGGAAGACCCAATGGTAGTTCCTGAAGATATCACAAGATTTCAGGTTAGTTCATTTAGAAATCCATACCGAGAAATTGCCTGGTTGTTTACAAGAATAACGGGACAGGACTCCATAGCAACTATTTCCCAGATGGCTCTTTATATTTTTTATTTCACAGTCAAGGAACAAGCCATTTTTTATTGGGGCAAGCTAATTTCCCATGAAATCTGTTCCCAATTATCAAGCTTCAAAAAGGAGAAGAATTTTTTTATGTCATCCTACTTAGTTTTTGCGATAGCACATTGCTGCCAATTTCCAAAACTGTCTCTGTCCAAGAAGGTCAACAAGGAATTTGACCTAGTAACGTTCTGGTTCCAGGCCTTCTGGAAGTACAAGGCCTCCCACTGTTTTTATGAGGTTTTTAATAGCTTTGTGTCTGTTTTCAAAGTTTTGTTGTTGGGAGAAAATGCTCATCGCATATCTGACCAGGAAACCAGTTTTTTGGACAAGAAGGGGGCAATTGAATATCTAGATAATTACATTGTGATAAGGATTTTTGGCTCCAAGTAAAAACCTGCCCTCCTTCCATGTCACAGTATGAACATAATGTTTGTTATAGAAGTAGCAATGCAATACAACTAATGGTTGCATCTATTCCAAGAGAAGAAGAAAAAAAAGTTCATTCCTCTGCCTTGAAAAGTTGGGAACTTCATGTTGAGGAACGTCAAAAAAATTGAAGAATTCGCAACCCATTTTAGCAACCTAAACCTAAGATATGATGAAATCCTAATAGGGTTCGACCTCGACATAATTTTTTTACAACATTTACAAACACTTGGCTTGGGATTTTTATTTTTTTTTTAAAAACCGACCGAAAAAAGAGACACCGGTGACAACGTTCCTACTTCTGATGCCAACGACCTAGACACACTATAAAGCACCACTGAATTGAACAAGAAATAGGTAAAATGCCTTGGTGAGAAGAGTGTTCAATCGACGAATATCACTCCCAAAAGTATAACATCCTGGAGCATCGCTCCAACGACCCACCACAACAACAAAGCAACTCAGATTTCTTCAAGCGGAGGAGGAGATAACGACCCTCCTCACCCTAAAATTGATACTTCTCACATTGGTGCTTCGAGTGGACAAAAAGAGAAAAAAAATGTGGGATAGGTGGAAGACCCCGAAATTCAGAGTGAGAACGTGGAACTTGAACCTGATCTGGATAGCGTATTCCACTACATTGATCAGACCACAGACGCGATCCAACATAGTCGTCCAATGGACATATATGATACCGAACATTTCGACGAAGATGAATCCTTCGTGTTCTAGAGCGTTGTTTTTGACAGCCAACCCAAAAAATTAATTATTGAAAAAAAAAGATGTAAAAAATAAAAAAGGAAAATCTCGTTCAGAGGTTAACCTTGCCAATATGAAGTCGTCCCAAATCTGTCAACTTTACATAGTAACCAGAGAATCTGCTCTTGATGATTCCATTAGAGGCATTGAAGCTGAGAATGAAAGATTGAAGGACTGGGTCAAGGAATTGGAGGAAGTTTTGATTCCTATGCCATTGATTGTCAATCCTTTGGCAATAGCCATGCCTGCCACTTCTGCAGCCATGTTAAAAGGATCCTCCAGCCTCCTCGCATCCTGTAGAGGTTATGTGAAGAATACTATCAAGAAAAGAATGGAATTGATTGCTGAGGCGTGGGAAACATCACAAACCATCACTTCCTTTGGAACGAGGGCACATAGTTTTCTATAAAATTTGCAGGCGGAGTTAAAAGATGAAGAACATTTCTATTTAAACATGGTCCTTCCTTTTGGCACCATTGTCAACATAATGCCAAAAACAAAAAGAAGAGAACAAGATGTCCCGTCCAAAAACCGGATCGGTCAATTAAATGCATGCTAGAAAGAAAAAGTGAAGAACCTGCATCTCATTGTTCAGTCATGTGAATAAGCCATTTAAAAAAATAAAAAATTGTTCACGAAGTTGGCCATAATAAACTTAGCCGGAAGGACCAACGACTTCCAAGACCCCAACTTAATCAACTCCTTTCCCTTAACTAATCAAGTCTTTGTTAAACAGGTTGATAATTTTAAGGCATTGTCTTTGAAGAAGTTTGACAACATCCTTGAATATGGTCAAGATGACGTCGACAACTAGCTAGTCGGCTACTCGATACATAATAAAGAAATTGATCAGGCTCTGCGTAATCTTTCTATCGACTTCAGGGAATTGGAAAATGAACTTTTCAACATAAAAATCTAGAATGAGATTAACGTCACCCCAATGAGAAGCTACATTGAAGAATGGCTTGAAAGCGAATTGAAGCAGATCGTCGACGAAAGACAACAGGCACTTACCATGATTCCAGTGGTCGTCGACAACATCAATGAAAAGACATCAACAAGCAAATATCATAAGGAGTCATATGTACCATAGTTGTAAGTCTATACCGATCACATCCTACTTTGTTTATCAACTCAGTTATTCCACTTTTTTAAATAGAAATGTCTAGCCAAAGACCGATACATTTCAATTTATTCTTTTTAGGTATTACACGCTACTGTCGACTGCTTCTTCTTTCTACAGTCCTATTTCTTGTATAGATTTCTCTTATGGTCCGTGGGAGCCTAAATCCCAGTCTATATGACAAACACATTTAAATTACAAGGAATTTGTAACAGACTATTATTTTTTGATATATTTCAAATAAAAAACATGTATGTCCTCATAAATTTTTATCTTCCACTATGCTTATGGTCCGCGCGAGCCCCAATTCCAGTCCATATGACAAATGCATTTAAATTTCCAAGAATATGTAACTTTTTTTATATACTTCAAATTAAGTTGTTTTTTTATCTCCTTTTATATTTATGTCGTCATAAATTTTTATCTTCCACTATGCAAAAATTGTATTTTCTTAATTTGAATATAACTTTATTTTGTCTTGCCACATATAGAGACAAAATAGGCACAATTTTTCAACATAGCAAAATATATTATATACTTTCAAAAAATAAATAGGCTCTAGAGACCACATGTCATTTACTCCATGAATACCACCTGTGCTTCATGCTACTTGCCACATCTCCGCTACAGTTTCCATCTCCCTCCGCTACTTTTTCCTATCTCTCTGCATTTATTCCCAATTCAAACTGGGAGGGACTACGCTACCACTCAACACTTCTTATAATAAATAATAAATTTCTTATACACATAAGAATTTTCAATCCAAACATTGAATCATTAAAAAAAACTTTATCCAAAATTCATTTTTTTTTTTTATATTAAATAACAAATTTTTTATACATATCAAAATTTTCAATCCATTGGAAAAAAGCAAAAAATAAATAAATTATAACAATGTAGTGAAAAAACGCTACATTGAAAAATGCATAATGCATTCTGCATTTTACATTGGAGTACAATTACATCTAACAAAAGAAAAATGAAAGATTTAAAATTATAAGTCAAATAGTTATTCAAATTGAAATTTTATTTGATAGTGGAGGGTGAAATGAAAGGAGTGAGTTAATTAGGGAGTAATATTTTTTCTAGAGTTATTTTTCTTGATTGATTTTTTAATTATTTAGATTAGTTTAAAATGGAGCAAAACCTTTAAAATAAAGTTTTAAAATGTATGAAATTTTCATCCATGCAAACTAAACTACCCTTAAAAATTTGGCCAAATTCAACCCCTTTTTTACTAAAATAAATATAAAAAAAAAACAGAAAAAAAATAAAAATAATAATTGCTATCGAGTTAACCTACTCCGAATGAACTTTGTACTATGAATTGCGTCACCCTTGAAAAGTTGAATAGTTCAAAGTTATGTTGTCGGCGCCATCCGAGTAGTCTCAATAAGTTCTCGCCGTTGTGTTGGCCCACATGCATGTAAGCCAAGTTAAAGTCGGTCATGTGGTAGGCACGAGGATGCATCTGCTAATAAGTTCTATACATGTTCTGGAATGCGCATGTAGAGTTTGGAGTTGACCGAGTTACTTTGGTCCTGCAAACTTCTTCCAAAAGTAGAATCCCATTCTACTGTCACACCTTGGATGGCCTTGGATGGCCTTGGATATTTAAATAGCCCATGTCCTCCTCGACTCGAAACATCACCATTGGAATTTGGAATCCCGCGATACGCTTCTTCGTAGACCACTAATTTCTCATTATTTTCAATGGCGAGATCTCTTCTCCGGTTGAAGGTTGCGGCTGCCGGTGCTCTGTCTCGATTTGGAAGTCATGGATTTGGTTTGGGATCAGATCTAGCCATTCAGACGATGTAAGCTTCCTTTACAACGCCACTAAAATGCATAAATAAATTCTAATTTAGCACTAGGGTCATTGATTCCCTTTCTTTTGTTCCGTTGCAGGCGTGAATACAGCGTAGTAGCAGGCAAGGTAGAATTGTCCGCACGATTCATTTGGGCGGACCCAAAACAAGGTGATGATAAAGCTGCAGCAGGTTATAGACAGAGGTCTTGGATGCCCGATCCTGTAACCGATTACTATATGCCAGAAGACCATTTTGGTAAAACTGATATAGCGGAACTTGGAGAGAATATCCTAAAGAACCATTCAGCTACTTCCCGCGGAGGACCAAATTAACGGTGCTCGATTCAATTTCAAATAGACAATTCCACTACTCGTCAAGCTGTCAGGACATGCGCCTAAATACATGTCCAGAAGACGCTTTTGGTCCAAGAATATGTACTCTGGATTTTATTTTCCCAACTATGAATTGAAAAAAGACATGCTGTAAAATTTCTGAATTTGAAACTGCCGTTTGAAGATAAACTGCTCTGTTTTTCATGACCATATTACACTAAATCAATAAGCTTAGTCTTACATTTATGCTTCGTCATAAATATCAAATCGGTATGGTTTGCAATAAAAGGCCAGTAAAATCTGTTGGAAAAGAAGTTTGATTCCCTTCATTTCAATTAAAATTTGTTATACTGCGATATCTGTGCTAACTATAGCAGAGCAGATTTTTCATGCATTTTTAAGCCTAATATGCCGAGCGATTTTTGGAGATGGTTCACCTAGTCTAATAGCAGACAAAGCAATACACATACCTAAGTCAACCTAGACAGATTTTATGGACCTAAAGTTTGTGTGGATTTTGCACATTATAGAGGAAGTTAAGTCAACATCTAGTTATGAGCTCTAGGGTCAAACTTTCTTCCTATTATGTCATCCTTGTTGAAGCTTAGGATGGACCTAAAGGGATTCCCTTTAAGCTCATTGTTTCTCATTTAGACTTTGAAGATTATCCGTTATTAATACATGAATTATTTATTCTGGTTCCTTTACTTGCAAATGATAGATAGTGAAGATCTTATGGTGGGAAGTGAATAATCAAATTTATTTGATATTTGAAATGGGGTAGGTTGAAAGAAGGAAGGATAAGTGATCCTTAAGAGATTTAGAAAATGTTAAAACTCTATTGGATAAAAACCCCTTCAACTCTAAACTTTTGTTGGAAGACCCTTAAAATGAAGCATTTTAGAAGATGTGAGGAGCATAAGGCTAAGGGTGCACTAGAGTTGGAGTTAGAATTCATTGAGTCGAGGAGGTGAAAAGCCCTCCAAGTTTAATGGCATTTTGGAGGAAGACATGGAGGAGATTAAGAACATATATTAGAGCTTTAATTCAAAAATATCTATGATGTGTACATCCTCTCTCCAATTAAACCCACAAGCATAGAGGTGTTGGGCCCTTTGTTTTTATGAATAGAAGTTGTGCAAGCTATTTCAAAGCCAGACAACCGACCAAAAGAAAGAACAAAAAACAGACAAAGGGGAATGTGCAACAAGAAACAGATAGAACAGAAAACAGTTGGAAGGATAGCGCAACACTAGTTTTGCAAAAAGAGGTTGCAACTGATTCAAGAAGAGGAGAGAACTCTTAGGTTCTCAACTAGCAAGCTTGGATCAGATTATACATATGGGATCAATATGATTGTAAAAGATGGATGAAGATTATCGTTATTATTATGTCTGTTGTTGTTGTTGTTTTTGGTTAAGCTTATACTGGTCGGGAAAGGTCTAATCCAAGTCTGGGTCTAGTTCAACTTTCTGTTGTTGTTAGCTTAGCTAAGTCCTCAGATCTGGGTTAGGAACTAGACTGATAATGTAATAGAGTCATGTAGTATTGTAGTGTTGGAAAGAGAAATGGACTGAGATAACATTGTCTCACAGTAGTGCAGAAACACATGTTGATTATCTTTGGCATGACCAATTGTATATGTGACTCAAGTTGATCTTGTATTTTGAGAAGAAACATGTTATATGATAATACAGTGGGAGACCCAACTATTTTGAAAATATCTTGTGTATTTAGCCTCCTGATTCTATTGAATTTATGCTATGTTATCTTTTATATCTAGTACGCTCAAAGGATTATAAATTTCATGTGAATGTTGACACAACTCCGTTTCTCCATTCTCAACTAGGAAATGTTCAGAACTACAACTGGTTTAAACTATCTTGTGCGGGAATAATATGAATCTTGATACTTTGGAGATATGTCTGAGTATTCTCCTTACCCTTCCCTCTCCTATTCATCTCGGTTGTGCTTCGGGTGAGACTTCTTCCCTCCCAGAAAGATGAAAATTCCAATGCACTAGACTACATCGGTACCTTTTGTTGATAACTTGAAGAGGACCCTGGTCTGATCACTTTTGCGCCAACAAAATGGTTATGTTCTTGGGACCTATGCTCTAAAAGGGAACTTGTAAGGAGAATGCTTCCACGGATCTATAGATCTAACATTCGACAATGGTGGGAACAAAATTTTGGTTCGTTTATATGGAAGGAAGCAGAGTTGCGAGGAAAAGCATGAGCAATACAAGAGATTATGTCTTTTAGTCAGTAAAGATCGAGTGACCAGTATGAGATATTCTAGGTAAAATTCTTGGAAGAACTGTTCCATTGGATAGATCGACTACAGGAGGCTCCTGAATTCAAAGAATGAGTCAAGAAGACATGTACTTGGGACACAGAGAAGATCACAACACTTCATCGGTTGGATCACCATATTACGCGAGTAGTTGATTTCTAGGTTAACACAACTCTGGAATGCTACATCGTTGAATTCGCAGCTGAGAATCACCAATATTTTTCATAAGCGGAAGAAATTTTCAAGAAAGGTGCACGTGGGAGACTGTTGATGGAAATTCCCTCGTGGATCAAAGCATTCTTGATGGAGGAGGGGATGTTGACTATTCCCTCGACTGAGATGGAAGCCTAAACACCTACGCTTTGGGTATGGTAATTTTGGGGTAGGATCATGACCTAAGAAGGGGAAAGGGTTCTTTGACAGATGGGGGAATATCAAGAAAATAATGCAAGAAACGAGCGAGCCTTGAGGAGAGCTGCCATAGTTGAGAAGTGGTGGTGTGGAAAGGTAAAGAAAGCAGCAAAGCAGTCCAAGGTGTTGCGGAAAGAAATTGGATCAAGAGGAACATATGAAAGAAATAAGGAAGAGTCGAGGAAGGTAAGAAGACAAGAAAGACTGACTAGTCTAAGATTACAGCAGAGGGAAGCGCAGATAAAAAGAAGTCCCCAAGTGGGTGGACAATAAGAGGAGTGTGTAGAAGTAAGGGAAGATGAAGTCGGTCTGGATCTTGCAAAAGACCGAGAATATTCATCCTCAATATCAGGAAACATCAAGAATCAAGCCGAGAAGGTTGCTCCAGAGGAAGAAAATGAGACCCCCCAAATCAAAGAAACCCGACCAGAAGTTAGTGGAACCAGCCCTGAGTCACTCGTTCCACAGGTTCCCTCTATACTCGTGGTTATCTCTATACTGCATACTTATGCTAGTTTTATTCCATCGCATTCAGTCGGCCAGTCATAGTCTATAAGTGTAAACACTGGGAGGATATTGGGATCCCCTGGCATATCTCAACTAGGGCCGTTAGGTTTCATTTTAATAGGAACAATAGACCTGGAATGGATGGAAATACATGATGCTCGATTCCTTGATACCTATAATTATGGGGTAAAGGGGACGAGGATGTAGAGCAACATTGGTTCCTATGTGAATCCATCTGGAGATCTAGAGGGACTCTCGATGCAAACAAGTTAGTAGAATTTAAGACTACCTTGAGGGGTCGTTCCCTCAAATGGCACATGAAGGCTATTGAACCAGGGGTGTAAGGACAAGCGTTCACTCTTGCATAGGTTTGTTTGAATTTCATTGCCGAGTTCAAACTACCTCAGTTAGAGCAACAATCTCTCTTTGAGTTGCGGGAGATTCAACAAAGGGAAGGAGAATCTTCCTGGGAGTACAGTCAGAAATTTAAAGACTCTATTGGGAGGTTAGCGAATCCAATTCACGAAGATCACCAGAGGGAATGGTACATCCAAGGACTACTACCTCTAACAAAAATTCTTCTAACACAAAAACGGATAGTCACCTTAACATACGCCTTGGAACAGTTGATGAAAATCAAATCCATGGCAGGTTATCCAGGGAGTCTGAGGGTGACCAAACCTCCAATGGACAAAAATTTGTCGCAACTCCAGGGACAAATATCGGCACTAATGGAGAAGATTCAAGAATTAACTATACCAAGACCAGGACGATCTCAAGTTTGGTGCACAAGATGCTACATAGAGGGGCATTTGGAAAATGGATGTTCGTGCATGAGGGGAATGGTAACTCCTCACAATCTGATGGGACCCTCTCCAGGGCCAATAGAAGGAGTTTCACAAGTATCTTTGACTCCACCATTCCATGCACCAGGGATATACCATTCCTTTCCATCAAATCAAACATCTTAGCCAACTGAGTATTGTGAGATTTTTCGGACACATGGGCATCCACCGAGGTAGTGTCCTATCATGCAGAAGTATACGGTTGTGCCCAATACAATACATTGTGAATTATGCGCATCTACAAAACATGATAGAAATCAATGTAGAGCACTGTATGTGTTTGCTGACAGATTAGATCGGACAACATTTAGAATCAACGAAACTCCCCAAGGACCTGGAAGAGGCCAAGGAGGTGGGGACAGAGGTGGATACAAAGGAGGAAGAAATGGGGGAAGAGGGTCGGGAAAATGTTACAACTATAATGAATAAGGTAATTTGGCTAGAGATTTCCCTCACCCAAGACGACCATGGTGATCTCATTGCAGAACTAACGAGCATGCAACCGAAGAGTGCCCAGAACTGATCATGAAATGGGAAGATCGGGTTCGTCAACGAGGAGATAAATTCATAGGATTCAAACTGAAAAAGGGAATCGAGGGACAACTACCTAAAATCAACATCATTACTCACGGATGAGAAAAAATTGGGGCAGATGCAGACAACCATTCCAAGATTCAGAAAGCATCTCCCAAGGATGACAAGTATGACCCGTTGAAACAAAAAATGTTCTTCAAAGATGCAATAGAAATTTTTAAGAGTATCCCTATTCCATAAATAGTGGAGAATTTCCTTAAAGTCACCTTTCAACCTAAACTTGTGCAATCCCCTACCTCACCACCGACACCTAGAAACCCTATGATTCCAAGGAGACACCCTAAGCAGTCTCAAAACATAACCAATCTTTGGTTTCAATTGCTCTTTGATATCCTCGGGGATGACCAACTTACAAAGAAGTTAAAGTGAAACATCTTGTAGCTAATACTGGGAGATGAGGGAACCCCATAATCCATCATAACGACCAACCTCCCTGAGAAGAATACCCAGAGAATACAAAGAAGAAAGGTGTCAACAAGAAAATAGTTTAGGTTAGAAGCCCAACTAGATGATTTGGAAATTAAGGATGTCATGCTAGATTTGGGATTCGATGTCAACATCCTACCCAAAAATACCTAGGAAGCTTTGGGAAAACCTCAGTTAGTGTATTCCCCCATCCAGTTGAGAATGGAAAACTAGTACTGCATTTTCCAAGTAGGAAGGCTGGAAAATGTAGAAATAGATGTTGCGGGAGTTAAAACCACAACTAATTTCGAAGTAATTGAAATCATGGGAGATAAGGATCCCTACCCTCCTCTACTCGGAATTGATTGGTTATATGACAACTATGATATCATTGATCTAAAGGACACCATGAAATTTGAAGCGAATGGGATAAAAGTGGTTCAGCCCTTAGATCTGTATTTAGGGCCTAGATACACTGAACCATTCAACCCTTAGATCCGTACATAAATCCCACTACAAATGGATCGATAAGTTGGAGAAGCATACAATTTGCTACCGAGGATTCAAAATTATCATTTGACAGTTGGCAGCAAGGCTCATATGAACGATTCTCAAGACGATGCACAATTGTTTGAGAAGCGAGATAGATTGGAACTGATATTAGAGAACACCCAACATATGATGGTACCTCAGAGGTACACAGTTTTCTTACCAGTATGGAAGAAAAAATGGCAGCGGATCAAAGGATCTCAGTTCTTGACTTAGCCTTGCAAGATACCCCCGCTAGATGGTGGGCCACTCACAGAGCCTTGATTATGGAGTGGGAAGACGCAAAGCAATCCATCCAATGTCGATTCCAAAGTAGGGATCAACTCAAAGAAGAGATGAATATAGATTTTCAAGATGCCCAAATGTTCGATGGACGGTCTAACCCCAAAGTGCATATTGAGCACTGTTTAAAGATGGATGTTGTTATGGCCAGTAAAACCCTTATGTTATTTAAAGATGGGCATTGATATTCCTTTTAATAAGTATCCACTCTTCAAAATGAGGCATGAAGGTCCAACGATGAAAACAAAAAATTCGAAGCATGACAGACCCGAAAGGGCATAACTTAAAAGCAGGCTAGCGAAAGAGATGGGTTTCCAATGTCTTTTGTTAACATATTTCATGTCATGCATTCTATCTCAAAATTATAGTTTTGCAATTAATCAGCCATACTAAATAAATATCAATTTTATTTTTTGGCTTCTTAATTCTTAAATGGGAGTTTTGTGATTCTATATTATTGATTTCTACACATTTTTATGGACTTTAAAACATTCAACGAGTTCATAAAGTTAAGCATAGATGGTTTATGTGCTATGTTTCAACATAATAATATTATGTAATAATATCTCAACTCTCGTCCACATAAAAATATTCTCCACTAGATCCTTGCCATCTAGCCAACAATCATAGTAAATGATGTTCATCGATTAGTAGAATTGCAAGCGTCGTGTCTAATTGAGCATCTATGTCGTCATTACACGTTGTGTTGGTTATTGACATATTGCATCAATAACCAAGGCTCATCGGAAACCATTTTCGAGCAACTCTGCTAGCATTACACGTTGTGTTGGTTATTGACATATTGCGTCCATACCAGAGGCTCGTTACAAACCATTTTCAACTAGGATGGAAAGAGATAGAAAGGCTGATCATTTTTTTAGGAATACATCCTATTCCTTGCTTGTTATTTCCTTCCTCCTTACACCAGGCTTCCTTCTTGGCCAAGACCCCAACTCGGGGAAGTGCCTCTCTCTAAACTATAACAACTCCGAGCTAGAAGGGATCTAGCTAAGCTTAGTCTTTGGGAGTTACAACTGCTCTGATTATGGTGATCTTGCATATTCTACTTATGGCTTACGATTCTCTTTTCATTTCAATTTTAAGGGTCAAAAAGCTGGGTAAGATTCCCCCGCTTTCTCCAGGAGGCATGGGGATTCCATTCTAGGGAGAATCGTTGGACTATCTCAAGTCATGGAGAAACCCATAGAATCTAGACGTGTGGTACAATATTAGAAGGTATCGACATGGGGAAATTTTAAAAAACCATATTTTGGTCGGTCTAATAGTGGTGATGTTGGGTTTGGAGGACAAAAAATTATTGTCATTGCAGTTTTAAGAGTCAAAACATTGGGTAAGATGCCCCCGTTTCTGCCTAGAGGCATGGGGATTCCATTCTGGGGAGAATCACAAAACTATATCAAGTCATGGAGCAACAGGCAAAATCCATACGTGTGGTATGCTATTAGAAGGGATAGACATGGGAAAAATTTCAAAACCCATATTATGGGTAGTCCGACAGTGGTGATGTTGGGTTTGGGGGCCAACAAATTCATACTAATCAACAAGAATAAGCTCTTCGATAAAAATTGGCCCCATTTGGTGAAAGTTCTCATTGGAGATCATGATCTGATTATGGTTGGAATGAGAGACAATAAGTGTGTGTGTGTGTGTGGGTGTGTGTGTGTGTGTTTTGCAGGTGGACATATCAACCCGGCTATTACCTTTGGGTTGGTTTTGGCAAGGAAGGTGTCCTTGCAGGGCAGTTCTCTACATTGTGGATTAGTGTGTGTGAGCCATACGTGGATGTGGGCTAGTGAAGGCCTTCCAAAAATCCTACTATGACCAATATGGAGGCAGAGCCAACTCGGTGGCTCACGACTACACTAAGGGTGTGGGGTTGTCCACTGAGATCATTGGCACTTTCGTCTTGGTTTACACTATTTTCTCTACCATCGATCCCAAGCGCAATGCTCAGATGTCCCATATCCCTATAAGTATATATATTTCTACATGTCTTGGTTGGTTTACATTGTTCTCTCTACCACTGATCCCAAGCGCAATGCTAGGGACTCTCATGTCCATGAAAGTACATATATTTCTAGTGTCTTGGAACAGTTTCTATAAATCTCCGCTCCTGCGCTTGGGACTCTCATGTCCCTGTAAGTACATATATTTATATACATCTGTAAGACATATCATATCATGTCTTGGAACAATTTCTACCACTATAAATCTCCTCTCCTCTCTTTTCTTCCTACTGACGCTGCCAAACATAGTCACACTTGTATTGAACCCTTCCATACATATATTGGCTCTTTCCATACATTGTTTGGGTTGTCAACTATGACCAATATCTAAAGGATATCTCTACTAACCCTTTACATACGTCTGGTATGTCCTAGTATCTACTAGTTGCTCCATGTTTGTTTATGTATTTATAGGTTTACATTGTGTTATTTGTCTCTACTAACATATGTTAATAATGGTTGCAGAATGTACATGCATTTTTGTTCAATGATTTTTCTTTCTCCGAGAGTGCGATTTTCTGGATAATTTCTACAATTTTAATATTTACTTTGTCATTGTAACATTGAATGTGTTTAACATTTTAGAATAGATTTTACAACTTTAAAATCTTCTCTTTTCTTATGTGTTAATTTGAGCAGATAGTCTTGGAACCCTTGGATTCTAATTGGAATACAAACAACCATTTTATCCACGCGTTCGACCAAATAGAAGACATGGTTTTGTGTGTGGTCGCTGACTATTAATTGGGCTTGAAGCCTAGATAAACCTTGGAGACCTTGAAGAGGGCTTATCATGATTTCGACCCCGGGGTTTTATGTCACCCTCTTGATCTTCCTTGATACTCTTCGACAAGGCCAAGCAGGTGCACACTTCTCTACTTTGTTAGATTCAAGCACAAATACACAACAAAATTAAGATGCAAACTCAGAACATAAACACCATGAAGTCTGAGAAATCTAGAAGTTTATATGGTGAAGACAACTTCCTAGACATGATATTATCTACTCGAGTCTACTTCYGTTTTCACAATATTCTCTTCCGATTGTTCATATCAGTAAGTACACTTCATTTCAACACTCTTAGCTTAGTACATGCTATATTTGTAAACAATGAACATCATAGTATAATTAATATATAGCGTGTATAAGTAAGCTATAAGAACTATGTTCCAGTTTCATGATATATTGTAACCATTAAATAAATTTGAATATGACATGATTTAGTATTTATGCTAACCTTGCCAATGAACACTTCACTTATTTATATTAACCTCACCAATGAACACTTCACTTATTTATATTTCTTATTGCATATGTTAATCCCCCATTAATGGGGGCTTCACCTTGTTGACCATATCTTATCACATTCATTCATAAATGAGGTTTTTTAGAAAAATAAAGTCAATATATTGTAGTTATTGGGGGGATGTGGGGTTTCAAGGGGTTTATAGGTATTGAGGGTATAAAAGTGGGTATCTATTTAAAATAGGGGTTTCTTTTATTGAAAAGATGTATTGGGAAGGGGATTCAACAAAAGGATTTTGGGAGGTATTTATCAATATCTACTAAAATTAGGGATATTCTTTAATATCTTGGGAATGCACACGCTATGTCACATGTTCACTAAAGACCCAGTGCCCCATTCAACATTTCACTTATTTACTTACTAAGTTTTGATCCACATTGAACATTTACTATTTAATTACTAAGTTTTACTAGACATTAAAAATTTACTAATCTATACTTTACAATGAACAATTTAGGATCTTGCATGTTTTTACAAAAAAATTATCCTAAATTTTTTTAGTCCAAAGACTTTACGTTGCTTCGTGCATATGCTAACCTTCTCATTGAACATTTCACTTATTTGCATTTGGTCCAAACACTTTACATTGCTTCCTCCATATCGTAACCTTCCACTTGAACATTTTACTTATTTGCTTGTTGCATATGCTAATATTCCCATTAAACATTTTCCTTATTTCTATTTGATCCAAAGACTTTAGATTTCTTCTTGTATATGCTAACCCTCTCAATAAACATTTCACTTATTTGCTTGTTGCATATGTTAACCTCCCCATTGAACATTTAATACTCTACATTTGTTCTTGTTTTTAACAAAGCCTTATGCTAAATGATTTTTGCATCAACAATACTCAATGTTTTCAGTTTTTTTTTTTGACAAAATCTATTCATTGCCTATGCATTTAATTATATTAACTTTCATTGTTGAGCATATATTTCCCATGCAACCTTTCTTATTTTATTATTCAATTCATTTAGTTAGTTATCATTATATTATAAATTGAAAATGATTTGGAAATTTTATTTATATTAAAATTTAGGATATATTATAAATTGAAAATTATTTGGAAATTTTTATTGTTATTAAAATTAGTAAGCTAAAAAATAAAAAATATATATAATTTAAATCTATAAAAATTCAGGATAGTTTCAAAAACCCTATAAACTTTTAAAACATAGAAGAGCTATACTCTTAAAACTCTACCATATATGTCCCCGAGGTGTAGGACAGTCGATGACGGAGTGTGTTGTTAAGCCACTCCATGTTGAAAAGTCACCGGTTTGAAACCTACGGGGACAAAAAATCCAACCATGTTAAGGGTTGGTGTGGCTCAGGCCGGGTGTGATCCCCGGGTGATTTGACGGCTTAGATGCCCCTGAATCACGGTTTCTCAAGCCAAAGGTTAATCCCGATGCCAAGAAGGTCCGAACCAATTAACAAAAAAAAAAAAAAAAAAAACTCTATCCTATATAAAATTCAAACATATCAATTTCTATCAAATTTTATATTCTTAAAATTCTAACCTATCAAATTCAAACATCTCAATTTCTAGTGAGGAATGGTTGGATCTGAAGATTTGAGTGGCTAAGTTTGTATAATCGAAGTGCTCTAGGGGTTTTTCAGCACGCTGCATCCATTTCTGCTACGAACAAACTGAAGGTACAACCATGGGGTCATCTTTATCACCTGTTGTCGCCAACATTTTCATGGAACATTTTGAATCATCTGCCTTAAACAACTTTCATCTCAAACTCAAATGTTGGTTTAGGTTTGCAGATGACACTTTCGTTGTTTGGTCTCACGGCCACTCCAACCTTGTCTCATTTTTAAACCACCTTAAAAACATTTTCCCTCACATCCAATTCACTATGGAAACCCAAAAGGACAAATCCCTCCCCTTTTTGTATGTCATTATTTCTCGATTTCCTGATGGCTCCCTTACCCACCAGGTTTATAGAAATAACACACACATTGATAGATACCTTAACTCTAGTTCCCACCACCATCCTTCCCAAAAATATGTGGTCCTCAAAACCATGGCTACTCGTTCCCTCCACACTTCTTCCCCCTAATTTCTTGCAGAAGAAAATCCCACCTAACCAAATCCCTTATGTCTAATGGTTACTCACTCTCCCAAATCAACTATGTCTTTCACTCTGCCACCAAACCTAAACCAAACTCACTGTCATCTCCCTCCTCCCCTTCTAGTGCTCTCATCTCTCTGCCCTACATCCACGAGATCATTTATGAGATAATTAAAGTTCGTTCATCGAATATGGTTCTACTATCCCACTCCATGAATTCCCACGGTGTAAGACGAATCTTTCAAATCAGTAATAACAAAAAAATTGTTGTCTTTTTTATTCTTAAAATTAAAGACTTCGTTATGATTTTACAATGAAGGCAGCGTTGGAATTTCAAAAGTACTTTCAACGTTGACGGTTTTGACAATCCCAATATATTTTCTGACAATTTTAAGGAAGAATGTTAATGCTTCTGTAGTTTTTTAAACCTTATTTAAGTGGTAAATGGTCCTGCGAGGAACAATTTTCTGGTCAAATTCCATCTAAAAAAATATATGTCTAACTATGTTCTTTACCATCATAATCAAATTAATGAAGTGAAAGAAAGCTAATGTAAGAAACAAAAAAGCCTTCAAGTTTTGAAGACTTCTTAGTTCATCATAGAAAGCTCACCACCATGTTTGTTTTATATAATTTTTTTAAATTTTAAAAAGAGTTTGTGTATATTATGGTTTAGTTTAATTGTTTTAAGTTTTGGTTGTTTTTAAGGACATTTTTTGTTTAGTTTTGTTTTAAATTGGACAAGAAATTGTTGAATCAACAAATTTGAATAGTTTATTCTGTATAATTCAAGTGACTCAAAAAATTTCAGCACTTTAAAATCATTTTTACATTTAAAAATGCAATTTAAACAATAAAAATTTGTAATTTCATACAAATTTATATGACCAAATTTCTAAAAAAAAAACAAAACATAAAATAAATAGTCAAAACATAGAATTATTACTCCTCATCATAAATAATAGATAATAAAAAATAGTTCATTCTTTATATCAACACCTCTCTCTTTAGAAGGGGCAAACTTTGATACGCACAACTCTTCTACATTCCCACGGGCAGTGGGCTAGATTCGAGAAAGGATGGGGAAGGGAATCTACACCTTTGTTGGCTTAGGTGAGTTGAGCTAATTATATAATATTTTATCTCCAACCTTTATTAATTTCCTCCATAAGTTAGATAGTTTAAATGTTTTAGGTTTAGTTTTTTTTATAGAGATATTATATGTTAATTAGGTTAGAAAGAATCTATATAATTCAAGTATTTCAACTTGGAAATAATGGAGAAAGCACCAGTTGTAAGCACCAGTTATAAGCTTCAGTTGTGAGAGTTAGTTGTAGGCGTGTTAAGAGTCAGTTCTTAGTTAAGAGTTTAGTTGTCTTTGGTTTGCATGTAACCGACTCCGGAGAGTCTTTTCCTATATAAAGATGTAATCCATCTTCATTAAAGAATACAGAAGTGAGCGTAGCCTCACCGTGTTTGTTTGCATGGTTTATTTTATCCTGGTATCAGAGCCACGAGAAGAAGTGCATAAATTTATGAAGGTCCTTAGGTCCCTCCTCTGGTAGGGTGTGGCGGCATAGTACTGGCCCTTTTCGCACATCTGAAATACTAAAATTTCTGCAGTCGGGCTGAAATTACAGTGCGGACATCTTTGAAGATTTCCACAGCTAAGTTACTCGGGAGGTGCGGACTCCCCACAGTCTGCAATAGCATAAGGTGCAGATACACATGAGATTTCCACAGTCTAATACAAGCGCGAGGTGCGGAATAAGTTTATAAGTTTATAGCGGGAGAAGCTTCAATTTGCATGAGGTATAGCGTGAGTTTTAAAGAAAATTGTGAGTGCCACGAGTATCAGAGGAGGTCGCGTGGACTTGTGGAAAGAGGATCTATGAATCACCACTCTAGTGTAAGTGAGAAACTTTGCTACGTGAGTTTAATTGTGGATTTGCATGCGTGAGCATGGAGGTAGTTTGCATGCATGAGTGGAGTTTTGAAGTGTGAGTAAAATTCACATGCGTGGAGTTTTTTTTTTAAAAACCTTTATTCTTAGTGAGTGAGGTTTGGAGTATTGAATGAAGGTGCTCACGTAAGGTGCCATGATTTATTAAGCAAATGGTGAAGGTGTTCACTTAAGTTTTTTATTAAAAGTGGATTTATTTTTTATTCAAAGTGGTTTTCCTAAAGTTTATTAAAAGTGATTTTTTTTTATTCAAAGTGGGTTTTATTTTTGAAGTATAAACTTTAAAAAGTGGATATTTTGGATATTAAGGTGCATGCATGATTTAAAGGTTGATATATGCATGTGAGGTGGTGTTATGATTTAAAGGTGGATGCATGCATGATTTAAGCTGAGAACATAGGTAGATTTGGATCAGTGGATCCAAAGGCAAAGTGATGGACTGCTCAACACAGGAGAAAACTCGACGAAAAGTTGCATATCTTTGGTGATTCACTTGCAGAGACTAACTTGCAGAGATGGCAAATCCTTTAGTGGAGACATACCTCAATGAAGCCAACAAGTTAGATGGCTCAAACTTCATTAACTGGAAATTCAAGATGCAGACGCTCATGGAGGGCTATGGTGTCTGGAACATTGCGAATGGAACTGAACTGAAACCTGTTGCGGCTGCAGGTGCGACAGCAACACAGATCCAAGACTGGGAGAAGCATGAAAACAAGGCAAAGGTATTGTTGTGCATGTCAGTGAAAGATAGCATAATTCCACATATTAGAGAGGCTACAACTTCTGCTGCTACATGGACAACTCTTAAAGCATTGTATGAAACTAGCAACACAAATCGCATTTTGTTCCTGAAAACTAAATTGCTAGGCATTAAGATGGATGGAAATGAATCTGTTAGTTCATTTTTGGGTCGCATTAAAGAGGTGAAAGACAAGCTAGTAAATATAGGGGAAACCGTTACCAACACTGATCTAGTGACTATTACCTTAAATGGTATGCTAGAAGATTATCATATGTTCATAACAGGTCTTGCAGTAAGGGAGAAACCTCCTATGTTTGAAGAATTGACAGGTATTTTGCTGCAAGAGGAAGAGATGCGCGGGAATCTGAAGCCTCCGAGTAAAGATTTGGCACTGTGGTTAAATAATAGATCTGCGAGAGGGAGATCAGGAGTAAGAGGCAGAGGAGGTAGTTCATGGCAGAGAGGTGGTTCATGGCAGAGAGGCAGTTCATGGCAGAGAAGACAATCTCCAAATCAAGGTATGCACTCTAATAGGAATGAGTCAAAGAGTTGTTTTTATTGTGGTCGACCTGGACATATGGTTAAAGACTGTCATAAGAAGAAAAGTGATGAGGCTAGAAATAAACCTAGAACACATTCAGGTCATTATGCAGAAAAATATTCAAATCAAGATCACAGATTATTTATTGCTAGTGATGATATTGATGAACCCCCGAATTTTGACTCATGGGATCTTAGGTTGTTTGTGTCTAACGGTGCTTTATCTACTGAAACAGATGATTCTGATGCCTGGTTTGTGGATTCCGAAGCATCAGTACATATGACTTGTAATAAAAATTGGTATGCTAATTTCAAAGAAACATAGAATGGTGCCAGCATATATCTTGGAGATGACCACGCTCATCAGATCAAGGGATATGGAGACATTCCTGTGACATTGCCGAATGGTA
>ML781791.1:647242-658582 GCA_009831015.1 Picea engelmannii | reverse complement strand
TCCGGGGTTGTTTCATGGAGCAGTAAAAAACAACCTACTGTATCTTTGTCTTCTACCGAAGCAGAATATAAAGCCTTGTGTGCAACAACTTGTGAAGTTGTTTGGTTAAGAAGACTTCTTCAAGATGTTGGAGAAGAACGAAAGGAACCTACGATGATCAGATATGACAATCAAAGTTCAATCAATATTGCGAAGAATCCGATTTTTCATGCAAAGACAAAGCATGTTGAAGCTCAATATCATTTTGTTCGAGAAAAGTTGCAGTCAAATGAAATAACTCTTATGTATTGTAATACTAGTGAAAATGTTGCTGATATTTTCACTAAGCCTCTTGGAAAGATTAAGTTTGAATTGTTTAGGGAGATGTTAGGTGTAGAAGTCAATCCATTCTCCATTAAGGGGGAGACTTGGAAATAATGGAGAAAGTGCTAGTTGTAAGCACCAGTTATAAGCTTCAGTTGTGAGAGTCAGTTGTAGGCGTGTTAAGAGTCAGTTCTTAGTTAAGAGTCTAGTTGTCTTTGGTTTGCATGTAACCAAATCCAGAGAGTCTTTTCCTATATAAAGATGTAATCCGTCTTCATTAAAGAATACAAAAGTGAGCATAGCCTCACCGTGTTTGTTTGCATGGTTTATTTTATCTTCTCATAGTTTTTTAGTAATTATTGAATCTATTTATTCATTCAAAAATATAATTTAAACATTAAAAAATTATAAATAATAAAATCTAAAATGTTTAGACAAAGTTTTTTTTAACATTTTTAGTTTAATTAGAGTAAATCTGTCTTTTGAAGCGATGATTAATGGTTTAGTTGACGAACCCTTTATTAGCAGGTTTATATACTTCACCTTTTTGGACAAACCAACTTTTGGAAAAACCAACTTAGGTAAAAAAAAATTGAATTGTAGAGGCACATTCTTAATCAAATCAACTTCAACATAAACTCCACGCTACACTGAAAAGAGCTTTACCTTCCTGGCATACTATTTGGGTAATGTGTCAACAAAGGCCATCATGATTGGGCCTGAATCATTTACCTAATGTGTCAACAAAGGCCATCGGCTGCTTTCGTCAACAACAAAAAGAAACAACGGTTTGAAGCACAAGACGATTTGACTACTTTCGTCAACATCAACAATGGTTCGAGTCCCCTAGGTGTCGAACCGGATGGAGCATTACTGGAAAATTCACAGACGATTGGGAGCACCTCGAACAACTTGCCAAACGATGTCTTTCTTCTTAGCGACACGAGCGGCCACAACAACGATGTCAAGCACGGCTTCACTCGGCCAGAGATGTACTCGAATCCGCTTTCAGAATCCGTCCAATTCTATGAGAGGCATGTCTTTCTCTGCTACAAGAATCTTGAGAGTTGGTCGCCTCAGGTAGAGGCCATTGAGTTCAATCGTTTTCCCAAGATCCTCACTGCGACGCTCAAAGCTCGCAAGAATGAGATTCCCAGAAAGACATGCTTTACAATATGTGAGGGGCGGGATGGAACAGAGACTTCAACATCCTTTTTCCTCAATGCACAACTCTGATACCAACTTAAGAATTAAGAATAAAAACCTGTTAGGATATTTAGACACTTAGGAGTTAGTTAAGATCTACTTGGTCTAAAGCGTCGTTAGGTAAAAGTGTGTTTCTTTAGTATGATTTAGTATGCATTTGTAGTGAGGAAATCCAACGGTCATGATATGTTCCCAACATAGAGTGATCTGACAGTTCATATTCTCCTCGATCTTAACGACCACTAATATGTGGCTTAACACCCGATTGTTCCATGATATATATTTAAAGAGCATGGAGGGTCATTTGTCGATGATCGATTGTGAGAAACTCTCTTGCAAAATCTCTCTATAATCTTTTTCTTTTGCATTAATAAACTGCTCCAAGTTGTTGCGTTGGCTGGGGCCGTGGATGTTTCCCCGTAGGTGTTTTACCACCTCAAAACATCGATGTGTTGATATTTGATATGGTTGTGTGAGTGGTTAATGAAGGTGTTCATCATCTGTTGGAATATCTATGTTTTCAAACATGGTATCAGAGCTTGTTTGAAGACTCGCTCCTGTTATAGATCTAGATCTTGAAGCTGAGTTGACTCATCTTCATTTTCAGTCATTTTCGTACATTTCTGGGCTGAGAGGACTGCTCCATTGCGTTCGGAGTGCTCGTTAAAAGGCCGTCAACAAAAACAACAACACCCCCATCCTCTTGCAAAACAATACAATATGTTTTGCTAGACAATTTGGTTAAAAGTTGTCTTATTAAGTAAGAGGTTTTGAGTTCAAGTCTTTCTTTTGTTACTTTTGTTTTAGAAGTTCATGTTAAAATTGTAAAGTGTATTTCACTTCAAGTATAAAAGTGAATCACTATAAGTAGCTTTAATATTTTATTTTAGAGTTATTTATTTTGCATGCTAATTTTCTTTTATAAAGTAACTTCATTGTAAAAGTGATCTCCACTTCTCTTTATAAAAGTGGGTCACTTCATAAAGCAACTACCATGTGGTCCTTTGGTTACCGTTTATGCATTTTTTTAAAAGGGCATAACTCTCATATCCGAAGTTCATTTTCAGTGTCGTTTTTTTTTTAAATTGCATAATTTTTCGAGATCTTTCCATCCAGATCATTAGTTTCAGTTTTTAAATCCATATTATCTACAGATTTAATATGGCTTCTTCCGGTAATCTTTTGCTTACTAGCACCAACTACTTCCAATGAAAATCTCATATGGAAGATTTATTGAGAAGTAAAGGCTTGTACTAGATTACCTTGGGAAATGAAAAAACACCCACTAACGATGATAAGAAAGTCAAATGGGCTAATAACAGTGAAGAAACATGTGGACTAATCAGATTTTCTATCTCTCTTGATTTAAGGTTCCACCTTAAAGAAATTGATGACCCCAAAGAAGCTTGGGAAAAGATTGAATCTTTGTTTGGTAAACTCAATAGTATTCGATCACAACAATTAGAAAATCAAGTATTGACCTTACGTCCAAGGGATTTTTCTTTCCTTGGATACTATATATCTAAGTTTAAAACACTCATAATTTTATGTGAAGAACGTGAGATAAAAATGGAGGAAGAGCGTTGCATATATCTTATTCTTTCTAAGCTAGGTAGTGCATATTCTGTGTTTGTATATACCTTTTATGCCATGAGATAGGCTCTAGGGAAAGATTATCAAAACCCCACTCTTGAGTGCTTTTGTGCTGCTTTGATTAGAGAAGAAGATAATCTTGTACAACTTGGAGTGATCAACACTGCAGGTACCTCCAACAAAGTCTTAGTTTCCCAAAAGAAAGATAAACCCAAGTATCCCAAGAAGCAACATCCTCGCTACAACAACAAGCAACATAAGGGTCCCAAACCAGCTCAGACAGCTTCAGCTCCTAATGGTGACAAAAGAGAAAAATATAAAAATAAGAAGAATGACAGACATTGCAACTTTTGTGATATAGATGGTCATGATGAGTCCAAATGTTTCAAGAAGATTGCAGCTTTAGAAGCAATGATGAAGAAACACAACATCAGTATTGATTCTACTTCTTTTTCTTCTCATGGACATGCACTTTCCGCTTCTGGTTTCTCATTCAATACAACTTCTACTTCTTCTTCTGATGAGTGGATTTTTTTATTTTGGAGCATCTTATCATATGGCTAAGGATAAAGACATATTTTCTTCTCTAAATGAATGTAACACCAAGAAAATATTTGTTGGTGATGATAGATCTCTTAGTGTTGTAGGATCTAGAACAATTCAAGTAGATAATGGTCATTTCAATGATGTATTATGTGTTCCAAGTCTTTCTTATAACATTCTATCAGTATATCAAATCACTCATTCAGGTGAAGGTAAAACTGTTGGGTTTTCACCTCACCAAGTTGTAATCAAGGATCTAAAAGATCCTAAGCATGTTCTTGCAACTGGAATTGATGATGATATTACCAAGTTGTGAAAGTTTGACAACTTTGGGTCATCATCTTTTTCATCAGTTTTTGTTGCTCATAGTGATGACTTGAGCAAACTTTGGCATGAGCGGTTTGGTCATATAAACTATCAGTCATTGAAACAACTATGTAATCAACAGATGGTGACTGGTATTCCTCCTATTTCATACAGATATGGTGTTTGCTTAAGTTGTGTTCTCGACAAACATCATCGGGACAGTTTTGACAAACGTGCCTCTTGGCACGCCTCGGGTCCTTTGCATCTTGTTCATGATGATTTGTGTGGTCCACTTTATTCTCCTTCTTTTTCTGGGTGCAAGTATTTCTTAACTTTTATTGATGATTTTTCCAAACGTACTTGGGTTTACTTAGTAAAACTTAAGAGCGAAGGTTTTGACAAGTTTTTGGCCTACAAGGACCTTATAGAAAAGCAGTCTGGACATCAAATTCAAAAGTTAAGAAAAGATAATGGAGACGAATATGTGAACAACAATTTTACAAGTTACTGCACTACACAGGGCATCCAAATGAAACACATTGTTCCATATACACCACAACAAAATGGTGTTTCTAAGAGAAAGAACTGCACATTAAAAGAAATGGCTAATTGTATGATCCAATCTAAGGGATTAAGTCTAAAGTATTGGTCGAAAACAATCGACTGTGCAAATTACATAGTCAATCGCACTCCCACAAAGGATCTTAAAAATATAACACCGGAAGAAGCTTGGACTAAAATTAAACCAAATGTAAGTCACTTACGTGTATTTGGCAGTATAACATGGGCTCACATTCCCGATGAGAAAAGGAAAGCATTGCATCCTAAAAGTGAGAAGTGTATATTTGTTGGTTATTTCGAAGATGTCAAAGGTTATAGAGTTCTTCAACCACATTGTAATGAAATAATTATTAGAAGAGATGTTAAATTTGATGTAAATATCTTGGCCTGCAAGCCTAATTCGATGATTGTGCCTTCTTTGGCCTGCGAACCATCTTCGACATTTGTGCCATCTTCTGTTCCTATTCTGGTTTCTTCTTCAGATGATGACAATGAGGATTAAAATCCACCTCCACCTGCTCACCTTCCTCCAGATGATTCATTTGAACCTAAACCAACACCAGTTCCACTGCTTCCTAGATGGGTCTGTTCAACACGAGAAGCAGCTGGTGGTCTTGTCGGTGATCCTTCAAATCAGCATTGAACACGTTCACAGTTCCAGTGAGCATATTCTCTTTTGTCTCAAGTTTCAGAGACTCATGATCTAGAGACATTTGCAGAAGCTTCACGTCATCTAGATTAGGATACAACAATGAATGGAGAGTGTCGTTCTTTAATGGAAAATGATACTTGGGATCTTGTACCTCTTCCAAAAGGAAGAAAACTTGTCAGATGTAAATGGGTCTACAGAACTAAGTATGCATTAGATGGAAGTGTTCAGATACACAAGGATCGGTTAGTTGCCAAAGTATTTTTCCAAGTTGAAGGAATTGACTATAATGAAACCTTTGCCCCTGTAGCCAAAATGAATTCCATCCGCCTTGTTCTTTCCCTTGCTTCCTCACATAAATGGGAGGTCCATCATATGGATGTTAAATCTGCCTTCTTGCATGGATATTTTAAAGAATAAATCTACATGGGACAACCTCCTAGCTATGTCCAAAATTACTCTAGCCTTGTTTGTCGCCTTAAGAAATCTCTTTATGGCCTTAAGCAAGCTCCCTGAGCTTGGTATGCCAAAATGGATAGCTTTCTTATTGACATCGAATTCTCTAGATGCCATTCTGATTGTAATGTATGTACCAAGGATACTTCGTTATGTCTGTGGTACAGTTCAGTTCAAGATACAGTACAGTTCAAGGGGGACCCCTTTATTGGTTGGTTTCACTGATTTAGATTGGGTCGATGACCCTGATGATCGGAAGTCTACTGCAGGTTATGTTTTCAGTCTTAGTTTAGGACCTGTCACTTGGACCTATAAGAAACAATAGGCTATTGCACTTTCTTTAGCAGAAGCAGAGTACTGAGTAGCGGTAAATTAAAGTGAGGAAGCCTTGTGGGTTCGACATATCCTTTCAGAGTTTGGATTCCAACAGCAGCATCCGACCAGCCTTTGGTGCAATAATCAGAGTGCCATCAAGATCGTCAAAGACCCAGTTCAACATCAAGACAAAAAGCACATCGAGATACACATGCACTTCATCAGAAATCCCATTCATGATCAAGTTATTGAATTGCTCTTTTTCCCTACAGAAGATCAAGTTGTAGACATTTTCACAAAGTCTCTTACAGAAGCAAATTTTTCCAAACTTCAGTCTATGTTAGGACTTCATGAAGTTGTCATTAAGGGGGGATAATCTCTAATGCCTCCTTCCTTCTCCTATTGTGTCACTATTGTAAATCCTTCAATCCTATCCCAAGTTGTTCTTAAGGGGGGATGTTAGGATATTTAGACACTTAGGAGTTAGTTAAGATCTACTTGGTCTAATGTGTCATTAGTTAAAAGTGTGTTTCTTTAGTATGCATTTCTAGCTAGGAAATCCAACGGTCACGATATGTTCCCGACATAGAGTGATATGACGATTCATATTCTCCTCGATCTTAACTTCCATTGATATGTGGCTTAACACCCGATTGGTCCATGATCTCTATTTAAATAGCATGGAGGGTCATTTTTCGATGATCAATTGTGAGAAACTCTCTTGTAAAATATCTCTGTAATCTTTTTCTTTTGCATTAATAAACTGCTCCAAGTGGTCGCATTGGTTGGGGTCGTGGTTGTTTCCCCGTAGGGGTTTTACCACGTCAAAACATCGGTGTGTTGATCTTTGATCTGGTTGTGTGAGTGGTTATTGAAGGTGTTCTTGCTCTGTTGGAGTAACTGTGTTTTCGAACAAAACCAACTCCCAACACCTGGAGACCGGGGAAGCAAAGCCAAGCTTCATTCAATTAATCAATGAGAATTACAATGTATATATAAGATGTCATATGGTTTGAAATGGTTGGAGCCAACCTCAACTAATCACCACAACTAATTCTCCATTATTTATAAGTATATTATCTATTGTTGCTAAAACTTATGAACCCAAGCCCAATATATGTCAAGTTATGGAAGTATTAGTCCCACCAGTGACTGTCAAAAGCCAATGAATTGCGATGATAAGATTCCACTTGTAGATAGTTTGTTTGAAAATGAGAATTTTGTAGATAATATAGAACCATACAATATGTAAAACTTATGAAGGCAGGGCCAATATATACCATAAGCTATTGACGTATTAGTCCCACCGGTGATTGTCAGAAGCCACTGGATTGCAATGATAATACTCCACTTGTAGATAGTTTGTTTGAAAATATGAATTTAGTAGAAAATATAGAACTATACAACCTGTAGCAACTATGTAAGCACTTAATGGATGTCGTTATGGCCAATAAAACCCTTGTGTTATTTAAAGATGGGCATTGATCTTCCTTTTAATATGTGTCCACTCTTCAAAATGAGGCATGAAGGTCCAATGACAAAAAAAAAAAATTGGAAGCATGACAGACCCGGAAGGGCATAACTTAAAAGTGGGTTGGAAAAATAGATGGGTTTCTAGTGTCTTTTGTTCACATATTTGATGTCGTGCGTTCTATCTCAAAATTATAGTTTTGCAATTAATAAGCCATAATAAATAAATATCAATTTATTTTGTCGTTTCTTAATTCTTAAATGGGAGTTTTGTAATTCTATATTATTGATTTCTACACATTTTTATGAACTTTAAAACATTCAACGAGTTCATAAAGTTAAGCATAGATGGTTTATATGCTATGTTTCAACTTAATAATATTATGTAATTATAACTCAACTCTCGTCCACATAAAAATATTCTCCACTAGATCCTCACCATCTAGCCTACAGTCATAGTAAATGATGTTCATCGATTAGTAGAATTGCAAGCGTGGTGTATGATTGAGCATATATGTCGTCATTACACGTTGTGTTGGTTATTGACATATTGCGTCAATAACAGAGGCTCATCGGAAACCATTTTCGAGCAACTCTGCCAGCATTACACGTTGTGTTGGTTATTGACATATTGCATCCATACCAGAGGCTTGTTAGAAACCATTTTCAATTAGGATGGATAGAGATAGAAAGGATGATCATTTTTTTAGGAATACATCCTATTCCTTTCTTGTTATTTCCTTCCTCCTTGCACCAGGCTTCCTTCTTGGACAAGACCCCAACTCGGGGAGGTGCCTCTCTCTAAACTATAACAACTCTGAGTTAGAAGGGCTCTAGCTAAGCTTAGTCTTTGGGAGTTACAACTGTTCTGATTATGGTGATCTCACATATTCTACTTATGACTTACGAGCCTCTTTTCATTTCAGTTTTAAGGGACAAAAAGCTGGGTAAGATTTCCCCGCTTTCACCAGGAGCCATGGGGATTCCATTCTGGGGAGAATCGCTGGACTATCTCAAGTCATGGAGAAACCCGTAGAATCCAGACGTGTGGTACAATATTAGAAGGTCTCAGCATGGGAAAATTTTAAAAACCCATATTTTGGGCATTCTGACAGTGGTGATGTTGGTTTTGGAGGACAACAAATTCTTTTCATTGCAGTTTTAAGGGTCAGAAAGTTGGGTAAGATGCCCCCGCTTTTGCCTAGAGGCATGGGGATTCCATTATGGTGAGAATCACTGAACTATATCAAGTCATGGAGCAACGCGCAAAATCCATACGTGTGGTACGCTATTAGAAGGGATAGACACGGGAAACATTTCAAAACCCATATTATGGGCAGTCCGACAGTGGTGATGTTGGGTCTGGAGGCCAACAAATTCATATTAATCAACAAGAATAAGCTCTTTGATAACAATTGGCCCCATTTGGTGAAAGTTCTCATTGGAGATCATGATCTGATTATGATTGGAATGAGAGACAATAAGTGTGTGTGTGTGTTTTACAGGTGGACATATCAACCCGGCTATGACCTTTGGGTTGGTTTTGGCAAGGCAGGTGTCCTTGCAGGGCAGTTCTCTACATCGTAGATTAATGTTTGTGAGCCATACATGGATGTGGGCTAGTGAAGGCCTTCCAAAAATCCTACTATGACCAATATGGAGGCAGATCCAACTCGGTGGCTCACGGATACACTAAGGGCGTGGGGTTGTCCACTGAGATCATTGGCACTTTCATCTTGGTTTACACTATTTTCTCTACCATCGATCCCAAGCGCAATGGTCAGATGTCCCATATCCCTGTAAGTATATATCTTTCTACACGTCTTGGTTGGTTTACACTATTCTCTCTTCCATTGATCCCAAGCGCAACACTGGGGACTCTCATGTCCATGAAAGTACATATATTTCTAGTGTCTTGGAATAGTTTCTATAAATCTCCTCTCCTGTGCTTAGGACTCTCATGTCCCTGTAAGTACATATATTTCTATACGTCTATAGGACGTATCATATCATGTCTTGGAACAATTTCTACCACTATAAATCTCCTATCCTCTCTTTTCTTCCTACTGACCCTCCCAAACATAGTCACACTTGTATTGAACCCTTCCATACGTATATTGGCTCTTTCCATACGTTGTTTGGGTTGTCAACTATGACCAATATCTAAAGGATATCTTTACTAACCCTTTACATATGTCTGGTATGTCCCAATGTCTACTAGTTGCTCCATGTTTGTTTATGTATTTACAGGTTTACGTTGTGCTATTTGTCTCTACTAACATATGTTAATAATGGTTGCAGAATGTACATGCATTTTTGTTCAGTGATTTTTCTTTCTCCGAGAGTGCAATTTTCTGGATAATTTCTACAATTTTAATATTTACTTTGTCATTGTAACATTGAATGTGTTTAACATTTTAGAATAGATTTTACAACTTCAAAAGATTCTCCTTCTTGTGTGTTAATTTGAGCAGATAGCGTTGGAACACTTGGATTCTAATTGGAATATAAACAACCATTTTATCCTCGCGTTCGACCAAATAGAAGACATGGTTTTGTGTGTGGCCACTAAATATTAATTGGGCTTGAAGCCTAGATAAGCCTTGGAGACCTTGAAGAGGGATTATCATGATTTCGACCATGGGGTTTTATGCCACCCTCTTGATCTTCCTCGACAATCTTCGGAAAGGCCAAGTTGGTGCACACTTCTCTACTTTGTCAAATTCAAGCACAAATACACAACAAAATTAAGTTGCAAACTCATAACATAAACACCATGAAGTCTGAGAAATCTAGAAGTTTATATGGTGAAGACAACTTCCTAGACATGATATTATTTGCTCGAGTCTACTTCCATTTTCACACTATTCTCTTCGGGTTTTTCATATCGGTAAGTACACTTCATTTCAACACTCTTAGCTTAGTACATGCTTATTTGTAATCAATGAACATCATAGTATAACTAATATATAGCGTGTATAAGTAAGCTATAAGAACTATGTTCCAGTTTCACGATATATTGTAACCATATAATAAATTTGAATATGACATGATTTAGTATTTATGCTAACCTTGCCAATGAACACTTCACTTATTTATATTAACCTCGCCAATGAACACTTCACTTATTTATATTTCTTATTGCATATGTTAATCCCATATTAATGGGGGCTTCACCTTTTTGACCATATCTTATCACGTTCATTCATAAATGAGGTTTTTTAGAAAAATAAAGTTAATATATTGTAGTTATTGGGGGGATGTGGGGTCTAAGGGGTTTATAGGTATTGAGGGTATAAAAGTAGGTATCTATTTAAAATAGGGGTTTCTTTTATTGAAAAGATGTATTGGGAAGGGGATTCAACAAAAGGATTTTGGGAGGTATTTATCAATATCTACTTAAATTAGGGCTATTCTTTAATATCTCGGGAATGCACACGCTATGTCACAGGTTCACTGAAAACCAGTGCCCCATTCAACATTTCACTTATTTACTTACTAAGTTTTGATCCACATTAAACATTTACTATTTAATTACTAAGTTTTACTAGACATTAAAAATTTACTAAGCTATACTTTACAATGAACAATTTAGGATCTTGCACGTTTTTACAAAAAAATTATCCTAATTTTTTTTAGTCCAAAGACTTTACATTGCTTCGTGCATATGCTAACCTTCTCATTGAACATTTCACTTATTTGCATTTGGTCCAAACACTTTACATTGCTTCCTCCATATCGTAACCTCCCCATTGAACATTTAATACTCTACATTTGTTCTTGTTTTTAACAAAACCTTATGCTAAATGATTTTTGCATCAACAATACTCAATGTTTTCAGTTTTTTTTTTTTTTTTTTGACAAAATCTAGTCATTGCCTGTGCATTTAATTATATTAAGCTTCATTGTTGAGCATATAATTTTTATTGTTATTTAGT
>ML781791.1:598899-631452 GCA_009831015.1 Picea engelmannii | reverse complement strand
ACACACATACATAGCTACATATATAGCTGGATTCAAATCCAACTAACTCCACTCTTGGAGGGATAGGTTGAGAGAATATCTCAACATCCTCCTACAAATCTTCAAACCAATCTCCAACTCAACATAATCATTAATTCTAACACACCTCCTCCCATTGTTAGTTCGAAGAGGGCAAAGGATGGGAGACAAAAGACAAAAGTATAGGTAAGACAAGGGATTGCAAAGTTAGCCAACTTACCAAATGAAATTTAATAAAGTTGTAGAGTCCCTTAACTTTACAAGGACGCATTTAGGTATTCTCCTACTTCATGGGTAGTTCATGAATGATAATTTATTTTCAAGGTCGAGCGATACAAGCTTGTTTGAATCTTGAAGTTAAACTTATTGTCATGAAAAGTGAGGGGTGATTATTCTAGTGGAAGATGTTATTGTGGAAAATTTTGTAGGAAGCAATATTTTTTTAAGCAGAAATTAAATCAATTAATTTTCCATTGAAAGTTAGAATGAAGTTTTATTGACATGGTTTGTTTTGGGTTATTAAAAACTTAGAGGGAATGGAGACATACTTCTTATGGTGGTTTATTTCTTGCAAGCTAGTTTCATTGATCATGGTGCATTGTTTTCGTATTGGTTTCTTTATTGCATGTTTGTTTCATTGATTATTGTGTAGATATGTGGATCTATGGATCAAATGTATGTGCCCAACTTTCTTCTAGGTAATATTTATTTGGATTTTTCTCCATTTATATACCTAATTCATCTGAAGTTAAAATTAGATTTTGGGTCTAGATTTCTTTCTCCTCCAATGTTGAATGGGTGTTGGGTGGGGATGTCAACATGGTTGGGTAGGAGGAGGATATAGATAGTGGTAATATCGTTACACAAGAATAAAGTGAAAAAGTTCCATGGACCAAGTGCAGAACATTTTTGTAGGCATTTAATCTTAATTGGATATAAAAAACAACTTGATTTTTGGAGATGATTTTTTTGGACATTGATTTCAACACTTCCCATGAGTTTTGCAACATGGGTTAACCCCCTCTCATGGATCCTAACTCCAATTATTGTGGTGGACACTAACGCCTGAGAGTTTTGGTCTAACGACAATCGTAGTCCAACAAATGGAATTAGAGTGACATGTCTCGAGTTCGAAACTCGTCCGACATGCGTTGGAGGGGAGATTGTTGGACATTGGGTTAAACGCTTCCCACGGGTTTCACGACATGGGTTAACCCCCTCTCGTGGATCCTAACTCCAATGATTGTGGCAGAGACTAACACCTGTGGGTTTTGGTCTAACAACAAGTGTAGTCCAGCAGGTTCACCTAGTCTAATAGGAGACAAGGAAACACGCATTCCCAAGTCAATCTAGATAGATTGTATGGAGGTCCTAAGGATTGTGTGGATTTTGCACATTATAGAGAAATACAAAGTCAATGTCTAGTTATGGGTTCTCATGTCATACCACCTTCCAAATATGTCATCCTTTTTGATTGAAGTTTGGGATGGACCTAGAGGGATTCCCTTTAAGGTCATTGTTTCTCATTTAGACTTTGAATATTGTAAGACATTGATATATGAAGTAGATTGTATTTATTATTGTTCCTTTTCCTGCAAATGATAATGGATAAATCTTAGGGTCGGAAGTGAATGTTAAATTTATTTGGAATGGGGTAGGTTAAGTCATTGATATATGGCTTGTATTTATTCTTGTTCCTTTTCCTGAAAATGATCGTGGATAAATCTTAGGGTGGGAAGTCAATGCTAAATTTATTTGGAATGGGGTAGGTTCGTGATTGAAACAAAATAAGGAAAGATAAGTGGGCCTTAAGAGATTATAAAATGTTAAAACTCTCTTAGATAAAGACCCCTCCACCTCTAAAGTTTTTTTGGAAGCCCCTTAAAGTGAAACACTTTAGAGGATGTAAGAATTCATTACATCAAGGAATTCATAAGCCCTCCAAGTTTAATGTCATTTTGGAGGAAGACATAGAGCATATTAAGAACATATATTAGATCTTTAATTCATAAATATCTATGATGTGTATCCTCTCTGCAATTAAACCCAAAAGCCTAGAAGAATGTGGTAGAGTTGTGTTTACCAAACTTTGTCATTTTGAAAAGGAGAGGTTGCATAAGGAGATCACTAAGGAAGAGTAACCTATTATGTGTGGTCTAAGATGAAGAATAGTCATTCTCCAAATCTAAATGAACTTCTTCAAAACTTGAGAATTTTGAGTTGTTACATCATGATCGAGTCATTAATTTAGTTGCAAAAACATTGTCAGTGATCCTTTGAATCAGAAAATGAAAAGATGGAAACTAATCAATCTTCTAAATGTTTCATATAATATCATAACAAAATCTTTAATATTAAGGGTCAATAAAAAAACCTCTAGAATTGTGATGTCAAAATAACTTGGTTTTTCTCATGTAAGATTCATCATGAACACAATGTTCTCATTGGGAATTCATTGTGGGAAAAGGAGCCCTAGTATGTCAACACAAAACATGTCATTAAGCAAGTACCAAGGCATGCATGATGTGCCACTTGCAGGGACTTTGTAGTTCACCTTCCATTCTTAGAGAAACTAAGTCAATTAAATTGAGAATCCAAAAATAAGTTGACATTGTGTTCGACATGGGATAAAAACCACGGAAAATTACTCTTTCATCCGTGAAGTTCTATGTATTAAATTGATAAGGAACTTAGGTGTCTAACATAGTTCTATGGGTTAAAGTTCCAAGTGCATACTTCCTCCATTGTCCTTTGGGATTTTAAGGATCTTTGAATCAACCTAGAACATTAAAAAAATCCTTGAAAGAATTGAAATCATACACTTTCTAAATTTTCTTCTTCGTTGAATTCTAATCAAAATGAATTTTTATGAACCTTCCTAAATACTACATATAAAATGCCCATACAAAGAATGAATATTTGATTCTCCTTTCACCATTGAATGAAGTTAGATTATTTTGTTATTTCAATTTTGATTCTCAATGGTCACATTCATTCCTCTTGAATGTTTCTTCAGTGCTTTAAAATACTTTGCTTATCAATGTAAAAGAGTGCCAACTATTCTAGTTGCCTCCACATTAATGCAAAAAGAAGGAATCATGCACTTACAGTGTATGCTTTGGAATTACGTTGATATACTTGTTCCATAGACATATAATTTCAATAGTAATAAGAATATCAATAATAAAAGAAGACCAATTCAATAATAATAATAATAATAATAATAATAATAATAATAATAGCATGGTTGTTTAATTATTAACAAGAAGTTTTATTTTATTAAACTAAATTTAGTTTATTTAAATGATACATTGTTTAAACCATTTAAACCAAATGAATTCACTACTAGAGTTTGGCCAAAACATTAATCATTGAGATTCCAAATAATTTGTACATTAATAATTGAGATTCCAACCATTTAAACCAAATGAATTCACTACTAGAGTTTGGTCAAAACATTAATCATTGAGATTCCAAATAATTTGTACATTAATAATTGAGATTCCAAATAATTTGTACATTAATAATTGAGATTCCAAATAATTTGTGTTTTGTGTCTTTCTCTATCTATTTTTGGTGTGAATGTATTAATAAGAATCAATGATGGTGTACTATTGTTTTTCTTCTTAGTAGATTAGTAAGTTAGTGACATACAATAAAAAAAAATCAGAGTTTTATTTTACTAGGCAAACTAAGCGAAATCAAACTTTACAAAAATCAAAATTGTAAACCGTTACCAAATGGATTGTTGTGGCTTATTGGACATAAATTTAGATCTAAGCAAGAAAAAACTATTTTTTTTATTAAAAAAAAGACAAATCTAACTAAAAGGACTACTCCACATACAATGGAATGGTTATAATTCCTTTAGAATGGACCAATTGTTTCAAAATTGAGCATCCATTTAAGAACTTCAAGAGAATGTCTAGAGAGCTTTGGAGATTTGATTGCATATTTAAAAAAAGAGATATATAAATATACAAAGAAGGAAAGTTGTTACCAAGTCCAATTGGTGAATCAAAACATAAAATGCACGAAAAATCCAAAATCACTTTCTTGAAATCAAAGAAATGGTAGTCTTATCTATGCTTTGAGACCATTATAAATTTAGCATGGTCATAGGATTGAACACCTTAAGTACTAATTCACAAAAGACATTAACGAATAAGCTTCATGATTTATATGGTAAAACCCTTCAAGATGGAAACATCTACTATAAAAAACCATATATTATGTGCACATTATATTCTCATTCTTACTTAGTGTCTCTCAATCTAACAACCTTATAAATGAAGGTCATTTTCATATAGTGATAGAAAATAAATAATTCAACAATTACCTCATTTTCTGGATAGAGAAGCTTGAGGTTTTGTCAACATAGAGTTTAAGACTATTACAACAATATACTCGTTAAGAACTCAACATGTCACTTATAATAATTAAGCCTAAATAAACTTAAGTAGAACAATAACAATCATTACTCCTAACAAAAAAAACAAATTAAACTATTCACACCAACCTTGGGATATCCCAATGTAATACCAATAGGAAGTTATTTTCTTGATCAACCCGATCTAATTAATTGCAAAGAGGAGAAAGAAGGTCACGCCACAGTATTGGTCTTGGTCAATTGGTAACAAAGACACAATTTTTAATGGCGAGATCTCTTCTCCATGTGAAGGTTGTGGCTGTCAGTGCTCTGTCTCGATCTGGGATTCGTGGATTTGGTTTGGGATCAAATCTGGGTAGTCGGGTCATGTAAGCTCTCCTTTACAACACTACTATAATACATGTCCCACCATTATCATGAAATGAGCTCCACTTTTAAAATCAGTGTTAACTTTGGCAAATAAATACTAATTTAGCAGTAGGGTCATTGATTCCAGTCTGTTTTTTCTTGGTTCAATTGCAGGCGAGGATACAGCGTAGTAGCAGCCAAGGTAGAGTTTTCAGCAGGATTAATTCGGGCGGACTCAAATCTCAAATATAATATATTAATAATCATTCAAATCTCAAATATGGGATTTAACAATTTCTCACTAGATGAATGTTTTTAATAAATGTCTTTGAACCAAGTCCTGGAAAATATAATCAGAAAAGAATAATGTTATGGAATATCTGAATTGAATTTAAAAACTGCTCTGCTTTGTTTTGTTTAGCCTTACATTTATGCGTTCTCGTAAAGATCAAATCGCTATGGTTTCCCAATAAAAAAATTGACTGCCAGTAAGTAAAATCTGTTGGAAAAACAGAGTCCATTACCTTCATTCCAATTAAAATTAAAATTTGTTATAAAGCGATATCTGTGCTGACTAAAGTAGAGCAGAGTTTTCGTGAATTTTTAAGCCAACGTGCGTCTAATTCGAAATCATTAGGAAAGCATATATTGAAACATTATGTAATATATAAAAGATTCAGACCCAATTATAAGGCCCTTTGCTTATGAATTTAAACAATGGCAAGGTCCTTAGTAGTGATGGAAGGCAAAGCTATTTTCATGTTACCGTGAATTTGTGGTGAAGTCGAGTAGATTAAGAATTTGACTTTGCACTTAAATTTTTCACCTTGTTTTTAACAAAAAGTGAAGTATCTGAACCAATTTCTACGCCTAAAATGTCTAACAAACCAACCATGCATGTAAGCCCAAACCAGTAGAATCACTGGTTGCCAACACCCCTCCACCTCCACCTCCTTCGGGTGCTCATCAACCTACTGAGGAGGATAAAGGTTGGGTCTTCAAATAATCAAGACCAAAGATTATAGAGTTAGCTAACATCACCTAAGCCAACAAAGGTGTAGACTCTCTTTCACATCCCAAAATTTATAAGGATGTAGACAAAATATAATGAGTGGGGGAATTTAATATGCGAAATATATTAGTGGGGAGAGTTAACATGCAAAACATATTATGTTTTGCATATTAACTCTCCTCACTCCACCCTCATATATAATAAGGGTGAGGGTGAAGGTGGGAATGGGTAAGTTTTACATATTAACTCTCCTCACTCCACCCTCATATATAATAAGGGTGAGGGTGAGGGTGAAGGTGGGAATGGGTAAGTTTTACATATTAACTCTCCTCACTCCACCCTTATATATAATAAGGGTGAGGGTGAGGGTGAAGGTGGGAATGGGTAAGTTTTACATATTAACTCTTCCTAACACATTCAAAATATTTAAGTTGAGTATCTTCTCTAATCAAGTCCACTCATAAGAATATAATTAAGTTGTACTTAAAAACAAATTATGAAAAAAAATAAGAACAAATTTTAATATAAATGCACACTTAATAATAAATAAAAAAATCTTTAAAATTTGAAAGGCTTTTTAATTACTACATAATCATCTCATTACTTTAATTTTAAATAACATTGTTAATAAAACTTTGAATTGTTAATGAAACTTTGAATTAGTATATGGACGTTGATCAATCTTCTATAAGATCATAATTAGATTTTTAACATTAAGAATTTATGAAGACAACTTTTAAAATTGGAAGGCCAAAACAATCTTATAACTAGATTTTTAACATTAAGAATTGAGAAATAGAGTTTTTAAAAATGCCAAACCAAAACAAATTATTTTTGTATTTTTAAACTAAAAACCCATAAAAAATCATTTTGAATTTAATAAAATTATAATACTAAAAATTAACATTAAACAAACAAAATTACAATGAGAATATTTAAAGGTACTGAATCTATTTTTATTAATATTTAAAATTCTAATTTTTTTTAAATTATTTAAACAAACAAAATTACAATAATGTGAAACTTAAAAGATTCCAAACATATCTTCTTACATAAAAATAATATACAATCTAAAAAAAATAATATACAATCTAAAAATTCTAAAATCAACATTTATGACGAATTCGATCATGTTGCCACTTTACACAATAATAATAATAATAATAATTCATTTTTAAGGTCACGACTAAGCTAGATACCAAACTTGTATAGGAGACCCCATTGATTGTGGGACAAGGGACCCCCTCCGCCCAACGATTTGACTGGTAAAGTCTACGGAGGTATACATACCCTACCCCCCTCTGGATTTGAACTTGTGACCTCTTAAAATTAAAAGAAAAACATTTATGAAAAATCTGATGAGACTAGTGGACTTTGCAATATGCCTTCTATTCTATAAGAAGCCAAGGGAATCAAAACAAGTTGACATTGCTACAGAATGAAAATCCGATTCTCCCCTCGCCGACGAATGAAATTACAAGTTTGTGTTATGTCAGATCTAAATCTAGACACCTCAACTATCGCTTTCATACCTCCTGGATGCCGCTTCAGTGCTCAGAAACAAACAATTTTTTCGTTTGTGGAAAAGAGGGTCAACTGTTGAAGCCGAAAGGAAGGAAACATGCACTTGTTTATGCCCTGGATTTACGTCCAAATACCTCTTCAATGGACAGTTGAACTCAATAATAAAATGAAGAAAAATAATAAAGGTAGTCGAATTTATTAATAATAACGATAACACTTAGAAATAATGGAGAACTTATTAGTTATGTAGGTTTTGATCTAGTGTTTATTTAGGATTTAGATCCTATTTTTTAGTAGTTCGTTCTAACTCCCTAAACCGAATGTAATTTTATATATTCATGTACTCTTGATTGTTTTAATCAATGAATTGAGTGGCGTTGCTTTAGCTGCCTCCAGGTGTTGCCTTACCTATGAGCAGCTGGTTTCATTCATTCTCATTTGTCTTTCCACTTTCTAAGTTGGTATCAGATCTTAGGAAGGATCACTGGATCTGCAAAAGTCGTAGCCAAAGGAGGCGGACCACTCAACGCAGGAGGAAAGTGTCGGGAGCTGTGTCGCAGCCCAATTGCATAGAGGCAGAGCTGCAGAAGGTGGCAGGTCAGTGCACCTGTCCAGAAGGAGACAGTGGATTGACCAACGCACCTGCTAGGAGGAGAAAGGGCGTTGGAATGCACCTGTCCAGAGAGAGAAGTTCGTTATTTGGGTGACACTGGTCACCCTTTTTTTTCACTGTTTCAACACATCTACATGGTGTCGAGAAGTGCGCTGGGGAATTTCTCATTTCTTGGTGATTCACATGATCCTCTTGCTCTGGTTCAGATCGAATTTGGTGGTATGAGCTACGCAGTTAGTTGATTATGTTGATTGATTGGAGGAGCAGATAATGGAAGGGATGGAGAATCCACTTGCAGAAACTTAGATGGCTTGAATTTCGTCAATTGGAAATTCAATATGCAGACCTTGGTGGAAGGTTATGGTGTGTGGACAGTCGCAAAAGGAGATGAAGTGTGACCCGATGCGAGTGTA
Source organism: Picea engelmannii (assembly GCA_009831015.1). Taxonomy (NCBI): domain Eukaryota; kingdom Viridiplantae; phylum Streptophyta; class Pinopsida; order Pinales; family Pinaceae; genus Picea; species Picea engelmannii. The sequence continues at coordinate 623,134 of ML781791.1, read as the reverse complement.
GGTGCGACAGTGGAAGCAATCCAAGATTGGGATAAGCAGGAGAACAAAGCCAAGGTATTATTAAGAATGTCTGTGAAAGATAGTATAATTCCTCACATTAGAGATGCTAAGACTTCGAATGAAACATGGAAAGCACTTAAGATCTATATGAGACTAATAATACAAATCGTATTCTTTTCATGAAGAGTAAATTGCTAAGTATTAAAATGGATGTAAATGAGTGTGTTAGTACTTTTCTTGGGAGAATTAAAGATGTGAAAGACAAGTTGGGAGATATAGGAGAAACAGTTTCAAGCACTGATCTTGTCACAATTACCTTAAATGGAATGCTGGAGGACTATCAAATGTTTATAACAGGCCTTGTAGCGAGAGAGAAATCTCCTAACTTTGAGGAACTGACAGGTATATTGTTGCAAGAAGAAGAGAGGCACATGAATTTGAAGCCTCGGAATTCATACTTAGCACTATGGAAAAAGAAGAGATCCCCTAGAGGGAAACCAGGAGAAGGAGGTAGAGGAGGAATTCCATTTCAGAGAAAGTCATCTCCAAAGCCGAATCAAGGTATGCCATCTAACAGAAATGAGCCTAAGTGTTCTTATTGTGGTAGACCGGGCATCTTATTAGAGAATCTCAGAAGAAGAAAAGTGATGAAGGCAGGTATAAACATAGAAAACATTCAGGTCACTTTGCAGGAGAAACCTCCAATCCTGATCTCAGATTGTTTATTATTATTATGATATTGATGAAAACCCAAATTTTGATTCAAAGGATCTTATACTATTTGTGTCTAATGTTGTGTTGTCTATTGAAACTAATGATGTCGATGCATGGTTTGTGGACTCTTGAGCCTCAATTCATATGACATGCAATAAGAAGTGGTTTACCAATTTCAAAGAAACACATAATGGTGCCCATATTTATCTTGGAGATGATCGTTCTTATCAGATCAAGGGATATGGAGATATTCCAGTAACATTGTCAAATGGTACTCTCAGACACATTTGCAATGTTGTGTATGTACCGGGGATAAAGAAAAATATGATCTTTGTGTCCACAATTACAGATCAGAATTTGACGGTTGAATTCTTCAAGACTTATTGCATAGTGAAGGACTTGCTAGATCATTACAGAAATATTGCTACAGGGGTCAGAGATGGAGGTCTGTACAAACTTGATGTTACCAACAAGAATCATCAAGCATTCACTTCTACAATTATGCCTACAAAAACTCTTTGGCACCAGAGGTATGGTCATATTAAAAATCATGATTTGTTGTTATTACAAAAACACAGTATGGTTGAAGGAATTCCTATGTTGAAGAATGGGTATGTTTCTTGTGAAGGTTGTGTTAGAATATAGAAGATGGTGTGCTCGTTTTACCATTGACGATACCCTCGTCACCCAACCATAGGCCAAAGCCACCCTCCGAGCACCTTAACCTTGACTGAGAATTTCTCCGGAAGAAAACCCTAGGCTAGATAGCCAAACAAAGGGTAGCACACCTTTCCCCAAGTATAGTGCATCACAAAAAGCTGATCAGATAGTCCAAACCCTAGCCAAGAGATAGTCCAAGCCAATACTGAAACTGGCTACTGTAGTAGCTGCACCTGCAACACTCCTCCACATGTGCACACCAAACTAGGAAATGCAGTGCGCAGAACTGGCTCTCTGCAACTGCTGAGATGTGTCAAATGAGAACTGGCACCCTATATTTATACTGGTTCTGCCAGATTTGTTGGGGCCGACTTCTCCTTCTGGATATGTGTCTGTTCAGTATATTATTATTATTTTTGGCTGACTTCTTCTCTTGGAGGATAATAGCCTAATATAAATTATCTTCTTAAGTCAACAAGACTTCTAGGGTTATTAGCCAATTCATTAGGGTTTCTTTTGCTTCCTAGAGTCTCCTATTCTCATCAGGTTCACACGTGGAGGTAAATACCTCCCGCATATACCATAATATTAAAACTCCCTCCTAGCTAGGGAGGTATTACAGGTAATGGTCTTGAGCACAAAAACATACCATTTACCCAGTAGCATCAATATAGTCGTCTAGACTATCTCATGACTAGATCATGAGTATCACCATCACCATTCACTGCATCATCTCTCGAAACCATACTTCATCTGAGTAATTAGACATGATGCTGGATAAGTCACTCTCACCATAGAGTGATACAAGAAGAGTAAATGCTCTGCACTATTTTCCGTCTGGAAAATCTCTGTTCATCATATGTCTGGATGATGATTATATCCAATAAACTACTGATAGTCTTCAAGGAAATTAGAACAAGGATAGAACACAACTGTGTCTATTCATAGTAGTACATAACTACAATCCAGTGGTACACTACCACACCAAGTAACACACAAGTACTTGATCAACAATGTATAGTTGCGAACAGTGGAACATATCCACCACAGTTGTCCTCATCTACTGTCATACAGTCTTCATAACAAACATATGATAGAAATCTACATAGAAACACTGTTATAATATAGACTGAATTATCTGGGCCAATATTTCACTCACATCTGTGAGCTCTAAAAGAATATCTGCCTCGCGGACAATGGAACATATCCACCATAGTAGTATATCTCTACTATCTGGAGACAAGTAGTCTCCATAACAATCATTTGATGCCATCCTGCACATAAAATATTGTTAAAAATAAACTGAATCATCTGGGCCAATCTTTCACTCATGTTTGTGAGATTTGAAAGAATATTTTCCCTCATCAGCAATGAGTTATCTGCCCTATTCTTCTCAAACAAGGAAGAAGGATTGTTTCTGGTTTCTGAGCATGGACCATTCCTCACCTTGGGCCATTCTTCCTACACTAATCAAAGTGCACCCTGGACAGAATGTATAAACCCTAAGGAATGTCTGAGTCTAGACCATTCCTCATCCTGGGCCATTCCTCCTACAATAATCAAAGTGCGCCTTGGAGAGAATGTATAAACCCTAAGGAATGTCTGTCCTGGACCATTCACCACCCTGGGCCATTCCTCCTACACTAATCAAAGTGTGCCCTGGAGAGAATGTATAACCCTAAGGAATGATTTTCCGGACCATTTCCTCCGTTAACCATAAGAGGAAAAGACTGTCCTGCATCAACCTCCAAAATAGACCATTCCTCATGTTAACCACAATGAGAAATCATTGTTCGGCGAGGTGGGCCAGTCTTCTTGAGTAACCCTCAAGAAGAGAGACTGTCCTAGACCACTCGCCATGTTAACCACAATGGGAAGTCGTTGTCTATGATACATCATCAATCATACTACCTCCCATGTTAACCACAATGGGAAGTCACTATCCGTTAGAAATCTCAATCCACTTTCCGAACAGGAAAGCATCTGTCCAAGATGGACTATTTTTCAAATTTAAAGATGAATGTCTTCAATAATGTTTTCAGTGCTCACTCCTAACTTGGAGAGTCATTTCTTCCTTTTTCAATAAGAAGGAAGTTGTTTCCATGAGCTCCAGCTTGAGTACGCAAACTCTTTCATCTTGAATAGAAGCTTCACCAAAGTGTCTGCTTATCTGCTCATCTGTGGAGATATGTATTGGAGAATCATTTTCTCCTTTCTAGACTTCGTCATGGATAATGTAATGCTTGATTTCAAATGTACTTTAGTATGGAACACTATGAAGGCTTCATGTAGATCTGAATAATAGAGTATATCATAGTTGGAAAACTGGAACATATCCATGTGGCACTTCTTCTGTCATCATGAGATCTGATCTACTGAGTAGTCATCTTGATGTTATAGGAAATCTTCACCACGCTTCTGATGTGCACTGGAGGTTCTCCACCAAGTTATCTTCTTCTATCTGCATACAGGAGTATCTTTCTGGTATGCCTCAAGGTCTTTAAGTTTCTCTTCATACGTTCTTTATTCAATTTCTCGAGAGAACATTCTTTGCATTCATTTGATGTAGAATTCTGACTCATGGATGTTGCGGATGATATAATGACTTATGTAGAGATAAGTTTGGTTTACTGGAACAAGTAATCATCATAGTCTTCTCCCTCCATCTGGGAGAACCTCTGGTTCTAGATCTTGCAATTCTTTTATTCATAAGTCTTCCATACACAGTTCTTCATCACGACTTTCAGTTCTTCTGCTTGATTGCTTTCATATCAGGCTAGTAATCTTGTGATTCTTGATGTAATGATTGATTATTCTGGTTTCTCTTTCTTTCTTGGAATCCTCATGTTCTTATTCATGTTTTTCCTTAGCTCTTGGGTCCATGGAGTTTCTTATAGATTCCATGCCCTAGATATTCCACTTCTTCCTTTCATCATAGGATCATGGATCTGGATGGACAACCAGGAATACTTTAAGGCTTCTCTTCGAAGAAGTCTTCTTCTGCGGTTGAACTGAACACATGTTGTTTTTCATGACATCTACCATGGATATATATATTTCATCATCTTCAATGAATCATAGGATTAGCTCCCTCCTAATCCTTGCTTCATGTACAAGTGCATATAATTGGCTCCCTCCGTCTAACAGAGTCCATGCTTCCATCTGCATCTTTATTGTCTTCTGCAATATATAATTGGCTTTATTTTCTAACAGAGTCCACGCTTCCATCTTGTTGTCTTCTACAAAATGTCATAAGTCTTTTTCCAATTTCCTCTCGATTGCTGAATTCTTTCTGTCTTTGCTTCTTCTAAGTCTCTTCAAGATTGATTCTGATTTCGGCTTATCTTGTAATACCTTTCACATGATATATTTCATCTTTTCTTGTATAGCAATCCTTATCTTGTTGTTCTTCCATGGATCTTCTTGGAACATTTTATCTTTCTAAGAGATAGATATACAAGATATGTACAGAGACGATGCAAACAAGATATGTACAAGGAATAAGAAGAGTGTTGTTACCTTTTAGAAGAAGAAATCTCTTCCATCCTGCTTAGTCTTCTTTGTAGGTTCCTTTTCTTCGGCAATCGATGCTTCATGTTTCTCCTTCCTTTTCTTTAGCTCGGGACACTGATTCTTGTAGTGACCATACTTTCGACAGTTGAAGCATTGCACTTCTGAAATGTATTTCTCTTGGTTTGGCTTCCTCCTTGAACCAAACTTCCTTTTGTTCCTAAAGTTCTTGAATCTTCCTGTGAAGGCTTGATCATCGTACTTCTTTTTGGGTTTCTCTTTTGCATTGATCCTTGATTCTTCTTGAGCACAGCAAGTCCAAAGTTCTTCAAATGTCGGGTACTCCTTCCTTGTGTTCATGCTTGTGGAAAATGCATCCCATGTCTTGGGAAGACCATTGAGTACTATGTTGACCAATTCCTTCTCTGAAGTGATCTCTTCAATAGCTTGTAGTTGATCTCTTAACTGAGAGATTCTTACAAAGTATGATGTTATGTTGTCATCATCATTCATCTTCATGTCATAGAGCTCATTCTTCAAACTCATGACTTGTCCAATGTTTCTGATTGAGAAGATATTTGTTAGGGAATCGTACATCTTCTTCGATGAGTCAAGATGGGAGATGTAGGGTATCAAGTGGTCTTTTATGGAATCCACTACGATACTCATGGCATTGATGTCAACATCTTTGAACTTCTCCATAGCTACAACGTTTTGTGGTTCCTTCTCTTCTCCTTCTTCAAACTTTGGCTTCACGATCTTTCCTTTCACGATATCCAGTACTTTATTCTTGGCAAGGATGAGGTCAATCCTTGTCTTCCACGCTCTGAAGTTAGAGGCTCCATCTAGCTTGTTCTCTGACTTCATAGAATAAGTCATGGCTTCTTTGACTTGGTCAAACCCTAGATTTGACTAGAAATACAAACTTCATGTCTTGGCTTGCTGAGAGTATCAGGAGATGTGCTAGGCTAGGGCACATTGATCTATCCGAATATTAGGTCAATATCTTCACTTAAGGTGCTTCAACAAGAGGTTTAGGGTTTCTGCAACTGCACCTGCTAGTAACCCTAGCTACAGTGTCTTGGAAGTTGCTTCTGCTAGTAACCCTAGCGACAGTTCCTCAGCGAGCTCAATATCCTAGCGGCTATGTTTCCTTCCAGTGTTTATACTAAATGAAGGAGGTGTGGGCCCATAACCTGTTAGAATATAGAAGATGGTGTGCTCGTTTTACCATTGACGATACCCTCGTCACCCAACCATAGGCCGAAGCCACCCTCCAAGCACCTTAACCTTGACTGAGAATTTCTCCGGAAGCAAACCCTAGGCTAGATATCCAAACAATGGGTAGTGCACCTTTCCCCAAGAATAACACATCACAAAAAGCTTATCAGATAGTCCAAACCCTAGCCAAGAGATAGTCCAAGCCAATACTGAAACTGGCTGATGTAGCAGCTGCACCTGCAACACTCCTCCACATGTGCACACCAAACTGGGAACTGCAGTGTGCTGAACTGGCTCTCTGCAACTACTGATATGTGTCAAATGAGAACTGGCACCCTGTATTTATACTGGTTTTTCTAGATTTGTTGGGGCCGACTTCTCCTTCTGGATATGTGTCTGTTCAATATATTATTATTATTTCTAGCCGACTTCTTCTCTTGGAGGATAATAGCCTAATATAAATTATCTTCTTAAGCCGACAAGACCTCTAGGGTTATTATCCAATTCTTTAGGGTTTCTCTTGCTTCCTAGAGTTTCCTATTCTCGTCAGGTTCACAGATGGAGGTAAATACCTCCCACAGCTACCATAATATTAACAGGTTGTGCATTAGGAAAGATGCACATAGATGAATTCTCCTCTAATTTTGATAGGAGAAAGAGAGATGTATTCGAACTTGTGCATACTGATGATTGTGGACCAATGTAGACATGGTCCTTAGGAGGTGCTTATTATTTTCTGCTATGTATTGATGATTGCACAAGATACACATGGGTTTATTTCCTTAGGAGAAAGAGTGATGTTTTTTAATACTTTAAGGAATTTAGAAACATGGTGGAGAAGCAAACATGAAAGACCATAAAAATTCTTTGTTCGGATCAAGGGGGAGATTATAGATTGGGGAACTTCACCAAGTATTTCAAAGATCATGGAATAGTACAACAATTTACAACACCTCACACTCCACAACGGAACAGAGTTGTAGAAAGGAAAAACAAAACTCTTGTGGAGTGTGCATGAAGTATGATGAAAGGTAAGAGTCTCTCAAATGTTTTTTGGGCTGAGGCCATTCGTACTGATATTTATTTAAAGAATAGAAATTCAACAAGGTATCTTGATCATAAAACTTTGTTCGAAGCCTTGTATGATTCTAAACTTGCAGTTCATAATTTGAGGGTATTTGGGTGTAAGGATTTTACACATATTCCAAAGGAGAATAGGAAGAATATTGATGCTAAATCCATCAAATGTATTTTCATAGGATACTGTTCAGAATTTAAAGCATATAAATTGTTTGATCCATCTACTCGCAGAGTGTTTGCGAGAAGAGATGTAATTTTCCATGAGCAGGCACAAGGAAATAATGAAGACAACAGTCATGAAGGATGGCATGTACTTCTTGAAGATGACGAGGTCAAAGAAGAGAATAAACAACAAAAACATCAACAGAAAGAAGGATCCAGGGACATGGATACATCCAACACTCAGAGCTCACCAAGAGGTGAAGAAGGATCTTCACAAAGTGGGGAAGAAGACAATCAATTGAGAAGATCCTCATGATAGATTCTCTTGCCTGAAAGGTATAAATATTATTTCTTGATGAGTAGTATTTCAAATTTCATAGAACCCATGAGTTTTAATGAAGCTAATGAACATGAAGAGTGGAGAAAAGAAATGGAGGAAGAATATGACTCTATAATGAAAAACAAAACTTGGGAATTCACTGAATTTCCTAAAGATAAAAATCCTATTGGATGTAAATGGATATACAAACCTAAATTTAAAGCATATGGTAGTATAGACAAATACAAGCTAGATTGGTGGAAAAATGGTACTCACGGAAAGAAGGTATTGACTATGCAAAAGCATTTGCACCAGATTGTTAATTGCATTAGCTACAAAGTACCATTGGAAGCTTCACCAATTATATGTAAAATATGATTTTCTGAATGGTGAGTTAAAGGAGGAGGTTTACCTTACTCAACCAGAGGGGTTTGTGAAAAGTGGTCAAGAACATTTAGTGTGTAAATTAAAGAAAGCATTGTATGGGCTGAAATAGACACCTAGGTCATGGTATGATAAGATAGTTTCCTTCGAGAGAAAAAGTGATACAAATATGTATGCCAACTTTGATGAAAGGGGGCATGTTGTATCGATTTCCTTATATGTTGATGATTTAATTATTACAGGAAAATTAGAAAAAATGATTAGTGGAATTAAGAAGCAGATGTTGGAGGTATTTGAAATGAAAGAACTTGGTGAGTTACATTACTGCCTAGGTCTTGAAGTTTGGATAAATGTTGGTCAAACCTTTGTGTCTCATGGTAAATATGTCAGAGAGGTACTTAAGATGTTTAAGATGGATCAATGTAAATTTTCTTTTGTTCCAATGTAGCAGAACATGAAACTTTATTGTGATGATTGTTCGAAGGAGGTAAATGATACAATGTATAGATAGATGGTGGGAAGTTTGATTTATATCACTACAACCAGACCTGACATAACATATTTTGTTAGTGTGTTAAGCCAGTTTATGAAAAAACCTCTAGAAAGCCATTGGAATGAAATGAAAGGGGTACTTAGGTATCTCAAAGGCACAATTGATTATGGTATTAAATATACTGATTCATTTGATGTTGAGTTGACAGGCTACTTAGATTCAAATTGGGCTAGAAATCCGAATGATCAGAGATCTACTACAGGTTATTCCTTTGGCATTGGATCCGAGATTGTTTCATGGAGCAGTAAGAAGCAACCTATTGTATCTTTATCATCTACTGAAGCGGAATATAAAGCTTTGTGTGCAACAACTTGTGAAGTTGTTTGGTTGAGAAGACTTCTTCAAGATGTTGGAGAAGAACAAAGGAAAGCTATGATAATCAAATGTGATAACCAGAGCTCAATCAAGTTGGGGAATAATCTAGTTTATCATTCAAGGACAAATCATGTTGATGCCTAGTTTCATTTTGTTCGAGAACACATGTAGTCTAATGATGTTACTTTAATGTATTGTAATACTAGTGACAATGTTGTTGATATTTTTACAAAGCCTCTGATCCAGATTTAGGAGAGGAACGAACTGATTAATAGACTGAATACAATAAACACATAGATATGAAGAATAATACAAATATCCATTGAACAATATCTTGTATTAAATAATGAAATAGGCTGAAACTATAAAACTGTAGAATTGAAACACTCGCTCGAATGGTGGTAGCTATCTATGAGAAGAGATGTGGATGCTACGCACATCCATCTGAGTAGAGTGGATTATAATGAGGCTCCATAGGCCTTTTTGATATTACTCATGAATGCCAAAACCCTAGACATCCAAAAACCTAACCCTAGAAGGTGAAACACCAAAAGTCATGTGGGCCCTATGGGTAAGTTGGTGTAATTTGGTACCTAAACTTCCTAGGGTCGTAACTTTTGCATATGACCTCCATTTTAGGCGCGTGATAGCCCGTTGGAAAGGTATTTCAGAGAGATATACATTCTGCCATCAAAATCTAACTCTGTCTATAATTTTACTTTGGTGAGCCAAAAAAACAAAGTTTAGGGCCCCAAAACGACCCCAGAAGTAGATCAAGATGTGATGACATGAAAATATACAAAATAAGCCAATTGGATTAGGCAAGAGGCCACCTGTATCCACCTGGGGGATGTGTGGGGCTTCAAACAACCCCATAAGTGTAGAACCCACAATTACAAAGCAATATAGAAGAACGCACTAGAAAAAAAATGGACACGAGGAGCCAGTTGGAATAGGTGGGTGGCCACTAATATCCACCTGGTTCAGCCTCTTGGGAAGATTAAATTTGAAGTGCTTAGGGAGATGTTAGGTGTGAAATTCAACCCTTTTCTCCATTAAGGGGGAGACTTAGAAATAATGGAGAACTTATTAGTTACGTAGGTTTTGATCTAGTGTTTATTTAGGATTTAGATCCTATTTTCCAGTAGTTTGTTCTAACTCCCTAAACTGAATGTAATCCTATATATTCATGTACTCTTGATTGTTTTAATCAATGAATTGAGTGGCATTGCTTTGGCCACCTCCAGGTGTTGCCTCACATGTGAGCATCTGGTTTCATTCATTCTCATTTGTATTTCCATTTTCTAAGTATAACGTGGGTGCTCAATTATTGGCGACAAATTCTATTTTAGTAACGGTTAGTCTAAACGTTCGACTTTTTGGAGATTTTACAGTCATATTTTTTGATGGCCAAAATTTGTTGGAATTCCATATTTGAGTGATTGATTTTGTCTAATTCAAGTGCCCTGACGGTTTGTAACTGCATGTGTGCATTCAAAAATACAATTTAAACAACAAAAAATGGTGATTTCATAAAGATTTGTTTCGCCGAATTCCGGTGAAAAAGTTCAAAAAATCAAATGTTTAGACAACGCCTTTTAGCAAACTCAAATTGGCCTATTTAAATGGCTCATTGTTGAGTCCTGACGAGATGAATCCACTTTCCACTGCTTGAGTTTGGTGAGAACATTGAGATTCCCAATAATTTGTGTGTATATCTATCTATTTTAATTGTAGATAAGCAGAGTATTTACTTTTAGTAATGTATATTTGATTGTTGAAAAGTAAAGTGTATTGGCTTTAAATAATCAAAGAATTTAGATAATATAAATTCATTAAATAACTGACATTATACCAAGTTTATAGACATGTTTTTAATGACTTGTAATTTTATAATTCTAATTTAAATAGCAAGTTTACCTTCAGATATTAAAATTACCAAAATTATGGATGTTCAATCAAAATTGTAATTAATTTTTTTAATTTAATATGTGTTATATTATTCAATATTATAAGAGAATTAAATAGATTTATCATTGAATTATTATAAATGATATTTCTATGAATGAAGCCTTATATAAATTAATATAGATGAAACTTGAATTTTTAAATAGAATTATGTATATTTTTAACAACTTTATGGGCTTTAAGTACATATATTAATGAATTATTATAAATAAATGCACTTGTGTAGGAGTATTAGCAACATGACCCAAGGATCAAAAGATTGTTGGTCAAAGGTGACACAAAAATTGGTTTGGTTTTATCGTTAGACGTATTTCAGCCAAAGGTAAGGTGGTATTTCAATTGATTCATGTGACTAGTGGATTATGTATAAGATGTTGGCACATTTGTTGGTAGGAGCCTTAGCAACCACCTGCCATCTTCTTTTCAATGGAATAATGTTGCAACGAGGCTTGCCACTTAGGAGCAAGGGGTGGAGCCTAGGGTACTTATGGAAAATGAGCCAAGTTCAATGAGGATTTGGGTGGATATTGTTCAGAAGGGTTGTATAAGTAGACTTAGGTGCCCAAGGAAGTCATTATTATGAGTATCAAGAAGTGAATTTTCATGGTTTGAAAGTGATAGTTGGATTAGTTACCTAATCAGTTCAGAGCAAGAGGGTTGACGTTGTATAGAAGCATGGAAGAATGTGTCAAAGTAATGAAGCAATACTAGGTTTAGAGAAGTGTAGCAACATTAGATAGTTGTGCAACCTTTTTAGTGAAGGTTCAGTTGTAGTAGTAGTAGTGGCATTGGCAGGAACATGGACATCGGAACATCGAAAGTCATGTGTGGTAGAGTTGGAAAAAGGAAATTTAGTTAAACAAATAGTTTGAGCAATGGGAAATTGCATAGTGATTTTTGAAATGGAATTAATAAGTGGTTAAAGGAATTGGTAGTGGATCAATGTGTGAGTTTGAGCAATAGACTTTGGAGGACAACATTTGTTTTTGAGATATTGGCAAGGAAAATTTTAAGTAGGGGAGGATGTGAGGCCTTAGCTTGGAGATGGAAATGAGAATCCCTATCCATTTATCGATATGATCATTGGCAGACATCAGTTAGTTGCAACAACATGTTGCAGGTCTACATAAGCATGTTTTAGGTGGTCTTGCACAATGGCAAGGCACACCTAGATATTTCTATTTTTTTTAATAAAGTATTCATCATCAACTACCTTCTATTTTTTTAATAAAGTATTCATCATCAACTTATGTTATTATAGGAAATGCTTTAATTTTTTTAATAAACTATTCATCATCAATTTATTGTTGGAAATAGTAATTACAAGTCGGTGAGCTTCATGTCTATGTTGATTTGTCAATCAGACTATCAGTCAATCTACAAATAAATAGTTGCACGTTTACACAAGATCATTTTTATCAATCGGCAAGCAGGGTAGTTATTAAATGGAGTCAATATTTATCTTTCTTGAGTTCTGATAAGTAGATAGAAGTCACTCGAATTTATTGTTTTATTAATTGTTGAGTCAGTTTTTACCTCTGTAAGAAGTCTCAGTCGTAGTGTATATATGTCTGAGTCTATAAACAGTCGAAATATACACATTGAGAGAGGTAGAGAGAACATAGTCGTGAAGAAGAAAAAAACAACAACTGAGGAGTCGAAGAAGTCTGAGAGAACAAGCTCTGTGTCTATAAAGTTAGCAGAAGTTGTTGGAGTTGAATCTCGTCACAGTTATCGTATTTTGTATTTGCGCGAAGCATCAAATTTCTCAATATATATCAAGTATTTTGTGTGTTGATAATTTCATGTGTAATTTTAGAGCTTCTGCTATGTTTATGAGTTTATTGTGTTAAGGAGTAGCCCGGAGTGAAGAAATCACTTTGTTAAGTGTTTATATCACAACGTGCAGTGAATCATGCAGCTTGTGCATTGCGCGATGAGTTCTAAGAGTTTTGTCACTAAGTTTTCTGGCACATAGTATTAGTCACTGTGATGCACACAGTTTCCCTTCGCGCACTAGATCTGAGATCCGGTATTAGAGCAGGTTGATTAGAACAAGTTTAAGAGAAACAACACTGTTGAAAGGTGAAATATGGATTCTACCTCAAATATGAAACCTCCCACTTTTACACAAAAGAATTATGACTTATGGTCCTTGACCATGAAGGCCTTATTTAGAGGTCAATATGTATGGGATATAGTCAATAATGGTTGTGTGGAACCAACAGATCAGGCAACGTACAATGCCCTCACACAAGTTGAGAAGGATGCCTTGAAAGATCAAAGAAAGAAGGATGGAAAGACGATGTTTTACATACATAAATCCATGCATGGAAGCATACTCCCAAGAGTTGCATCAACAAAGAAAGACAAGGAGGCATGGGTGATCCATGTGAATATTGGTGGCCACCCACCTATTCCAACTAGCTCCTTTTGACAGTTTTAGTTCAAGACGTTCTTCTATAATTCTTTGTAACTGTGGGTTCTACACTTTCGGGGTTGTCTGAAGCCCTACACAACTTCCAGATGGAGATTAGTGGCTTCCCACCTAATCCAACTGGATTATTTTGGAAGTTTTCATGTCAGTACATCTTTATGTACTTCCAGAGCCGTTTTGGGGCCCTAAACAATGTTTTTTGGGCTTTCCATAGTCAAACTATAGGCGAAGTCAAAGTTTGATGACATAATGTGTATTTCTTGAAAAAACCTTTCCAACGGGCTATCACGCACCTAAAACGGAGGTTGTATGCAAAAGATACAACCCCGGGAAGTTGAGGTACCAACTTACCCATCGGGGCCCACATAAATTTTGGTGTTTCATCTCCTAGGGTTAGGTTTTTGGATGTCTAGGGTTTTGGAATTCATGAGTAGTGTTAAAAAGGACTCTATAGCCTCATTGTAATCATTATTCTCAAACAAATGCATGTAGCAGCCACATCTCTTCACAGAGATATCTACCATCATTCGAGTAAGTTGTTTTCAGTTTTGCAGTTTAATCCTATTTTATTTGTTCAATAGAATTTATTGTTCACTAGATATATGTTGTTGTTTTTTGTATCTCTGTGTTATTGTATTTAGTCTATTATTTATTTTGTTCCTCTCATAAATCTGGATCTGTGGTGTCAGGGAGTTCTTCTCTTCATTCATTTTTTGTTGTGCACGTCTACGACAAGATCTTGGTACACGAAGTTGGGACTCGAACCAGTCAATCCTTTGCAAGATCGTTCGCGCCAAGCCCGACAACAAATCATGGGGGGTGAGAAGAAAGATGATGGACCATGAGATCCTTTTAAACAGTTGCTCGAGGAATCCGTTGCACGAAAAAGGAACTAAATGATGGAAAACTTTGCACAGATCCTTCGATGGATGCCATTAGGAGATGCATCTTCATCAAGCAGTCATGCAACCCCTTCAAGGTACAAGTAAATTTTTATATTCCATTATTTTAAGGACTGGTAGATGTAGATCCTGTAGATAAATGGTTGAATCTACTCGAAGGGTATTTTTTGGTCCACAATTTTTCGATAGGGAAAAAATTACTTTTTCACTCCTCAAGGTCGTCCCTCGTGTTAAGGACTAGTGGGATACTTACTCTGAGCAAAGGGCCATAGAGGAATATGCAATATTTTTGGTCGCCCCCACATGGTATTCCTTCAGGGATGCCATTAAATAACAATACTACCATGTTGGAAGCTACGAGGACCAGTACACAAGATGGACCACCCTGTGTCAGGAAATGGACCAGACAGTACCATATTTCACCAATATTTTCCATACCCTGTGAAAAAATTTGGATATCAAAGACTCTAAACGACATCTGGTGCTCAAATACCATGGTTGTCTGCATGGATACATTCAAATAGAAATGAAGTTTCTAAACATCACATCATTGGGTATGGCTTATAGATATGTTGTCAAGATCGAGCAGAAATTTAAGAAGAAGAGGCGAGAGTTTGGATCTGCAAACTCCTCACATCCGAAGCAGGGAAAAGGTGGCCCCAAACCACAAAACAAGGGACAAAGAAAATATGGCCACTCTCAGGACAACCAGTCCAAGATGAAACACAAGAAGGGTAATCATAAGTCGAAGAAGGACACAGGAAAGTGGTGTGAATACCATAAAAGCCCTTGGCATAAAACCAAAGAGTGTCGCTCTAAGCAATCATTGGTGGCTGAGTTGAAATATTCCAAGTCAGAGGTAGATTCTGACTCCGGATCAAATCCTGAAGGAGGGAAGCGGATTATCAATGTCGAACCCAACGCCACTGTCACTACCACCAAAGTCCATCTTAGTGAACCAAAATAACTAGAGGAAGGGGAACACCTCTTTCACTCACAGATGTGGGTAAAGGGGGCTCTGCTTCATTTCATTGTCGATAGCGACAGTCAAAAGAACATGATCTCAGTAGAGGTCGTCAAGCGGTTGGACCTTCCAATGAAATCGCACCCATAGACCTACACCATCAGTTGGCTTCACCAAGGAAGAGATCTTCATGTCATCCAATAGTGTCATCTTCCCTATGACATCAAGCCCTTCAAAGATGAGGTATTGTGTGATATTGCTCCCATTGAAGTTTGTGATGTTTTTTTAGGACAACCATATTTGTGGAAGAGACATGTTGTGTATGAGTCTAGACCCCACAATGTTATTATTACTTTGGGTAGACAATTGTACAAGATACTAGAGGTAGCGTCACCTACTGTTATTTCTTTAATCTCTCCTAAGAAATGCAGTAAGGTCATTTCACAGACCGGGAAGTTTGTCTTCTTTGTGATCCGTGCTCACAGTAAGAAGAAGGTCATTTCCACATCTGTAACCTCTACACATAACCTCTCTTTCCATCATAAGCAAGTGGATGAAATCATGAAAGAGTACAGAGACATCTTCTCCTCACCCACCGGGGTACTGATGCACTGCCAAGTCAAGCATCCAATTGATCTAACCCCTGGTGCACCTCTTTCTAATGGACTAGTTTATCCTTTCTCGTTGATGGAAAACGACGAAATTAAGCGTCAGATCCAAGAGATACTTCAAAAGGGGCACATCAAACCCAACTCCTTCCCTTGCGGAAGCTCGATTGTACTGGTGCAAAAGAAATACGGGACATGGCAGATCTGCATTGATTACAGAGCATTAAACAAAATCACAGTCACGAACCAATACCCAATTCCTTGAATTTAATACCTTCTTGACCAATTCAAGGGGGCCAAGTTCTTTAGAAATATTGACCTAAATTTTGGCTACCACCATGTTCCCATCTAACGATTGATGTATGGAAGACAACTTTAAAATCTAAAGAAGGTTTCTTCAAATGGTTGGTCATGCCCTTTGGCCTAACAAATGCACTGGACAATTTCACGAGGTTGATGGATGATGTATTGATACCCTTCACCAACTCTTTTGTGGTGGTATATTTGGATGACATCCTCATCTTCAGTAGAACTTGGGAGGAGAACATGCATCATATTCAACAGGTTTTGAGCACTCTGCAACAACACAAGCTATATGCAAACTTGGAAAAATGCTCCTTTGGCATGAACAAGGTCCAATACTTGGGATACATTATTGATGAACATGGGGTACATGTGGATCCAGCTAATATCCAATTCATCTGTGACTAGCCAGCCCCGACCACACTAACCGAGCTTCGAAGCTTCTTAGGACTTGCCAACTTCTACCAATGGTTCATTTTGGAATTCACCCATATTGCATGGGCCGTCAACCAAGTGACCAAGGGTGGTGGAAAGGAAAAGTTGACATGGGGGAAGGCACAACAATGAACATTTGATGATCTAAAGAATCGCTTTTTCTCAACTCTAGTAATCTCCTTACCTAATCTGCAACAACCGTTCGAGATTGAGACTGATGCATTCAACTATATTGTAGGTGCAATTCTCACTCAGCACAGTCATCCAGTAGCATACCATAGTGAGACACTCTCAGATATTGTCCGGAAATAACCCACATATGACAAGGAAATGTATTCCATTGTACAAGCTTCTCGTCAATGGAAACATTACATTTTGGGAAATGAGACAATCATCCACATTGATCACAAGCCTCTTCATTTCATACAGACACATGGGAAGTTGCAGAATGACCGCCATCAAAAGTGGTCCACATACCTTCAACAATTCCATCTAAACATCAAGTATAAGACAGGGAGCACAAATCATTTCATTGACTGCCTCAGTCGACCTCTCATGGTGGCACTCACCACCATGCTCCATTCTTGTGGGAATGAGGCATCTGAGTGGCCCCAACTTTCTTAGAAAGATCCTAACTTCGCCACCACCTATCAGCTCTTGGGTATAGGTGCAAATATCACTGATTTTCACATTCAGGATGGATTGTTATGCCATCTGGGCCACCTCTGTGTTCTTGCAACTGAGTGTGCAAATATGATTTGGGAGGCTCACTATAGTCGGATGGCAGGACATTTTGGCGTGGAGAAAATTGTGTTCGTTCTACAGAAACATTTTTATTGGCCAAAACTCTAACAGGACGTCAGCAAGTATATCAGATCTTTCACTTCCTGTGCCATTGCCAAGCCAACCATCAAGAAGTAAGGCTTATACACCCCTCTTCCTACTCCCTAAAGGCCTTGGGATTCCATCTCTATGGATTACATGTCTGGCCTTCCATCCACTAACCAAGGCAACGATTGTGTATTTGTGGTGGTTGATCAGTTTTCAAAGATGGCTATTCTCACAGCCTGCAAGAAGAGCATCACAACAACAAATATTGTCATTCTCTTTTTCGAACGAGTGTGGGTCCATTTTGGGATACCATAGACCATCATCTCCGATTGGGACAATAGGTTTCTCATCACATTTTGGTTGAGTCTCTGGTCATTGTTGGAAGCCAAGCTCACTAAATCCATTGTCTTCCACCCTCAAAATGATGGCCAGACAAAGGTCGTCAATTAGATTATTGTGCACATATTGTGCATGTATAACTCTAAGCATCCATGTACATGGGATGTGATTCTTCCCTATGTTCAACATAACTACAACAGGGATCTCCATAGCTCCACCGACCATAGTCCATTTCAGGCGGGGATAGGATTCCAACCCTTGGGTCCCGTTGATGTTGCACTACCTCTTGCAACCATATAGACATAATTTTCCCATGTTCATTATGAGGCTGACAAAGCCACCAGATTCATTGAGCGAAATTAACACATCCGCCAACAGGTCCATGAGATTTTGCAGAAAGCCAATGCTAAGTACAAGTAGCGCCATGATCAACACCGGGTACTGCATAAGTTTTAGGTGGGAGATAAGGTCTAGTTACATTTGCAGAAAGAACGTCTTACATGGTCCCATCGGAAGATCCATGAACTTCTCTATGGGCCTTACACTATCACCAAGGTTGTGGGAGACAATGCTTTTGAGATCAACACTCCCCCGTTCCTTGGCTTGCACCCATTGTTCAATGTGGACCTCCTCCGGCCATATTTCCCACCATTATTGGACACCTCACAAATCACAGAACAATTGACACCAAAAGATCTCAACCCTGACTGCATGGAACATGCATCCACTGATCATATAGTAGACACACAGGTCAAAGACACTCGTCGACAGAGGATCCAACTTTATCGGGTTGTCAAGGCAAAGAAACTCCTGCACCAATGTAAATGGCTCACCCAGGTCCAAACTTAGCAGAAATTTCCTCACCTGATGGGGGAACTCAACGCAATGGAGACCATTTCTTCCTAATGGGGGAGGATTGATCTAGGTGGATATTGGTGGCCACCTACCTATTCCAACTGGATCCTTTTGACTGTTTTAGTTCAACACGTTCTTCTGTAATTCTTTGTAATTGTGGAGTTTACACTTTCAAGGCTATTTGAAGCCCTACATAGCTGCCATATGGAGATTGGTGGCTGCCCACCTAATCCAACTGGCTTATTTTGAAAGTTTTCATGTCAGTACATCTTTCTGTACTTCCACGACCGTTTTGGGGCCCTAAATAGTGCTTTTTTGGCTTGCCATAATCAAATTGTAGACAAAGTTAGAGTTTGACGACATAATGTGTAGTTCTTGAAAATACCTTTCCAATGGGCTATCACGCACCTAAAACAGATGTTGTATGAAAAAATTATGACCCCAGGAATTTGAGGTACCAACTTACCCATCAGGGCCCACATAACTTTTGGTGTTTCATCTCCTAGGGTTAGGTTTTTGGATGTCTAGGGTTTTTGAGTTTGTGAGTATTGTTAGAAAGGCGTCTGGAGCCTCATTGTAATCATTCTTCTTAGACGGATGCGCGTAGCAACCACATCTCTTCTTAGAGATATGTACCACCATTCGAGCAAGTTGTTTTCAGTTCTGCAACTTTACAGTTTCATCATATTTTATTTATTCAATAGAATCTATTATTCACTGGATATATGTTGTTGTTCTCTGTATCTCTATGTTATTGTATTCAGTTTGTTATTTATTTTGTTCCACTCATAAATCTGGATCAATGGGACATATTACAAACCTCTTATCAAGGTATGGACAAAGTCAAGACTTCAAAACTACAGATTCTTAGAAGAGATTTTGAAAATCTGTTAATAAAAGATACAGATTCAATAGATTCCTTTTATACCCATGTTATTGGCCCAATAAATCAGATTAAGTCTCATGGTGAAACCATAGAAGACATGAAAGTTGTTGAAAAGGTACTTAGGAGTCTTCCTCCTAAATTTGATACCCTTGTTGTGACTCTAGAAGAGAGAAAATACTTGAGTCAATTTAGTCTAGATGAACTGCAAGCTCCCCTCATTAATCATGAACAGAGATTAAATAGGTCAAGTATGTCATTAGAGAATGCATTTTCCGCGTAGTCATCTTATTGCAAGAATTCAAATGACAAGCAAAAAAATGTTCCCATTGACATTGAAGTTAGCCAAGAAGAGAAATACAGTGCAAGCTATCGGTAAAGAAAAAGATGCACAATTAAACATTGTATTTACAACAGAAAGTGCACGCAGATCCAATGAAGAAAATAGTGTGTGCAGTATTAAGAAAGGAGAAAGTGGTGCAAAGATGCAGGCAACATTTCAATCTGAAGTACAGGATGATTCCTGGCTATGACATTTCAGATTTGGACATTTGAAATTTGGAGGTCTGAAGTTGTTACATACAAAGGATATGGTAAAAGGTTTACCATTAATAGAAAAACCAGAAAGAATATGTGAAGGCTGCATATTTGGAAAGCAACATAGAGGATCATTTCCAGTTGAAAAGTCTTACAGATAAAAAGCTCCATTGGAAATTGTACATTCAGACATTTGTGGACCAATGAAAACTCCATCTATATGAGGAAGTACTTATTTTCTAACATTTATTGATGATTTCTCAAGAAAGACATGGATTTATTTTCTAAAACATAAATCTAATGCATTGGATTGTTTTCAGCAATTCAAATCACTTGTGGAGACGCAAAGTGTTTATTACATCAAGTGTTTAATAATTGATAGAGGAGGAGAATATATCTGAAGAGAATTTCATAAGTTGTGTAAAGTTCATGGCATCTACAAGAAATTTATCGCGCGGTATACACCACAACATAATGGTGTCGCGGAAAGAAAGAAAAGAACCATCATGGAAATGGCATGCAGTATGTTGGCAGCCAAACATTTGTCAAATGAGTATTGGGTTGAAGCAGTAGCAACTGCAGTATACATCTTGAACAGATGTCCGACAAAGAGTGTGAAGAATAGAGTTCCTCAAGAACCCTGGATAAGAATGAAGCATAATGTGGCGCACTTAAAATTGTTGGGTTGTGTCGCATATGCATAGGTTTCAAGTGAGCTTAGAAAGAAGCTAGACAACAAAGAAAAGAAATGTATATTTGTTGGGTATTCTAAAGAAACAAAAGGATACAAGCTATATGACCCTATCACAAGAAAGGTCATAATCATTCACGATGTTCATTTCATGGAGAATGAAGCATGGGATGGAAGCATAGAAAAGACAGTTAAGATTTTTAATGTTATTGAGTAGGATGACACAAAAGAAGAGGTGGTTCAAACAACATGTACAAGTCAGTGTGTAGTCTCTTCTACATCTGGAACTGCAACACAAATCCCATCACAAACTACTCTAGTAAGATTAGCAGGTGCTCAGTTTACACCTAGAGCGCAACAAACTCTAGCAAGCAGTCCATGTAGTTCTACATCTCCATATCCAACATTAGCAAGTCTGTTACCAAGAAAGACAAGAAGTTTGTGCGACATATATAATGAGGACACATCACATTCTTTTTCAGTTTTTTCTCCGTTTTTACAAATAGATGATACGTTAACCTTTAAAGACGTTGTCAAAGATGATGTATGGGCACAAGCCATGGATGAAGAGATCATATGCATAGAGAACAATCAGACATGGAAATTGGTAGATGTACCTGAAGACAAGGATGTGATAAGTATCAAATGGATTTATAAAACCAAGGAAGATGCAGATGGAAATGTGCAGAAGCATAAGGCAAAGTTAGTTGCACAAGGTTTTAGACAACAACATGGAATTGATTTCAATGAAACATTTGCACCAGTTGCGTGCATGGACACTATTAGAACTGTGTTAGCCATTGCCGCGCAGAATAGATGACCAGTTTATCAAATGGATGTAAAGTCAACATTTTTGAATGGACATTTAGAAGAAGAAGTGTATGTGCAACAACCACAAGGCTATGAGGTTCCAGGACAATAATACAAAGTGTACAGATTGAAGAAGACACTGTATGGTTTAAAGCACGATCCCAGAGCTTGGTACAGTCACATAGATTCCTATCTCACACAAAATGGATTTCAAAGAAGTGAATGTGAGCCAACATTGTACATCAAATCAAATCAACAAGGTAACATGTTAATTGTTTGCTTATATGTAGATGATTTGATTTTTGTGGGTGATTTTGGCATATAAGAATTTAAGTGAGTCATGAAGGATGAATTTGAAATGATTGATTTAGGACTTATGAGATATTTTATGGGTATTGAAGTTCACCGGTCCAAAGATGGTATATGTATCTCACAATGTAAGTATGCCAATGAAATCTTGAAAAGATTGAATAAGATAAATTCCAAAGCAGCCCCAACACCTGTCATAATAGGATTGAAGTTAAGCAAGGAAGATAAAGGATCCAAGGTGGATCCCACACTATTTAAAAGACTGGTAGGCAGTCTTATGTATTTAACAACAAGAAGGCTTGATATTATGTATGGAGCGAACCTAGTTTCAAGTTTCATGGAAACTCCAAAAGAATCAAATTGGAAGACAAGAAAGATGAAACTGAGATATGTGAATGGAACAAAAGATTTTGACATTATATATTCTACTTCAAAAGATTTCAGACTTATTGGATACACTGATAGTGATTGTGGAGGCAACATATATAACATGAAAAGAACCTTTGGGTACACATTTCATTTTGGAATAGGTATGGTATCATGGGAATCAAGGAAACAACCCATAGTGACTCTTTCTTCAGCATAAGTACAGTACGTCGCAACTACAAGCGCAACTTGTCAAGCAGTTTGGATGAGAAGAATGATAAATGATTTTTGTAGGAACAAAAGGAACCAACTACATTATTTTGTGACAACAATTTAGCCATCATGTTATCAAAGAAATTTGTGTTTCACAAGAAAACCAAGCATCTTGATACAAGGTATCATTTTATCAAAGAATTAGTGAATAACAAAGAGATTTGCTTAGAGTTTTGCAGGTCAAAAGAACAATTCACAAATATTTTCTCAAAATCTTTAGCAAGAAATGCATTTCAACATCTGCGCAGTAGTCTAGGAGTCTGCACAGTATCAGATGAGTGACAGTAAATGTCAATTCAATTTTTTATGTAAATTTTTGTAAATCCCACCTACTTATAATTATGGATGAGTGTTGGAAATAATAATTACAAGTCGGTGAGTTTCACGTATCCGCCGATTCGATAGTTAGTCAGTCTGCAAATACAAAGTCTCATGTTTATGCAAGATCATTTTTTATTAGTTGGCAAGCATGGGAGTTATTAAATGGAGTCGATCTTGATCTTTCTCAAGTTTTGATAAATAGATAGAAGTCAATCGAATTTATTGTTGTATTAATTGTTGAGCCAACTTTACTTCTGTAATAAGTCTCGAACGTAGTGTATATATGTTGAGTCTGTAGGCAGTGGAAATATACACATGCAGAGAGGTAGAGAGAAGAGAGTCGTGAAGAAGAAAACAACAACAATCGAGGATTCAAAGAAGTCTTAGAGCACAAGCTTTGTGTCTGTAAAGTTAACAGAAGTTGTTGAAGCTAAAGCTCGTCACAGTTATCATATTTTGTATTAGGGCACAAGGCCGAATTTCTCAATATATATCAAGTATTTTTGTTGTTGATAATTTCATGTCTAATTTTAGAGTCTCTTTATATTTATGAGTTTATTGTATTAAGGAGTATCACAAAGTGAAGAAATTACTTTTTAAATATTTATATCACAGTGGATAGTAAATCTTGCAGGGTGAGTTCTAAGAGTTTTGTCACTAAGTTTGAGCACACTTTGCGCTATAGATCCCAGATTTATGTTACTATAAGCAATATTATGTAATTATTATTATTTTTAACTATAATAAAACTTTTATTTACAACGGGCCACTTGGGGTGATATGGACAACAGGCCACTTGGGGTGATATGGACAACAGGCCACTTGGGGTGATATGGCAGGTGACGGTGACCAGAGTATACGGACGACTGACGTGGAGGTTGGTGATTGGGGGTAAAAGTCGCCAAAGGAGGTCGTCCATGAATGAAGGGGGTTATGGTACTGACAACGTGGACTGACAGCAGTTATGGGATGGGACTTCGACCCGGGAGCAAGTGGGACAAGTGGACTTAGTGGAGGGTGACGTTCAGGGGCGACGGGGTGTCAGACAACATTTGGAGGATGGGACTCATGAACCAATAGGACGACGACACATGTAACAAGGGGCCCTCCGTAAGGAAGATTCATTCCAGAAACCCCCCC
Organism: Picea engelmannii; assembly: GCA_009831015.1. NCBI lineage: Eukaryota > Viridiplantae > Streptophyta > Pinopsida > Pinales > Pinaceae > Picea > Picea engelmannii. The sequence continues at coordinate 599,244 of ML781791.1, read as the reverse complement.
CCCTTTGATTAAAAGAAGAATACCAAGGGGGATCCAGAATCCACCATTATCCATTGATCTGCGCACTGGATTCCTGACCGCAGATCTTTGCTCGCTTTTTAATACCAATTCCATACCCCCCCCTCCATTAAAGGCAGAACAGAGGGGGGGGGTCCGGAATTCAATATGGATCGTTGATTTGAGCGCTTAGTTTAGAGCCGTTCAGATCTGCGCCTGCGTTATAACCAATTCTGGATCCCCCCCCCTCCGTTAAAGGCAGAATGAAGGAGGGGGTCCGTAATCCAATGTGAGCCGTGGATTTGCGCGCTCAGTTCTGGATCGTCCAGATCTGCGCAAAGATTATCG
>ML781791.1:578086-596182 GCA_009831015.1 Picea engelmannii | reverse complement strand
TTGAGCTAACAAGAGTTAACAACGCTTTACTAGAGGTCACCCCAGTCACAGGTGTTATATTCAGAAAGTGACATTGAGCTAACAAGAGTTAACAACGCTTTACTAGAGGTCACCCCAGTCATAGGTGTTATATTCGGAAAGTGGCATTGAGCTAACAAGAGTTAACAACGCTTTTAATACATTATGAGCTAAAAATAGAAGTCAACAGTGAATTAGGGTTTCAACAGTGATTTAGGGTTTCAACATGATTTAGGCTTTTGGAAAACTATAAAGGAAGGGTTAGCGACCTAATTCATTATTATGCAGATTATGACTTGTCATTGAGGAGAAGAGGCGCATCTCAGGAGAGATAGTTCAGTGTATTCCAGGAGGAAGACACCAGTTGGTTGATTTTGGTGTTGAAAGACACACCCTAGTTACCGGGAAGATCATCTAGGTCTTCCATCATTCTTCAGTGCTCCCATATTCCGGGTATTATCTTTTAGTTGCTTATTTGTATTCCAGCTAAGATCCTTTTGTCTTTTGATCTAGCCGAGTGTTGTTATTCAGTCACAGTTTCTTATTTATATTCCGGCTAAGATCCTTTGTATGTTGATCTAGTCGAGTATTGTCAGTATTCAGTCGCATTCGGCCATTTTTGTAATCCACAGAGATATCATAATACAAACTTGCAGTCCTTTGTCGCATTTATTATTTGTATGATCATTTATATGTTGTAAACCTTTGATCCTACACACACATTAGAAGCGTTTCCTAGACTAGCCAAGTCAGGAACATTACATAGAAGCATGGAAGAATGTGTCAAAGTAATGAAGCAATACTAGGTTTAGAGAAGTGTAGCAACATTAGATAGGTGTGCAACCTTTTTAGTGAAGGTTGAGTTGTAGTAGCAGTAGTGGCATTGGCAGGAACATGGACATCAGAACGTCGAAAGTCATGTGTGGTAGAGTTGGAAAAAGGAAATTTAATTAAACAAATAGTTTGAGCAATGGTAAATTGCATAGTGATTTTTGAAATGGAATTAATAAGTGGTTAAAGGAGTTGGTCATGGATCAATGTGTGAGTCTGAGCAATAGACTTTGGAGGACAACAATTTTTTTTTGAGATATTGGCAAGGACAGTTTTAAGTAGGGGAGGATGTGAGGCCTTAGCTTGGAGATGGCAATGAGAATACCTATCCATTTATTGATATGATCATTAGCAAACTTCAGTTAGTTTCAAAAACAGGTTGCATGTCTACACAAGCATGTTTTAGGTGGTCTTGCACGATGGCAAGGAACACCTAGAGATTTCTATTTTTTTTAATAAAGTATTCATCATAAACTGCCTTCTATTTTTGTAATAAAGTATTTATCATCAACTTATGTTATTATAGGAAATGCTTTAATTTTTTTAATAAAGTATTCATCATCAATTTATTGTTGGAAATAGTAATTACAAGTCGGTGAGCTTCACGTCTCTGTCGACTTGTCAATCAGACTGTCAGTCAATCTACAAATAAATAGTTGCACATTTACACAAGATCATTTTTATCAATCGACAAGTAGGGTAGTTATTAAATGGAGCCGATATTTATCTTTCTTGAGTTCTGATAAGTAGATAGAAGTCACTCGAATTTATTGTTTTATTAATTGTTGAGTCAGTTTTTACCTCTGTAAGAAGTCTCAGTCGTAGTGTATATATGTTTGAGTCTGTAGACAGTCGAAATATACACATTGAGAGAGGTAGAGAGAACATAGTCGTGAAGAAGAAAACAACAACAACTGAGGAGTCGAAGAAGTCTGAGAGAACAAGCTATGTGCCTATAAAGTTAGCAGAAGTTGTTGGAGTTGAATCTCATCATAGTTATCGTATTTTGTATTTGCGCGAAGCACCGAATTTCTCAATATATATCAAGTATTTTGTGTGTTGATAATTTCATGTGTAATTTTAGAGCTTATGTTGTGTTTATGAGTTTATTGTGTTAAGGAGTAGCTCGGAGTGAAGAAATCACTTTGTTAAGTGTTTATATCACAACGTGCAGTAAATCATGCAGCTTGTGCGCTGTGCGGTGAGTTCTAAGAGTTTTGTCACTAAGTTTTGTGGCACATAGTATTAGTCATTGTGATGCACACAGTTTCCCTTCGCACACTAGATCTGAGATTCAGTATTAGAGCAGGTTGATCAGAACAAGTTTAATAGAAACAACACTGTTGAAAGGTGAAATATGGCTTCTACCTCAAATATGAAACCTCCCACTTTTACATGAAAGAATTATGAATTATGTTCCTTGACCATGAAGGCCTTATTTAGAGTTCAATATGTATGGGATATAGTCGAGAATGGTTGTGTGGAACCAACAGATCAGGCAACGTACAATGCCCTCACACAAGCTGAGAAGGATGCCTTGAAAGATCAAAGAAAGAAGGATGGAAAGACGATGTTTTACATACATAAATCCATGCATGGAAGCATACTCCCAAGAGTTGAATCAACAAAGCAAGACAAGGAAGCATGGGTGATCCAGGTGAATATCAGTGGTCACCCACCTATTCTAACTAGCTCCTTTTGACAGTTTTAGTTCAGGACGTTCTTCTATAATTCTTTGTAACTGTGGGTTCTACACTTTCGCGGTTGTCTGAAGCCCTACACAGCTGCCAGATGGAGATTAGTGGCCGCCCACCTAATCCAACTGGATTATTTTGGAAGTTTTCATGTCAGTACATCTTTATGTACTTCCCGAGCCATTTTGGGGCCCTAAACAATGTTTTTTTGGCTTTCCACAGTCAAACTATAGGCAAAGTCAAAGTTTGACGACATAATGTGTATTTCTTGAAAAAAACTTTCCAACGGGCTATCACGCACCTAAAACAGAGGTTGTATGAAAAATTTACGACCCCGGGAAGTTGAGGTACCAACTTACCCATCGGGGCCCACATAAATTTTGGCGTTTCATTTCCTAGGGTTAGGTTTTTAGATGTCTAGGGTTTTGTCATTCGTGAGTAGTGTTAAAAAGAACTATACAGCCTCATTGTAATCATTATGCTCAAATGAATGCATGTAGCAGCCACACCTCTTCACAGAGATAGCTACCATCATTCGAGTAAGTTGTTTTCAGTTTTTCAGTTTTACAGTTTAATCCTATTTTATTTGTTCAATAGAATTTATTGTTCACTAGGTATATGTTGTTGTTTTCTGTATCTCTGTGTTATTGTATTAAGTCTATTATTTATTTTGTTTCTCTCATAAATTTGGATCAGTGGTATCAAGGAGTTCTGCTCTTCATTTATTTTTCTTTGTGCACGTCTACGACAAGATCTTGGTACAAGAAGTTGGGACTCGAACCAGTCAAGCCTTTGCAAGATCGTTCGCGCCGAGCCCGGCAAAAAATCATGGGGGATGAGAAGAAAGATGATGGAGCATGAGATCCTTTTAAACTGTTGCTCGAGGAATCCATTGCACGAAAAATGAACTAAATGATGGAAAACTTTGCACATATCCTTGAAGGATGCCCATAGGAGATGCATCTTCATCAAGCGGTCATGCAACCCCCTTCAAGGTACAAGTAAATTTTTATATTCCATTATTTTAAGGACTGATAGATGCAGATCCTGTAGATAAATGGTTGAATCTTCTCGAAGGGTATTTTTTGGTCCACAATTTTTCGATAGGGAAAATATTACTTTTTCAATCCTCAAGGTCGTCCCCCGTGTTAAGGACTGGTGAGATACTTACTCTGAGCAAAGGGCCATAGAGGAATATGCAATATTTTCGGTTGCCTCCACATGGGATTCCTTCAGGGATGCCATTAAATAACAATACTACCATGTTGGAAGCTACGAGGATCAATATATAATATGGACCACCCTGCGTTAGGAAAGGAACCAGACAGTACCATATTTCACCAATATTTTCCATACCCTGTGCACCAAATTGGATATCAAAGACTCTTAACGACATCTGGTGCTCAAATACCACGGTTGTCTGCATGGATACATTCAAACAGAAATGAAGTTTCTAGACTTCACATAATTGGGTATGGCTTATAGATATGTTGTCAAGATCAAGCAGAAATTTAAGAAGAAGAGGCGATAGTTTGGATCTGCAAACTCCTCACATCCGAAGCAGGGATAACGTGGCCCCAAATCACTAAAGAAGGGACAGAGAAAATATGGCCACTCTCAGGACAACTAGTCCAAGATGAAACACAAGAAGGGTAATCAGAAGTCGAAGGACACAGGAAAGTGGTGTGAATACCATAAAAGCCCTTGGCATAACACCAAAGAGTGTCGCTCTAAGCAGTCATTGGTGGCCGAGTTGAAATATTCCAAGTCAGAGGTAGATTCTGACTCCGAATCAAATCCTGAAGGAGGGAAGCGAATTATCAATGTCGAACCCAATGCCACTGTCGCTACCACCAAAGTCCATCTAAGTGAACCAGAAGAACCAGAGGAAGGGGAACTCCTCTTTCACTCACAGATGTGGGTAAAGGGGGATCCGCTTCATTTCATTGTTAATAGCGACAGTCATAAGAACATGATCTCAGCAGAGGTCGTCAATTGGTTGGACCTTCCAATGACACTGCACCTGTAGCCCTACATCATCAGTTGGCTTCACCAAGGAAGAGATCTTTGCGTCATCCAATAATGTCATCTCCCCTTCGACATCAAGCCCTTCAAAGATGAGGTATTGTGTGATATTGCTCCCATTGAAGTTTGTGATGTTTTTGTAGGACAACCATATGTGTGGAAGATACATGTTGTGTATGAGTCTAGACCCCACAGTGTTATTATTACTTTGGGTAGACAATTGTACAAGATACCAGAGGTAGCGTCACCTACCGTTATTTCTTTAATCTCTGCTAAGCAATGCAGTAAGGTCATTTCACAGACCGAGAAGTTCATCTTCTTTGTGATCCATGCTCACAGTAAGAAGAAGGTCATCGCCACATCTGTGACCTCTACGCATAACCTCTCTTTCCATCATAAGAAAGTGGATGAAATCATGGAAGAGTACAGAGACATCTTCTCCTTACCCACCGGGGTACTGATGCACTGCTAAGTCAAGAATCCAATTGATCTAACCCCGGGTGCACCTATTTCTAATGGACTAGTTTATTGTTGCTCGTTGATGGAAAATGACGAAATCAAGCGTCAGATCCAAGAGCTGCTTCAAAAGGGGCACATCAAACCCAACTCCTTCCCTTGTGGAAGCCCAATTGTACTGGTGCAGAAGAAATACGGGACATGGCGGATATGCAATGATTACAAAGAATTAAACAAAATCACAGTCAGGAACCAATACCCAATTCCCCGAATTTAAGACCTTCTTGACCAATTCAAGAGGGCCAAGTTCTTTAGAAATATTGACCTAAATTTTGGCTACCACCATGCTCCCATCGAACCACTAATGTATGGAAGACAACTTTAAAATCTAAAGAAGGTCTCTTCGAATGGTTGGTCATGCCCTTTGGCCTAACAAATGCACTGAAAACTTTCATGAGGTTGATGGATGATGTATTGATACCCTTCACCAACTATTTTGTGGTGGTATATCTGGATGACATCCTCATCTTCAACAGAACTTGGGAGGAGAAAATTCATCATATTCAACAGGTTTTGAGCACTCTGCAGTAACACAAGCTATATGCAAACTTGGAAAAATGCTCCTTTGGCATGAACAAAGTCCAATACTTGGGATACATTATTGATGAACATGGGGTACATGTGGATCCAGCTAATATCCAAGTCATCTGTGACTAGCCAACCCCGACCACACTAACTGATCTTCGAAGCTTCTTAGGACTTGCCAACTTCTACCAACGATTCGTGTTGGAATTCACCCATATTGCATGGGCCATCAGCCAAGTGACCAAGGGTGGTGGAAAGGAAAATTTCACATGGGGGAAAGCACAATAATGAGCATTTGATGATCTGAAGCATCGCTTTTGCTCAACTCCAGTAATCTCCTTACCTGATCTGCAACAATCGTTCGAGATTGAGATTGATGCATTCAACTATATTGTAGGTGCAGTTCTCACTCAGCACAGTCATCCAGTAGCATACCATAGTGAGACACTCTCAGATATTGTCCGGAAATACCCCACGTGTGACAAGGAAATGTATTCCATTGTACAAGCCTGTCGTCAATGGAAACATTACATTTTGGGAAATGAGACATTCATACACACTGATCACAAGCCTCTTCATTTCATACAGACACAGGGGAAGTTGCAGAACGACCTCCATCAAAAGTGGTCCACATACCTACAACAATTCCATCTCAACATCAAGTATAAGACAGGGAGCACAAATCATTTCGTTGACTGCCTCAGTTGACCTCTCATGGTGGCACTCACCACCATGCTCCATTCTTGTGGGAATGAGGCATCTGAGTGGCCCCAACTTTCTCAGCAAGATCCTGACTTCGACACCACCTATCAGCTCTTGGGTACAGGCACAAATGTCACTGATTTTCACATTCAGGATGGACTATTATGCCATTTGGGCCACCTTTGTGTTCCTGCAACTGAGCGTGCGAAAATATGATTTGGGAGGCTCACTATAGTCGGATGGCAGGACATTTTGGCGTGGAGACAATTGTGGTCATTCTATAGAAACATTTTTATTAGCCAAAACTTTGACAGGACGTCAGCAAGTATATCAGATCTTTCACTTCCTATGCCATTGCCAAGCCAACCATCAAGAAGTAAGGCTTATACACCCCTCTTCCTACTCCCTAAAGGCCTTAGGAATCCATCTCGATGGATTACATGTCTGGCCTTCCGTCCACTAACCAAGACAATGATTGTGTAGTTGTGGTGGTTGATCGGTTTTCAAAGATGGCCATTCTCACAGCCTGCAAGAAGAGCATCATAACAAAATATATTGCCAATCTTTTTTTCGAACGAGTGTGGGTCCATTTTGGGATACCACAGACCATCATCTTCGATCGGGAAAATAGGTTTCTCATCACATTTTGGTCGAGTCTCTGGTCATTTTTGGAAGCCAATCTCACTAAATCCATTTTCTTCCACCCTCAAAACGATGGCCAAACAAAGGTCATCAATTGGATTATTGTGCACATATTGCGTATGTACAACTCTAAGCATCCATGTACATGGGATGCGATTCTTCCCTATGTTCAACATAACTACAACATGGCTCTCCATAGCTCCACCGACCATAGTCCATTTTAGGCGGGGATAGGATTCCAACCCTTGGGTCCCATTGATGTTGCACTACCTCTTGCAACCACATAGACATAATTTTCCCATGTTCATTATGAGGCTGACAAAGCCACCAGATTCATTGAGTGGATTCAACACATCCGCCAACAGGTCCATGAGATTTTGCAGAAAGCCAATGCTAAGTACAAGTAACGCCATGATCAACACCGGGTACTGCACAAGTTTCAGGTGGGAGATAAGGTCTAGTTACATTTGCAGAAAGAACATCTTACAGGGTCCCATCCGAAGCTCCATCAACTTCTCTATGGGCCTTACACTATCACCAAGGTTGTGGGAGACAATGCTTTTGAGATCAACGCTCCCCCCTTCCTTGGCTTGCACCCATTGTTCAATGTGGACCTCCTCCGACCATATTTCCCACCATTATTGGACACCTCAGAAATCACAGAACAATTGACACCAAGAGATCTCAACCCTGACTGCATGGAACATGCATCCACTGATAATATAGTAGACACACAGGTCAAAGACACTCGTCGACAGAGGATCCAACTTTATCGGGTTGTCAAGGCAGAGAAACTCCTGCACCAATGTAAATGGCTCACCTAGGTCCAAATTTAGCAAAAATTTACTCACCTGATGGGGGCACTCAACGCAATGGAGACCATTTATTCCTAATGGGGGAGGAATGATCTAGGTGGATATTGGTGGCCACCTACCTATTCCAACTGGATCCTTTTGACTGTTTTAGTTCAACATGTTCTTTTGTAATTCTTTGTAATTATGGGTTTTACACTTTCGGGGCTATCTGAAGCCCTACATAGCTGCCATATGGAGATTGGTGGCGGCCCACCTAATCCGACTGGCTTATTTTGAAAGTTTTCATGTCAGTACATCTTTCTGTACTTCCACGGTCGTTTTGGGGCCCACAGTGTTTTTTTGGCTTGCCACAGTCAAATTGTAGACAAAGTTAGAGTTTGATGGCATAATGTGTAGTTCTCGAAAATACATTTCCAATGGGATATCACATGCCTAAAACAGATGTTGTATGAAAAACTTATGACCCTGGGAATTTGAGGTACCAACTTACCCAGCAGGGCCCACATAACTTTTGGTGTTTCATCTCCTAGGGTTAGGTCTTTGGATGTCTAGGGTTTTGGAATTCGTGAGTAATGTTAGAAAGGCGTCTGGAGCCTCATTGTAATCATTCTTCTTAGACATATGCGCATAGCAACCACATCTCTTCTCAGAGATATCTACCACCATTCGAGCAAGTTGTTTTCAGTTCTGCAACTTTACAGTTTCATCATATTTTATTTATTCAATAGAATCTATTATTCACTGGATATATGTTGTTGTTCTCTGTATCTCTATGTTGTTGTATTCAATTTGTTATTTATTTTGTTCTACTCATAAATCTGGATCAATGGGACATATTACAAACCTCTTATCAAGGTATGGACAAAGTCAAGACTTCAAAACTACAAATTCTTAGAAGATATTTTGAAAATCTGTTAATGAAATATATAGATTCAATAGATTCCTTTTATACCCATGTTATTGACCCGATAAATCAGATTAAGTCTCATGGTGAAACCATAAAAGACATGAAAATTGTTGAAAAGGTACTTAGGAGTCTTCCTCCTAAATTTGATACCCTTGTTGTGACTCTAGAAGAGAGAAAAGACTTGAGTCAATTTAGTCTAGATGAACTGCAAGCTTCCCTCATTAATCATGAACAAAGATTAAATAGGTCAAGTATGTCATTAGAGAATGCATTTTCCGCGCAGTCATATTATTGCAAGAATTCAAATGACAAGCAAAAAAATGTTCCCATTGACATTGAAGTCAGCCAAGAAGAGAAATACAGTGCAAGCTATCGGTAAAGAAAAATATGCTCAATTAAACATTGTATTTACAACAAAAAGTGCATGCATATCCAATGAAGAAAATAGTGTGTGCAGTATTAAGAAAGGAGAAAGTGGTGCAGAGATGTAGACAACATTTCAATCTGAAGTGCATGATGATTCCTGGCTATGACATTTCAGATTTGGACATTTGAACTTTGGAGGTCTGAAGTTGTTACATACAAAGGATATGGTAAAAGGTTTACCATTAATAGAAAAACTAGAAAGAATATGTGAACGTTGCATATTTGGAAAGCAACATAGAGGATCATTTCCAGTTGAAAAGTCTTATAGATAAAAATCTCCACTGGAAATTGTACATTCAGACATTTGTGGACCAATGAAAACTCCATCTATAGGAGGAAGTACTTATTTTCTGACATTTATTGATGATTTCTCAAGAAAGACATGGATTTATTTTCTAAAACATAAATCTAATGCATTGGATTGTTTTAAGCAATTCAAATCACTTGTGGAGAAGCAGAGTGGTTATTACATCAAGTGTTTAATAACTGATAGAGGAGGAGAATATATCTCAAGAGAATTTCATAAGTTGTGTAAAGCTCATGGAATCTACAAGCAATTTACCGCGTGGTATACACCACAACAGAATGGTGTTGCAGAAAGAAAGAAAAGAAGCATAATGAAAATGGCATGCAGTATGTTTGCAACCAAACATTTGTCAAATGAGTATTGGGTTGAAGCAATAGCAACTGCAGTATACATCATGAATAGATGTCTGACAAAGAGTGTGAAGAATAGACTTCCTCAAGAACCCTGGATAAGAATGAAGCATAATGTGGCACACTTAAATTTTTTGGGTTGTGTCACATATGCACAGGTTTCAGGTGAGCTTAGAAAGAAGCTAGACAACAAAGAAAGAAATGTGTATTTGTTAGGTATTATAAAGAAACAAAATGATACAAGCTATATGACCCTATCACAAGAAAGGTCATAATCATTCACGATGTTCATTTCATGGAGAATGAAGCATGGGATGGAAGCATAGAAAAGACAATTAAGATTTTTAATGTTATTGAGCATGATGACACAAAAGAAGAGGTGGTTCAAACAACATGTACAAGTCAGTGTGTAGTCCCTTCTACATCTGGAACTACAACGCAAATCCCATCACAAACTACTCTAGTAAGATCAGTAGGTGCTCAGTTTACACCTAGAGTGCAACAAACTCCAACAAGCAGTCCATGTAGTTCTACATCTCCAGATCCAACATTAGCAAGTCTGTTACCAAGAAAGACAAGAATTTTGTGCGACATATATAATGAGGACACATCAAATTATTTTTCAGTTTTTCTCTGTTTTTACAAATAGATGATACATTAACCTTTGAAGAAGCTGTCAAAGACGATGTATGGGCACAAGCCATGGATGAAGAGATCATATGCATAGAGAACAATCAGAGATGGAAAATTGGTAGATGTACCTGAAGACAAGGATGTGATAAGTGTCAAATGGATTTATAAAACCAAGGAAGATGCAGATGGACATGTGCAGAAGCATAAGGCACAGTTAGTTGCACAAGGTTTTACACAACAACCTGGAATTGATTTCAATGAAACATTTGCACCAGTTGTGTGCATGGACACTGTTAGAACTGTGTTAGCCATTGTCGCGCAGAACAGATGGCCAGTTTATCAAATGGATGTAAGGTCAAAATTTTTGAATGGACATTTAGAAGAAGAAGTGTATGTGCAACAACCACAAGGCTACGAGGTTCCAGGACAAGAATACAAAGTGTACAGATTGAAGAAGACACTATATGGTTTAAAGAACAATCCCAGAGCTTGGTACAGTCACATAGATTCCTATCTCACACAAAATGGATTTCAGAGAAGTGAATGTGAGCCAACATTGTACATCAAATCAAATCAGCAAGGTAACATGTTAATTGTTTGCTTATATGTAGATGATTTGATTTTTGCAGGTGATTTTGGCATATAAGAATTTAAGTGAGTCATGAAGGATGAATTTGAAATGATTGATTTAGGACTTATGAGATATTTTATGGGTATTGAAGTTCACCAGTCCAAAGATGGTATATGTATCTCACAATGTAAGTATGCCCATGAAATCTTGAAAAGATTGAATAAGATAAATTCCAAAGCAACCCCAACACCTGTCATAATAGGATTGAAGTTAAGCAAGGAAGATAAAGGATCTAAGGTGGATCCCACACTATTTAAAAGACTGGTAGGCAGTGTTATGTATTTAACAACAAGAAGGCTTGATATTATGTATGGAGTGAACCTAATTTCAAGTTTCATGGAAACTCCAAAAGAATCAAATTGGAAGGCAAGAAAGATGATACTGAGATATGTGAATGGAAAAAAATATTTTGACATTATATATTTTACTTCAAAAGATTTCAGACTTATTGGATACACCGATAGTGATTGTGGAGGCAACATATATAACATGAAAAGAACCTTTGGGTACACATTTCATTTTGGAATAGGTATCGTATCATGGGAATCAAGGTAGCAACCCATAGTGACTCTTTCTTCAGCATAAGTACAGTACGTCGCAACTATAAACGCAACTTGTCAAGCAGTTTGGATGAGAAGAATGATAAATGATTTTTTGTAGGAACAACAGGAACCAACTACATTATTTTGTGACAACAATTTAGCCATCATGTTATCAAAGAATTTTTTGTTTCACAAGAAAACCAAGCATCTTGATACAAGGTATCATTTTATCAAAGAAATAGTGAATAACAGAGAGATTTGCTTAGAGTTTTGCCGGTCAAAAGAACAATTCGCAAATATTTTCACAAAAGCTTTAGCAAGAAATGCATTTCAACATCTGCGCAGTAGTCTAGGAATCTGCACAGTATCAGATGAGTGACAGTAAATGTCAATTCAATTTTTTATGTAAATTTTTGTAAATCCCACCTACTTATAATTATGGGGGAGTGTTGGAAATAACAATTACAAGTCGGTGAGTTTCACGTATCCGTCGATTCGATAGTTAGTCAGTCTGCAAATACAAAGTTTCACGTTTATGCAAGATCATTTTTTATCAGTTGGCAAGCATGGTGGTTATTAAATAGAGTTGATCTTTATCTTTCTCGAGTTCTGATAAATAGATAGAAGTCAGTCGAATTTATTGTTGTATTAATTGTTGATTCAACTTTACTTCTGTAATAAGTCTCGGACGTAGTGTATATATGCTGAGTCTGTAGACAGTGGAAATATACACATGCAGAGATGTAGAGAGAAGAGAGTCGTGAAGAAGAAAACAACAACAACCGAGGAGTCGAAGAAGCCTTAGAGCACAAGCTTTGTGTCTGTAAAGTTAACAGAAGTTGTTGAAGCTAAAGCTCGTCACAGTTATCATATTTTGTATTAGGGCACAAGGCCAAATTTCTCAATATATATCAAGTATTTTTGTTGGTGATAATTTCATGTCTAATTTTAGAGTCTCTGTTATGTTTATGTTTATGAGTTTATTGTGTTAAGGAGTAGCACAAAGTGAATAAATTACTTTGTTAAGTATTTATATCACAGTGGATAGTAAATCTTGCAGGGTGAGTTCTAAGAGTTTTGTCACTAAGTTTGAGCACACTTTGCGCTATAGATCCCAGATTTATGTTACTATAAGCAATATTATGTAATTATTATTATTGTTAACTAAAATAAAACTTTTATTTACAAAAAAAAAAATTATGTGATGTCAATTTGTCTATGCAAATTTAAGCACACTAAGAAAAATACGTTATAGATATTAAACATTTTTGTTTTGTGGGGGGGATTACTGAAGCAATGCCCTTTGGACGGTTTGTAGCATCTCATATGAACACTTCAAACCTTTGTTGTGGACGCATCTCAGTAATCTCACTGGTCACAAATGTCTCGCTAACGGAAGTCTAGTGGTAAGTCGCGTGCACAGAATGATGGAGAAGTTTGCAGTTGAGTGAGTTCCTTTTTATATTCAAATTGAAAAAGATGAATGGTGCCCAAACATGAATCTCATTCTCCCGTTTCATTCCACCAAGCAATTAAGCAATTTTGAGGAGTCGGGTTTTCTGAAATTGTTAGCGTATTCTGTACCACTGAAAGAGCATCTTCGTTACTAAACGCCAACCACATGGATCGGAAAAAAAGGGGTCCCATCAATATCAGTAGTAACTTCCAGTTGCGTCCACGTTTTGGAGACTACACGCGAAAGGAAGCAACCATGGGTGTGCGTTGTGTTGTATTTGAACACAATAAATCAATAATTATCCCATAGGCGTATACTTATCAATAATTATCTCAAAGGCGTATACGTATTGAAAACTTTCAAATTAATCAGTTTTTGTTTTTTATTTGTAACGTCAGTTTTTAATTAAAAATATGTAATATCTCTGTGAGATTTAATGATATAAGAACATTCTTCATTGTGTTTACAAATAACCTTGTTGATGTCATTATCCATCTACTAATTATTAGAGCGCCTAATTAACACAAATTATTAATTATACATTAACCTGATTAATAACTGGGGGTGGTCTGGGCAAGATTACGGCCAGAGCCAAAACAAGTTGTTGATAAGGCTGCCGCAGGTTATAAACAGAGGTCTTGGATGCCTGATCCTGTAACGGGTTACTATATCCCGGAAGATCATTTTGGTGAGGCTGATGTAGCAGAACAGAGAGAGAATATTCTCAGGAACCATTCAACTAGTTCTCGCAGAGTACCAAATTAACGCTGCTCGATTCAATTTCAAATATAAAACTCTCAAGACACGCATGTCCAGCAGACGCTCTTGGTAGGAAAAGATGCACTCTGGATGGATTCATATATCAATCGTATCATTGTTTAACTACAATATTATTTTTCCCAACTATCAATCAAGGAAGTGTTGTCGAATTTCTGAATTTGAAGTTGCTGTTTGATAATAAACTGCTTTGTTTTGTATGACCATATTACACTTAATCAATAAGATTGGCCTGCATTCTCATAAAATCAATTCAACTTTGTTTCCCAATAAATTGCCAATGAGACCAGTTGACTCTTTTCATCCTGAAAACAAGAGCTAATCCTGAATACAAGAAGAATGTTGATGGATTCTCAAGCCTAATACAAATGTGTAAATTACTCTCGATCCATTGAAAATTTCCTTAATCACTCTTAAGATCAGATGGACACTCCAAGATTCGATGATGAATGTAGAGATTTACATCACATTCTAATGTTGGTTTTGTTTGATAACCTTTTATTTTCGGTTGTTGGAATCAATTTTAGATGATTTAAAAATTTAGCAAGATCTGAATTATAAAACAAATTTACTTAAATGAAGATTTCTCCCAAATTTCTATCAAAATGTGTAATAAAAGAGTTATCCATTTACTACAAAATTAACCGAGAACACTGTTTCTTCCCTAGTTTTTTTTTTCCATAGTGAAGCAGGCTGGAAGTTTGAGGATTTCCAAATGTTTTCCAATGTAACGTTCTTTAAACTGGTAAAACCTTTCGGTAGTTAAATAAAAATATTTTAATGAAACAAGTGAAGAGATTTTATTTATGATAATATGGACAAAACAAGAGTGAAGATTCCCTATATCAATTTGATTATTTAAGGTCAGTATTAATTTGTTTCATATAGTTTATGTCTGGATAAAGAAAATATTGTCGAATATCTTATTTGAAGTTTCCATATTACACTTTAAGCAATTGGTTTATCCTTACATTATGCTTCCTCATAAAGTTCTATTAGCTATAGTTTTCCAATAGATAAGATAAATGGGAAAAACAGTTCAATTAAAATTGGTTTATATAGCAGATATCTGTGTTGACTAAAGTAAAGCAGGGGAAGCAGGGGAGACAAGGCAATGAGCACACCCAAGTCAACCCATATAGATTTTATGTACCCAAGGGTTGTATGGATCCTCTACATTATAGAGGAAGATAAGTTAATGCCTAGATATGAATCGGACCACTTCACCCTTTTCTATTGGTTTAGTTTTAGATGAACTTAAGTTAAAAGATCCTCTTTAAACTCATTTTTCATTTATGTTTTGGAGATTGTAAGTCATTATTTTATATAGAGTATTGTTTTTTATTTTTTTCCCTCTTGTAGTAAATAGATCTTATAGATGCTGGGGAGAATAACAATAGATCTTATAGATGTTAGGGTGAGAAATGAATACTTAAATTTATTTGAAATAGGGCAAGTTGATCACATGATCAAAACAAAGAAAGGTAAAATGTTTTTAAGAGATTTAGAAGGTGTTAAAATTTTCTTGGACAAAGACCCCTAAACCCCTTAAAATGAAGCACTTATCATGGATGTGAAGAGTACTAAGATTCATTAAGTTAAGGAAGTAATGAGTTCTTTAAGGTTAATTTATTTTGATTAATTTGAAAATGAAAAATATGTTAGAGAAGATTATGGGTTTGTGCAAGTTTAATTACTTTTTTGAGGAAGATATGAAGGAGATTAAGAACATGTATTAGACCTTTATTTTCCAAATACTATTTTGTGTATTATCTCTTTAATCAAGTCTACTAGCCATGCAAAATTTTAATGGTTTAATTTCTTCCATTGGCTAATTTTGTATGGTTTTTTATCAAACAAATATCAGTGAATTTCCATTTTTTTTCTAAAATGCTTCATCCAAATTCAAAACCATATAAAATTCTTAGAAATTTGATTTTTTTTATAAACATATTGCCATGCAAGGAGACCACTTTGGAAAAGTAAGCCAATACATGTTATCAAAGAAGAAGAAGAATTCTTCTCATGGAAGATTCACCTTGAACACGACAATCTCATTGGGGATTCATGGTGGATAAAGGAGCCTTAACAAGTCAACAAAAAACCTTGCCATAAAGCAAGTACTAACTTGTGTGTAATGTGCCACTTGGGGAGATTGTGTAATTTGTCATGTAATATGAATAGGGAGCTACTTGGTATATCCCTTCCATGGTCAACTTAATCTAGGAAATTGCAAAGAGAAGAAGGAAGATTATATCATAATGTTCGTCACTTTGGTAGAGAGCTCACAACGAAGACAAATTAATCTAAATGAAAAATTCTCAATGTTGACCTTAACCATTATGAAGACCATTGAACCACCCTAACTCAACAATGATGGTGGAGTCCAGTCACTCTCAAGATTGAGCTAATTGACAATGATTAGAAGCAATCAAGAATCTAAATGAACCTTCTCCTAATGTAAAACTCTTGTCAAATACTATATGATTGATCTGAACTTTTTGTCTATTACCATATGATTTTTGCATATTTATATTAAAATCTATAATTTTATAACTTTTACTTTCACTTTATAATTTTCTAATTTGATAAAATAATAATTTTATATTTATATAATGATGTATATTTTGATATTTTACCAATTCAATCTATGCATTATAATTGGTGTGACTTTGGCTATTTTATAAAAATAATGTAAATTATATATATATATATATATATATATATATATATATATATATATATATAATTGTTTTTTAAAATCTAAATCCAAGTTGTTTTTAGATTGTTTCTGTATTCCTCATATGGTGTGCCACTTGTTCCACATGCAAATCCTCAAGACATAATGTGGTCTTCACTCATTATTTCAATGTGCGGTATTAATGCAATAACACCCAGAGCGACCGCATGTGAAACTTCACGTTTTGGTTTGCAATGGTGAGGAACATTACTTGCACAGGTACAATGGAGTTGAGTGCTGTCAACTTAGATTTAATGGCAACTTAAATGGCTTGGACAGGTAATATTTCCATGGTTTCGTTTTTTGTTCACTCACTGCACCTCATCCTTGTTTCGTTCGACAGTCTTGCTCCCTCCGTGGTGCCACTTCTGATTCTTCTTTAGCTTGCTTGTTTGCACCACTGCGAGGCCCGGACTACTACCGTTATCTGCCCAGTCGTACTCATCTGCTCCCTCTCTCCTCAGTGAACAACCTGCCCTTGGCCCACCTCCTTCCCCTGCTTTGCCCTATGATGAGTCTCTTTCCATTACTAATAATAGGGAAGATTATGTTTGGGGTCCTATCCTAGTGGAGGAGGAATTTCCCCTTGTTCCACCCCAACCTATTGTCGATCCATTAGTGGTATCTCCTGTGGACACTCATCATTTTCCAAGTTCTTCCACTCTGGCACGTGGTGGTTTTCCAATCCAATCACAGAAAGAGCATTAGAGTTTCCCTGTCTTCGAGGAGGCGGCTCCCATGGTCATTGAAAAAATAATTCTTGGTACTACATGCTTGGACACAGTAATTACTCTGCTTGAGCCTGTGTTGTCTGAAGTAGCTCCCCCGCGTGGCTTTTCTGATGAACAATTGCAACTCATTTTTGACAAGCGCTAAGATGTTGTGAACCAACTCTTTCGCCATGATATCTCAATCGCAAGTTGGATGCACTCTTTGATTCTCTTTCAGGCGAGCCTGTCAACCGGCACTGCCCCAGCTGCTGCCATCCCTTCATATTCTCCTCCAGGAAATGGGAGTAACAAAACATTTGATGTATGGAATTTCTTGGTCGAAATGGGAGTAACAACACATTCGGTGTATGGAATTTCTTGGTCTCTGTTTTTTTTGGTTATAATAGACGCAAAATTCTATTGGCCTTCAGACCAATTTTGTAATATCTTCACATACTTGCACACTTCAATTATTGCAAATAAAACAGTCATGGACATCTTCTTGTGGACCTCCTGGATTTGGTTCTAGTTTCCATTTTTGGCAAGAGAGATGCTAGTTTCGTTAACATTTGTATGTTTTTCAGAATTTTGAGATAATATCAACTTTTTTGTTTACAAAAAATAAAGATTATTTCTTTATTTGAATGATTTATTTGAATGAGTTATTGGGGAAGTGTTCCAATTTATTTAATGTTTCATATGATTTTTTCTAGACTATAAATAATTTTGAAATGTAGAAAATTACAATTATTAAAATGTGAAATATAGATTTGAAAAATATATACAAACTCATTAATTTTCATATATATATATATATATATATATATATATATATATATATTATTTTTT
>ML781791.1:505458-549228 GCA_009831015.1 Picea engelmannii | reverse complement strand
AAATCGTGTATTACTGTATATCTATGTTTATGGTTGCATCTCTGATACATTTCTGTTATATTATTGAATATCTGCAATATCTCTGTGCATTTCTTTATTATATCTCCGCTCTCATTTCGTGCCGAAAATAATCCGGATCATGCATATAATTTCACCAATGGTTATTTGTTTGCAATCTTGAGTTACATGTAACCTTGTTGCATCATGCTCTTAAGTTTCTTTAATATTGTTTTTTAAAGTATATCAAATCAAATGGTTTTGAAAATTCAAATGTAGAATGGAGCTTTATTGGCCCGTGACGAGGTGATAAATGAGGTGAGGGTAGACAATGACATTATTTTATAAGGAAATCAAATTAACTGGTTTTGAAAATTCAATGTAGAATAAAGCTTTATTGGCATGGATTGTTTTAGGTTATTAAACACTCACAAAACAATTGAGACATTGTTTTTGTAATGTTTTTTTTTTGCAATTTTATTTTATTGACCATATTGTAGATATGTGTAACAAATATATGTGAGCAATCTTCCTTTTTATAGGTATGGTATATTTGAGTTTTTTTCTATGTGATGATAAAATTAGATAAATCTGTGTTAGGTGGGGACTTCAACTATGTTTTTAGTTTATGTGATGATAAAATTAGATTTTGGAACTTAATTACTTTGCCCATCCTTATGTTAAATAAGTGTTGGGTAGGGACTTCAACATAATTGAATGAGAGAACGATAGAAATGGTGGTAATATACTTACATGAGTAGATAGTAAAAAAGATCCATGGATCAAAGTGCAAAACTTCCTTACAAGTTTTTACTAGTTGTTGCCCTTAATTGGAATTAAAAATAACTTTGTTTTTGGAGATGGTTCACCTAGTTTAATAAGAGACAAAGAAAGAGCAAATTAAAGAGAAAGATAAGTTAATCTCCATTTATGGGCTCTAGACAAAAAAACGAGCATATTAAAGAAGAAGATAAGTTAATCTCCATTTATAGGATTTTGGGTAAAATTGTCTTCTTATTATGTTATCTTTTTCTATTAGTTTAGTTTAGGATGATTTAACACATTCTTTTTTATTTGAGGTTTGAAAATTGTATGTCATTAATACATAGATTGACTTTTGAAAATTGTATGTCATTAATTAGTGAGTAGTCAAATTTATTTGGGATGGGGCAAGATGACTGCCCAAACATAAGAAAGATGAAAGGGTTGATGTTTCCCAAACAAATGAATCACTCTTTTGTTATGAGAAGTATAAAGTTAAGGGTGCATAGAAGTTGTGAGTTAAAATTTGTTAGGTTAAAAATGGTTGAATCTTAAATTTTAATTTATTTTAATTTTTTGAAAATGAAAATGTATGTTAGAAAAGATCATAAATTTATGTAAGTTTCATAACATTTTGGATAAATATATAAAAAATAATATAAACATGTGTTAGATTGTTAACTCCAAAATACCTTAGATTATTAACTCCAAAATACCTAAGTTGGATATCCTCTCTCTAAACAAACCCACTCATAGGAATGCAAATGAGATGCCTTCTCAAAGCTTGTTACTTTGAAAAAACATAGATTTTTGAAAAAGAAAAG
Organism: Picea engelmannii; assembly: GCA_009831015.1. NCBI lineage: Eukaryota > Viridiplantae > Streptophyta > Pinopsida > Pinales > Pinaceae > Picea > Picea engelmannii. The sequence goes on along the minus strand of ML781791.1, from coordinate 547,645 downwards.
ATTTTTGAGAAAAAATAAGCTATTTATATAAAATAACAAACCCAACAATTATTTTTTAAAATATTGTAAATACATACTTAATAATGAACATTTTATGACGAACTAAAAAATCTTTAAAATCAAAATTGTAATTTTATAAAAATTATTTAATTAAATAAAAAATGCAATAATAAAAAATTGGAGAAATCTGAAAACATAAAATATTTAATTCTATTACGTCAAAAATATAAAATACTAAAATTAGAAATCAAACATTTATATCAAACCGGATAGTGTTGACACTTGACACAATATTAAAAAATATATAAAATAATAAAATTCGAAATCAAACATTATATCAAAATCCGATAATGTTGCCACTTTGCCCCATATTAAAATTACGAGACAAGCATTTACGAAAAATCTGACTTTGCAGCACGCCTTCCGTTTTATAAGAAGGCAAGGGAATCAAAACAAGTTGACATTGCTACAGAATGAAAATCCAATTCTCCCCTCACCGACGAATGAAGTTACAGGTTTGCGTTACGTCAGATCTGATTCTACACACCTCAACTATCGCTTTCGTACCTCCTGGATGCCGCTTCACTGCTCAGAAACAAACGATTTTTTTGTTTGTGGAAAAGAGGGTCAACTGTTAAAGCCGAAAGGAAGGAAACATGCACTTGTTTATGCCCTGGATTTATGTCCAAATACCGCTTCAACGGACAATTGAACTCAATAATAAAATGAAGAACAATAATAAAGGCAGTCGAATTCATTAATAATAACGATAAGAGCGTGGTTGCTCAATTATTAAGAACAATAATAAATAATGACGTGTGTGCTCAATTATTGGCAAACTCGAATTCGCTGAATGACGTGTGTGCTCAATTATTAGCAAACTCGAACAATGGGATTCTAAGTAATCTGTGTCTGTCTATATGTTTTTGGCGTGAACGTATTCATGATGGCGTGTATGTGCCATCTGATGGTCGCATCAGCCTGTGCTTGGTCTCGAGTTGGGTGGGAGGCATGGATTTCACGTTATTTAAGTTTTTTTTACATTATATAGTTTAATTGGGTTTAATGATTAAGAACATGTCATGAAAATCTAAGAATAGGATATGTATATCTAGAAGATCACTTTATCTTACAAAAAAAAAATATAATTCAATAAAAATAAAATATTCTCAACAATCATTCAACAACTTTCGATTGATTTGACTTAGTAACAAAATCAACCATTGACTTATGTTGACTTTGCTCCATATCAATTGGATGGACAGACGGTATATGCAATCGAAATAAGAATTGACCACTGGTGCATCCCTGACACCGAAGACTAAGCGCTGTGATGATAACACTTAATAAACTGATTTCTTAACTCTCAGCACATAAACTCACATATAGATTCAAGAACTTGTAAACTTACTTAATACTTGTTCAGAAACTTGTAAACTCAGAAATGCATCAACACATAAATATTTAATATATTATGAACTTGAGCGATACATAGAATAAAAAACAATGTGGAGATTTGGCTCCGAGACTTGTGCTCTCAGACTTCTCGACTATCTTCACAGCTGTTGTTATTTCTAGCTATCAACTAACACTCTTTACTCTCTCCCTCTTTTATCTCTATTCGGTTCTGTTCTATCTCTGTTCAGTTCTATCTACTAGCTAGCTACAGACTCGACATATAAAGATGAAGACACAAACTTTTTTTACAAGCTAACCAACTTAAACATTTAAGACAACAATAAATTCGATTAACTCTTATCTGCATAATAAAGCTTGAGGAAGATAAAAGATAAGCTAGTTAATAGTGCTCCCGCTAACACTCCTCATGTCGTGTTAGTCTTTAAAACGACTCTGCATTCCCGTGACAGACAAACAGAGTTTGCATAAGCGTGAAGCTCACGACTTGTAATTAATATTTCGAGCACTCCCCCTTAATTATAAGTAGGCGAGTTTACAAAATACAAAATTTACATCAAAAATTCAGATTGACATGAATTCTCAAATATCTGCGACTGTGCCAACTCTTAGACAATTGTGTAGTCTCTAAAATACCCCACTTGCCAAAGCTTTTGTAAATATATCTGCGACTTGTTCTTTAAACTTGCAAAAATCTAAGAATATTTCTTTGTTATTCACAAATTATTTGATAAAATGATACCTTGTATCAATGTGTTTGGTTTTCTTGTGAAACACATGATTCTTTGATAACATGATGGTGAATTTATTGTCACAAAATATTGTAGTTGGTTCCTGTTATTCCTGCACCAAATATTTTAACATTCTTCTCATTCAAACTGCTTGGCAAGTTGTGCTTGTAGTTGCGACGTACTCAGCTTCAGCTAAAGAAAGAGTCACAATGAGTTGCTTTCTTCATTCCCATGACACTATACCTGTTCCAAAATGAAATGTGTACCCAAAGGTACTTTTCCTATCATCTATGTTGTCTCCACAATCACTGTCACTGTATCCAATAAGTTTGAAATTTTATGAAGTAGAATACATAATTCCAAAGTCTTTTGTTCCATTCACATATCTTAGAATTCTCTTTCCTTCTTCCCAATGGGATTCTTTTGGAGTTTCCATGAACCTTGAAATCAATCTCACTCCATACATGATATCAGGCCGTCTTGCTATCAGATACATAAGGCTTCCTACCAACCTTTTAAATAGAGTTGGATCCACTTTAGATCCTTCATCTTCCTTGCTTAACTTCAACCCTGTTATGACACGTGTTGGGGCTGCTTTGCAATTTATCATGTTGAATCTTTTCAAAATTTCAAGTGCATATTTATATTGTGAAATAAATATACCAGATTTGGACTGGTGAACTTCAATACCCAAAAAATATCTCATAAGCCCCAAATGAGTCATTTCAAATTCATCATTCATGAAGGATTTAAATTCTTCTATGACAAAGTCACATGTAAAAAAAAAATCATCCACATATAAGCAAACAATTAACATATTACCTTGTTGATTTTCTTTGATGTACAGTGTTGCCTCACAATCACTTCTTTGTAATCCATTCTGAGTGAGATAGGAATTTATGCGACTGTACCAAGCTCTAGGAGCTTGCTTTAATCCATACAATGGCTTCTTCAATCTGTATACTTTGTTTTCTTGTCCCAGAATCTCATATCCTTGTGGTTGTTTCACACATACTTCTATTTCTAAGTGTTCATTAAAAAATGTTGACTTTACATCCATTTGATATTAAACATACCATTTATTTTGCGCAGCAATGGATAACACAGTTCTAACTATGTCCATGCACACAACTGGCGTAAATGTTTTATTAAAATCAATTCCAGGTTGTTGTGTAAAACCTCTTGCAACAAACCTTGCCTTGTGCTTCTGCACATTTCCATTTGCATCTTGCTTAGTTTTATAAATCCACTTGACACTTATCGTATCCTTTTCTTCAGGTACATCTACCAATTTCCATGTTTGATTGTTCTCTATGCATTTAATTTTTTCATCCATAGTTTGTGCCCATATATCATCTTTGACAACTTCTTCAAAGGTTAATGGATCATCTATTTGTGAAAACAGAGCAAAAAATGAAAATGAATTTGTTGTGTCAACATTATATATGTCATGTAGACTTCTTGTCTTTCTTGGTAACATAGTTGCTAATGTTGGATCTGGAGATGTAGAACTACTTGGACTGTTTGTTATAGTTTTTTGCACTTTAGGTGTGGACTGCGCACCTGCAAATCTCACTAGAGTAGTCTACGCTATGATTTGTGTCGCAGTTCCAGGAATTGCACTCTAACTTGTACTTGGTGTTTGAATCACTTCATCCTCCATGTCATCATGCACGATAGCATCAATAAGTTTAACTGTCCTTTCTATGCTTCCATCCCATGCTTCATTCTCCACAAATTGAACATCATGACCGATTATGATTTTTCTTGCAATAGGATCATAAAAATTGTATGTTTTTGTATCTTCAGAATACCCAACAAATATACATTTCTTTCCTTTGTTACTCTAACTTCTTTCTCGGTTCATCTGAAACATGTGCATATGTGACACAACAAAAAACTTTTAAGTGCGCAACATTATGCTTCATACATGTCCATGCATCTTGAGGAACTTTGTTTTTCACACTCTTTGTTAGAAATATGTTCATGATGTACAATGCAGTTCCTATTTCCTCAGGTCAATACTCATTTGATAAATGTTTGGTTGCGAACATATTTTGCTCCATCTCCATGATGGTTTGATTCTTTTTTTCTATGACACCATTCTACTATGGTGTATATCGCACGATACTTTACAAAAGTTCTGAAAATCGCTTGAAACATATTCACACATTTGTTAGTCCTTATAACCTTGACTTAATAACCACTTTGCTTCTCCAACATATTCACACATTTGTTAGTCCTTATAACCTTGATTTAATAACCACTTTGCTTCTCCACAACTGATTTAAACTGTTGAAAACAACCCAATGCATCAGATTTATGTTTTAGAAAGTAAATCCATGTTTTCTTGAGAAATCATCAATGAATGTAAGAAAATAGGTACTCCCTCCTATAGATGGTGTTTGCATTGGTCCAAAAATATATGAAAGTACTATTTCCAGTGGATATTTTTCTCTATATGACTTGCCAACTGGAAATGACTCTCTATGTTGCTTTCCAAAAATGCATCCTTCACATATGCTTTATGGTTTTTCAATTAATGGAAAACCTTTCACCATATCATTTGTATGTAGCAGCTTCATACCTCCAAAAAAGAAGCAGTCATTCTTGTATAATCATCAACTAATAACATAAAATATTTCTCACCTTTTAAACCCTTTGTTGTAGTTGGTCCAACTAGATCAGTATGTACAATTTCTAGTGGTCTTGTCATTGAATATTCATTTGATTTAAACCTGGTATTTGTTTGCTTTCCTTGTTGACAATGCTTGCATAAAGTGTTCATTGGTTTTGTGATTTGGGGCATTTCTCTAACTGTTTCCCTTTTGCTAACTTTGACAAGGTTATCAAAATGTATGTGACTCATTCTTTTGTGCCATGACCAACTTTCATCTTCCTTTCCTAGACAACACTTTTTATTTCCAATTTCACTTAATACATATATGTTGCTTGAAGTTATCACAGCTGTTGAAATCAATTTTCCTTAACCTTCTTTTCTTATCTCGCACTTTTGTGAATCGAAAGTAACTTTATGACCTTGGTCCCACATTTGACTCACACTTAGAAGATTATGTTTCATATCTTCTACTAGTAGAACATTTTCTGCCTTGGTATTCTTGTTCCCAAATCTGACTGTGCCTTTTCCAATGATTTTAGGTAAATCGTCATTTCCGAAGGAGACTGATCCATATATTTCCTTTATTAATGTAATAAATCTGTCTCTATCACCTGTCATGTGTTTTGAATAGCCACTGTCAACATACCAACCACGTTTCTTCTGCTTATCTTGTAGAGCGAGTGTGAATTCTTCATTGATATACTGATTTTGTTTTCTTATCCATGTCCTTTTATGAGGTTACTGTCTGTGATTGTTGTTGTGGTTCTCTAGGAGGGACTTTCAGTCTGCAATCTTTTTCCATGTGTCCAAAGTTGTTACATTTGTAGCATTCCACTTCAGTTCTCAAAGATTTAAACCTATTGTAACTTATTCTCTGTGTTTCACTAGGCCTTCTTGGATAACCCTTTTATGTATGACTTTCAAAGTTGTTTATGTTCCTTTTTTTAGCTCTGCAATTCACATCTTTATGTCCAAAATTATTACATGCATAACATCAACCAAAAAAGATCATTTGATACCTGGGAGTTGAAGATCTTCTGAAAGGAGGTACTCTTATGAATCCTTCTTCTTCCTAAGGCCTATATGTTTCTGTCGATCGTTGATTTTGAAATATGAATCTTCTTAGTGGAGGAGTGTCACTGTAATTTTCTTTGTAGTCCTTCCTATCCCCTTTGATTGTTTCTGCATAGCCTTTTGGATATGTTTCTTGTTCTGTTGTTTTGGAGCTTGATCCCCTTTTTGTCTGATTGTATCCAAGTCTAGACTTATCATGATGAGGTTTTTTACTATTGATAATGTCATTCAAAACTTTTGAGTTGTTCTTCATATTTTTCTTTTGAAGATCCTTTCTGTTGGCAGCCAATTCAATTTTTTCCATTGCCTTAAAAGATGCCTACACCTATGTCTCCTGAACTTCAAATTGTCGTCGCATTTTGCAAATAGAAGACATTTTCATTTCTTGTGACACTTGCAAATTGCTCTCGATTTAGTTTTCACGACTGAAAGCGTGAAAACTCCTCCATCGTTATTTGAGCTGTCATGATCTTTTCATTGATATTCTGATTGGTAATTACCTTTGGTTTATTATTAAGTGGCTGGAATGATTTTTTTGAACTATGCCTATTTCCCTACACTTACTTTGATTGCGCAACTTGACTTTTATTTAATTGATAAGGTATTGAGCATGTAAATTTATGGGTTATATTTGATTCTATAGGGGTCATGGTTGATTTTGTTTTATATAATGTGATCCTTATTATTATAAGCTCTTAGCTTGTCGATTTTATAAAATCATTGGTCACAATGTTTATAAATGTTTGATTACACATGGCGCGTTGGTTAAACATTTGCGTGTTGATTTAATGGTTTGAATTATTACAATGGCACATATTTAACTTTGGGTTTGATTTTATATTGAACGTTCATGGTTTCAAACAATGCAATGGCACATTGGTATATCATCCACCATTTAAATCCTGGGTTGGTCGAATATTATGGTTTGAACAATGTTATGATTGATTGAACAACATTGTACTTGCCATTACTATGTTGCATGGCAGTGATAATCCCACCACCCTCGCACGCGCACATTAATTTGCCTCCCCTTTGAGCGCTCGTAGCTGTTAGCCCAAACGAATTTGATCCTGTGTTGTTGTGTTCAATCCAAACCCTACCATGTGCCCACACCATGGCTCCAGTCGTAAGGGCTGAACCCAATGGTTGCCAAGCTTTGTTGATGTTCGATAGTGCTTACAGTGACCTTGAAGAATTTGGATGGCTCCCGTTCATACAAAAGTTTGATGGTTTTAACCCTTGCGTGGCTCGACAATTCACATTAACCTTTGATGGCTACCGAGCCAAGGTTGGGGATGTCCAATTGGAAATTGACGAGCAATTTCTCAGTTTAGCTACCGGTCTGCCTGCTACTGGACAGAAATGGTCAAAAAATTGCAAAGTGGAAGATGTCCCATGGACATTGCTCTTCCAGTCATGAAGGGTGAGCTCCCGTGACAAAGGTTTTCCCGCGAATATGCTCAAGCAACGTTGGCACGACTTGCTGATGATAACCAAGCAGTTTATCACCTGCGAGGGCCGATATGGTTTCGTTTTCTTGTACCACCTTCGGCTACTTATGGTTTTCATGGGCTATGAGCTTAATATGCCTTATTACTTGCATATGAGTCTATTTAAAATGTCTAAAAGATACAAATGGAACCAGGCCGATAACAACCTTTTTCACTTTGGGTTAATTAAAATGCTTATGGTTTGTCATTTGGGGTTACACCGAGACTGTTGGAATGATTTTCTTAGTTGCAATAATTTTGAGGACTCAAGCCCACCACAGGTTGACAAACCTGTGGTGAGTGAGAGAAAGTCTGTACCCCCTGTACCTTACAGTGCTCTGTTACCTAAACCCCTACCCGACTCACCTATTGACCTACCCAATTCTGTGACCAAAGTTGTCGAAACTGTTAAACCTGTGGCTAAAAGGCCTAAAGCCAAATCTACTACGAATTCCAAAGGCAAAAAGAATGCCAGATTAATCTCTCGCATGGCAAGAAACAAACCAAGACCTCCTGTCAACCCTGACCCTATCATTTTGAGTGGAGATTCTGACTCGGAGGTGGAACGTTACCTAGCAAGTGAGTATCCCTATTTGGAAGGTCTGTGTGACAAAACCTCATACGACTTTGTGAAAAACCTACCAACTTGCTTGCAAAATGACCCTAATTATCCAGGCATCAAAATGCCTTGTGAAACCCCCGGTGACTCGTCAAAACCCGTTCCCTCTCTATCCGAACCAGATGCTCCACCATGTGATCAGTGTGGCTCGTGGTTAGAAAGGTATTACCTTGATGTGCCAATGCTACAGTCCATAATTCATGCTCTGGAGGATCAAGTTGCAAGGCTCACCAGTCAAAAGTCTAAGATGCAATCCACTGATAAGAAACAACGAACAACAGGTTCGATTTTGTTTAAGAATGTGGAGTCGGCTACAACGGTCGTTAATTCAAAAGTGGCATAGCTCGAGCAACCTCACTGGTATGAATATCACCTGTTTATATGACAAACTCATAAGCTCTGTTTACAACATGGATTTTCTTTGACATATAAGCATGCACTATATGCATAGTTTCGTTTTGATTAATTAAATTTTGTTTCCCAATTTAGCTTTGATTCGATTGATCGTGGTATGGATTTGATTGTTTTAATTTGGCTTGAACTGAATACTCTGTTGCTTATTGAAGTTGTTAATATCTTTTCTAAACATAAGTTGTTTCTGGTATTTCAATTTCGAACATAGTCAATGTTTCGATTCGAATTGGTTATATTCTATACGATATGGTTGGCAATAATGGTTAACTGTTATGATTCTATATTCCATGTCTTTTTCGACCAATTTGAATACCATTCTGTTAATGCATAACCAAATTGCGAATAGATACAAATCATAACTGTTATACCCAATCAATCGATTCACATTGTTGTGTTTGACCATGTTAACAGTTCGATTCATATTGCGACAAATATATTGTTTAAATTTGATTTGGGGAACGAAAGTGATTATGTCCAGGATTACGATCTGTTTCTATATTTGACTCAGTCACAATTTGTTTCGATTTGTTGCCCAGTTTATGGTTATCACTGCTGTTGATGGTTGTTGACTGTGTAACGCCCAGCGATCGGAGTCTATGGCAAAGTTTGGTGGATGTTGTTATGAATGTTTTATTTCACTATAATCGTAACAGCCTTTCCATATTGGTATTTGATTAAAACAATATGAATCTTATGCACATTGTTACAGTCGTAACAAATCGATTATGATTGTATCGATTATGATTGTGTTGGATTACATCGTATCTTATACGATATGATTCACTATTAATTTCATTTGGATATGAAACAGTTTGGTTACTATTTGACCCAAATTTATGGCAACTAAAAAAAACAGAGCATTCTTATCCTGTTTCGATTGCATCCCTTTCGATTTTGTTTAATTTGAATGATAGATTTACTTGAACCATTAGTGATTCGTTTTTAATGTTTAATTGAAGATAATTGGTTTTAATTATTTTAAAAAGATTTGGTTTGATTTCTATCTGATCCTGTATGCTATTTTAGACTAGCTACAGAATCAGATGATTCTGTAGCTAAGTATGTAGGATCAATTTTCTATTGTTTTGTTGATGAAATGTCTTTCTAATTTGATATTTTTGGTCTATTGCAGGTAAATTCGAAATTGAAATAGAGTTATTGAGAAGTTAGGGGATATTTCAAAGATTTCACTTGCATTTTGATTTCCTAGTTTAGTTGTTTTTGGGATATTTCCCAGATTATGTAAAACATTTTGATATTATCCACATGGAGGTTTTACCCTGTGGAGATACTTATATATACTTATGATTTTTGTAATAAAGGACATCCTCATTGGTGGGAGAACAAGGATATGGAGTTCTAATACAGACTGAAGCAGAATTTGGTGTTTTGCCACAACTTTAGCTTCTCATTATATCAATATTTTGTTTCATGTTGTGTATATCAATTTGTGTCTGGTTAATGACTACTTTAGCTATCTTAATCATGTGCAAATGATATAATTTTAATCACTTTAATCCATATCTTGTTTCTTCCAAATGTATAAAAGACATAACAATTGTTAATTCAGTTTGTGAATGACAGGTTTATCTTCTTCGTGAGTTGAATTATTTAATATAAGTTTTTGCATAACAGGTTTCCCTTATTGCAGAGATTTATAAATCTTATAGTTGTTATGATTTTTTATGTCTTGTTTGTCCTGTAAACACTTCAAAGAGAAGCAAAGCCTATCGTTTACGAGAAGCTTTGGATCAACCGGTGCGAGTTTCCTTCCTCCGACCAGCTTCGAAGACATCATACGCAGGACAAATTATGAGCGTTTCTAGGTCAATTGGTCGCTTATCTGTTTACTGTTTTTATCGGTTTAGTTAGAATTAATATATTAGATTGTTTAATTTCAGTAAATATATTAGATCGTTTAATTTCAGTAGTTTTGTTTCTTTTTCATAAAATATAAAAATCAAAGATATATCTCTGGCTGTCTTAGGGCAGCAAACACATGAGTTTTACAGGTTTTAATTAAATCTGTAGGCTGTTTATAATGTATATTTGTGAATAAGTAATATTGCAGCTGGTAATTAGATAGTTGATTTGAGTTATTATAATAGTAATTAGTAGATTATATATAATAGTTAGAATAGTTATATTTAGTTTTAGTTTAATTTAGTAGTTTGTTTTAATTAGATTAGTGTGTTAGTTTCTTTTATTTTTAGTTAGTTTGTTTTATTAGTTTTAGTTTAATTTTAGTTTGTTTTATTAGTTTTAGTTAATTTTAGTTTGTTTTATTAGTTTTATTTTGTTTTATTTATTTTAGTTAGATTAGTTAGTTTATATTAGTTTTCTCTTTGGTTTTCTTAAAAGACCTTAGGGCGGCCAACGGAGCTGTTAAACTCGTCAGGGTGGTTCATTCCAAATGGCCTGGGTTATTTATACAACCCCGGACCGGTTCCACTCTCTCAATTGATGGATGGACAATTTCGCCCGTCAACAAATGGCGCTAGGAGGAGGGCCTGAACTTAATTAATGGCACGAGGTGGTCGCAAGACTCCTCCTCCACCTAATCGCACACCTATAATGAGTAGAATCCGTTCACAAGATAATATCCCCCCTCAAACATCAACTACTTCAACCGAAGATCCGCAGATCACAGTTGAGCCAACAACCCCTAATCCTATAGGTGGTGATCTCCAAGAGATCGTTCGTCAATCTCTTATTAAAACACATAGTGCCTTAGCTAGTTTAAGGCGACCAAACCGCCCGTGGGGTCAACCTTTAAACTTCTCTGATATCAGGGAACAGTTAGGTGATATAGACCTCACTGTGAATCCTATAGATCCAAACACGAATCCTGCTGCAGGAGGATCTGGGATACCTCCTTCACCACCTCCCTCATATCCTTCCTCTTCTGGGGGAGATTCCTCTTCCGACGAAGGCAATCCACCTTCTTAGCCTTCCACACCCAATTCCCCTATGGCAAATCAGAACAACCCTACTAGACACTGGTTGGACCAGGATGCTGTAGCTGTACCTGGAGCCCAACACCCTTTACCTAAGCATCCGGAGAAATGGCTTCCTAAGTTTGATCCCGATTCAAAACAGATAGCCGAAGATCATATCAAAATTTTTATGTTAGCCATCAGACTCCGTAATGTTGAACATGAAGACGTTGTCTGTAGGTTGTTCCCATACACCTTTGAGGGTAATGTGTCCACTTGGTACTTTGCCCAACAGCCCCATACCATAGTGTCTTGGGAAAAGTTTGAGTCATGCTTTTTGGAAAAATTCGGAGATGGAAAACCTCCGGAAGTCTTAGTCATGGATCTTTCGAGCTTAAAAATGAACTCAAAAGAAAAATTTAAAGATTTTAATCAAATATTCTTAACCCTTAAAAATCGAATCCCTGCAGATTCTATGCTTGCTGAGAGTCTTGTAATAGCTTACTACACTAAAGCTCTACATCAAAGTATAGCTATTTGGGTTAAACGATCTAAAAAGGCCACGTTGTTAGAAGCCTTCGAAGAGGCTACTCAGATTGAAAAAGACATACTTAGTCTTAAGGACTCTTCTAGCAACGAAACTGAGACTGTTTCTTCTTCCAAAAAGAAGATTGAAATTCTCCCCAGACCTACACAAAACAAAACACAACCTGAAAACTATGATTTGGAAAATTTAACCAAAGTTGTACAAAAATTGTCTAATCAAGTTATAGATTTAAAAAGGTCGACTGATGAAGCCTCTTCGAGTAAAGGACCCTACAAACCTCCTTTCCGAAAGCCTTTTCCCGCCAACAGGCCTAATCCAAACCCTGAAGGCTTGAATCTAGAAAGTTTGCAATGCGCTCTCCAGACAATTCTAGGAGCCCAAGATGACTTGATGCCTCCTAAAATCCCTCAAGAGGAAGTCGAGCAGGAAACAACCCAAGAAGAAGAGTCTTCTCCAAATATCTTTGGACACTTCTCGGATAGCATCTTTCAAGCTAGCGTCGAGACTGTTCACCCTTACAACACTAGGAGCAAGACAACAAACAAACCTCCTGCCGAGAACACTACAACTTCACCTCCAAAGCCATCTAAATCAGTAAAAACTAAAAAAAGTAATGCTGGCCCTAAATTAGATTATGATGTTGTTGAATATCTTAAAAAATTACGGGCTAACATTTCCATTTATGAGTTGTTGAAGTTTCCATTTTTGTTACAGAAGATGTTGCAAAATATTTCAGACAATGGCAAGAATGGTAATTCAAATGGTAATAAGGTTGTGCAAAGAAAAGCCCCGCAGAAGACTTCCACAAAAAATAATCCTGATCCTTAAGATAAAGGAAGCCTTCCTGTACCACCTGTAAATAATGTAAATAATGTAAATAACGCAAATAATGTAGATAAAGTAGCATTAGAAACCGCGAGTAGGAAATCACAAGCTACTACTCTAAGTACTCGCAAGAATGTACTTCCTTTTCTTTTAACTTTCGAAATCTTCAATAGAAATGTGCATAATTGTATGGTTGACTCAGGAGCATCATCAAATGTGATGCCTTGGTCTGTCTGCCAAAAGATCAACGCTGAAGTAGAACCCTCTTCTTTGAAAATCATACAACTTGATCGAACAGATGTTAAAGCTATAGGCGAACTGAAAAATGTATTGATTAGATTATCGTCTAACCCAAAGGTTCATTAGGTTATTGATATAATTGTGGTGGATATTCCAGAAGTGTATGGTCTATTTTTGAGCAGGGACTGGTCGGAGCAGCTACATGGTTACTTCGCGACGGACTGGTCTCACTTATGGCTTCCAGAAAATGGTAAGTCCAACAAGATCAGGGTGAATCGTGAATGTTACCTCAAGTTCACGGTAACAGACATGAATGACCCAAATGAACCATATACACCACCTGCTGATTCACCTGAAGTCCAAGGGATGGACACCTTCTTCGAAAATTTCATGGCTGAAACTTCACCTATCAACCATCCGGAACAACAGTCCGATATCATAACATGTACGCAACCAACAGCTTCTATGCAACAGTCCCATGAGCCCGATGGAAATCAAATTTGGTCTTTATATTTTGACGGTTCCAAGTCAAAAGAAGGAGCTGGTGCAGGCTGTATCATTATCAATCCGGCAGGTAACAAAACATTATTGGCTTGTAGGCTAGAATTTGAATGTACTAACAATACCGCAAAATATGAGGCTTTACTGCAAGGTCTCAGAAAATCCTTGGACATGCACATTCAAAATCTGGTTGTATTCGGTGACTCTGAAATAGTGGTTAGGCAGGTGAGAGATTCTATACACTGTCTTTCCCCGCATCTCAAATGTTACCAGTCTAAGGTATGGAGTTTAATGAACAAATTTTCTTCTTTTAATATAAATTCCATCCCTAGATTAAATAACACTGAAGCAGATCTACCAGCTAATGTTGCCTCTAAACTTCTTCTTGCAGAAGGCCTATCCCCAAACACGTTCTCCGTGGAGCTATTGTTTCGACCATCTGTTCCTGACAATATCACAAACTGGAGAGTATTTGACGATGATCAGCAAATCATTAAATTTCTGCACATGGAAGAAACCTTTCAAGGCGCTGTGATAGATGAACAAACACACGACGACAATTTGCACGACTTTACGGTAATACCTAATCCGAAATCTCCAGAAGCTCTATCGGACATGGTAAATTTCATACCCAAATATGTTGTTAGATTAGAAAAGTTTTATGATTTTGAAGATAAATTTAAAAAGATGGTCAATTGTAAAACCAACAGTTCCTCATTGTCTTATGAAAAAGTCAATTTAGGAACTAGTGAAAATCCTCAGTGTATCAACTTAGGCTTGGGATGTTCTAGACAAGAAAAAGCTGATTTTGTTAAATTAGTTAAAGAATTCAAGGATGTCTTTGCATGGAATTACAATGATCTTAAAACATTCGATCCTAATATTATACAACATGTCATCCCGATGAAGCCCCAAACCTTACCCTTCCAACAGAAACTGAGGAAAATGCATCCTAAACTAGAACCGACCGTACAAAAAGAATTGAATAAACTCCTAAGTGCTAAAATAATTTTTCCTGTTAGACACACTCAATGGGTATCCAACCTCGTCCCAGTGTGGAAGAAAAACGGGGAAATTCGACTTTGTGTCGATTTTCGAAACCTCAACAAAGCGTCTGACAAAGATAATTATCTTGTCCCTCCCATGGAACAGATCCTTCAACAAGTATCTGGTTCCGAGAGGCTATCCTTACTAGATGGTTTCTCTGGATACAACCAACTCTTGATGTCTCCGCCAGACCAATTAAAAACTACCTTCCGTACCCCGTGGGGCACTTATGCTTATCACAAAATGCCCTTTGGATTGATTAATGCTAGTGCTACCTTTCAGAGAGCAATGGACATTGCTTTTAGAGGCTTAATCAATCACTCCGTAGTAGTCTACTTAGATGACGTCACCGTTTATTCTAAAAACAAAGACGATCATCTAGCTCACTTACGAGCCGTTCTGCTACGATGTCGTAAATACGACATCTCCTTGAACCCCAAGAAGTCCATCTTTGCAGTAGAACATGGTAAATTACTAGGATTCATTGTGTCTAGTGATGGAATGATTATTGACCCCGAGAGGACCCAAGTCATCGCTAAACTTCCCCCACCTACCTCCAAAAAATCCATGCAGTCTTTCCTAGGCCAGATTAATTTCATGAGAAGATTTGTCCCCAGTTTCTCCGAAATGGTCAGGCCTCTCCAGAACCTGATTAAGAAAGACACCCAATATCGCTGGGGACCTACAGAAAACCAAGATTTCAATGCTATAAAGAAGGCCATAATAGATGCTCCGTCTCTCATGAGCCCTGATTTATCTTAAGACTTTACACTCTATACTTTTGCCTCTGATCGTTCCTATGCCGCAGTCCTAACTCAGAAGAATTTCGAGAACAACAAAGTACCCATCGCCTTTATGAGCTATGCTTTCAAAGGCACTAAACTTAATTACCCAGCGGTTGATCGACAAGCCTACGCTGTTTTCAAGGAAGTTAAGCATTTCCGGTCATATCTTTTGAAGTCAAGGATGAAGGTCATTGTCCCCTACCCTGCCGTAAGGAATTTGTTAGTGCAAAAGGAGTTAGGAGAGAAAAGAGCCAACTGGGTCACCTCCTTGTAGGAGTATGACTTAGAAATCACTCCAGCACAGATCGTGAGAGGCCAAGGGTTGGGTAAGTTGGTAGTTGATTCAGAGACTAAACAACAAGAAGATAGTGATACGTCAAACCTAGAACAACGCGATCAGAGTTTTATTTGTTGTGCACAAAACCTTGTAAGTCCTTGGTACGACGATATTAGATTTTGTCTTGAACATGGATCAGCACCCCGTCACCTTGACCCCACCAAAAGAAGAGCGTTGAGACTAAAGTACGCCTCCTTTCATCGAGTTAACGGTATACTGTTTCGTCGGAATTTCGACGGCGTACTGATGCATTGTCTTGAAAAGGACAAAGCAGAAAAGGTCTTGCTTGAGTTGCATGCAGGAGAAGCTGGTGGTCACTTCGGTGGCGACACCACTGCTCATAAGGTTTTAAGAGCTGGTTACTACTGGCCAACGCTTTTTAGGGATGCCCATGCCTTGTGCCGTAAATGTATCATTTGTCAGAAAGCATCAGGGCGATTGCAAAAACCAGCCTTCCCCTTGCAACCCGTTTCAGTCGATTCTCCTTTCCAGCAATGGGGCCTTGATATCATAGGTCCTATTAACCCTCCATCCTCACAACAACACAAGTATATTGTGACAACCACTGATTAGTTTACTTGATGGTCCGAAGCTACTGTGCTAAGAACTGTTAACACAAGTCAGGTGATCGCTTTTCTAAACTCGAATATCATCACTCGTTTTGGTATCGCTTTTCTGATTAACACAAGTCAGGTGATTGCTTTTCTGATTGTCTAGTCTTTGATAACGCTTCATACTTTTCTTCTCTAGAGATTTGTGAGTTCACTTTGGAGAAAGGAATAAAACTGAAGTATTCTGCTAGTTACTACCCCCAGGGCAACGACTTAGCAAAATCAACAAACAAGAACTTGATCAAAATTATCAAGAGAACCGTGGCTGAAAATCACAAGAACTGACACAATACACTGCTTAATGCACTGTGGGCTGATAGGGTAACACCCAAAGCCGCTATAGGTAATTCCCCCTTTTTTCTCATTTATGGCAGAGAAGCCATTCTGCCACCTCACATTCTTCTTCCTTCGCTCCAATTGTCACAAAAAGTTCAAGAAGAAGATTGTCCCCATTTATAAAACCGTATTAACGCTTTGATGAAGTTAGAAGAAGTAAGAACCCAAGCTAAGTGTAAGTTAGACCAACATCAACAACTGATTAAAAGTTGGTTCGATTCTAGTTCTGCTTCTGATAGGAATTTTGAAGTAGGCGATCTCGTCTTAAAGTGTGAGAAACCACACGAAGGAAAGGGTGAGCACACCAAGTTTCAAAATTTGTGGCTTGGGCCATTTTTTATTGTTGAAAAGTTGGGTCCTAGTTCCTTTCGATTGCAGAATCTTGAAGGGCAGCTTGACACCTATCCGGTGAATGGCCAAGCCCTGAAAAGATACTTCGCTTGATTACTACCCTTGTATATTATGTAAATATTTCTTTTTGTTGTTATTTTGCCTTTATTTTTGTTTTTGGCTTTGATTTGGATTGATCAGTTTTTTGTGTTTTTGAAACATATGCATACTTGTGCACTGAGCCATTCAGATTAAGACCATGGGAAAATTTCTTCGCTGAAATAACTTCTGCAAGGTTGTACGATCATCAATGATATATTTCAAAAAACTAATATTTATGTTAGAAAATATTGTTGTTTGAAAGAAGTTTACTAATTTCAATCTCTGAGCAAAGTTTGTCATGATCATCTATTATCTTTTTACGCTGTCCCTTTTCCATAGAGGAATGACTCAAAAGGATGTCTCCCTGTCATAGCAAGTCGTTTTGTAAATAAAAAATTTCTGGAGATGAATAAAGGACAGTGTCAAAAAATTCTGATGAGGTCTGAAAAAATATGATAAAATACCAAGATTTTTCAGCGTCACCCCGCTCAGCTATCCATAAAAGAAAAACAAAATAAAAATGTTAATAAGAGCTGTGGGAGGTGTTTGTAAACCCGTCGGGATACTGAACAGGTCCGCTGGCAGCGGGTAAATGCAAGCATGGCGCCAAGACAACTTCGCTGGGGTACTGAACAGGCCCGCTGGCAGCGAAGCAATGTCGGGTACACGAAAATATGTAAAAAATTATAAGAAACCTCTTTAAAAGTCCTTTACTCTGATCTAGAGCTTCTTGACAGGATACAGATGTCTGAGTGGGTTAAATGGAAACCCTGTCGAGGCTATGGATGCCTGTTGGCAGTAGTGGCCATGCCAACAGTATTGAATATTTTATCATTAATATCGTGACTTGCTGATCTTAAGACTGTTATTAGTTTGCATCTTTTAAAACATCGCTGGAAAAGATAGTAAATGATGATGTTTGTACGATTTTCTGATGCTTGTTTTTGAGTTGAAATTTTCTTTGTCGTCGTAATCTGAATTTGTTTCTTTCAACAGAGATAACTGCTTTTCCTAGTGTGTCGCCATTGTTGGCAGCCAATTCAATTTTTTCCATTGCCTTAAAAGCTGCCTACACCTATGTCTCCTGAACTTCAAATTGTCATCGCATTTTGCAAATAGAAGACATTTTCATTTCTTACGACACTTGCAAATTTCTCTCGATTTAGTTTTCACGACTGAAAGCGTGAAAACTCCTCCATCGTTATTTGAACTGTCATGATATTTTCATTGATATTCTGATTGGTACTTACCTTTGGTTTATTATTAAGTGGCTGGAATGATTTTTTTGAACTATGCTTATTTGCCTACACTTACTTTGATTGCGCAACTTGACTTTTATTTAATTGATAAGGTATTGAGCATGTAAATTTATGGGTTATATTTGATTCTATAGGGGTCGTGGTTGATTTTGTTTTATATAATGTGATCCTTATTATTATAAGCTCTTAGCTTGTCGATTTTATAAAATCATTGGTCACAATGTTTATAAATGTTTGATTACACATGGCGCGTTGGTTAAACATTTGGGTGTTGATTTAATGGTTTGAATTATTACAATGGTACATATTTAACTTTGGGTTTGATTTTATATTGAACGTTCATGGTTTCAAACAATGCAATGGCGCATTGGTATATCATCCACCGTTTAAATCCTGGGTTGGTTGAATATTATGGTTTGAACAATGTTATGATTGATTGAACAGCATTGTACTTGCCATTACTATGTTGCATGGCGGTGATAATCCCACCACCTTCGCACATGCACATTAATTTGCCTTCCCTTTGAGCGCTCGTAGCTGTTAGCCCAAACGACTTTGCTCTTGTGTTGTTGTGTTCAATCCAAATCCTACCATGTGCCCGCACCATGGCTCCAGTCATAAGGGCTGAACCCAATGGTTGCCAAGCTTTGTTGATGTTTGACAGTGCTTACAGTGACCTTGAAGAATTTGGATGGCTCCCATTCATACAAAAGTTTGATGGTTTTAACCCTTGCGTGGCTCGGCAATTTGCATTAACCTTTGATGGCTGCCGAACCAAGGTTGGGGATGTCCAATTGGAAATTGACGAGCAATTTCTCAGTTTAGCTACCGGTCTGCCTGCTACTGGACAGAAATGGTCAAAAAATTGCAAAGTGGAAGATGTCCCGTGGACATTGCTCTTCCAGTCATGAAGGGTGAGCTCCTGTGACAAAGGTTTTCCCGCGAATATGCTCAAGCAACGTTGGCATGACTTGTTGATGATAACCAAGAAGTTTATCACCTGCGAGGGCCGGTATGGTTTCGTTTTCTTGTACCACCTTCGGCTACTTATGGTTTTCATGGGCTATGAGCTTAATATGCCTTATTACTTGCATAGGAGTCTGTTTAAAATTTCTAAAAGATACAAATGGAACCAGGCCGATAATAGCCTTTTTCACTTTGGGTTAATTAAAATGCTTGTGGTTTGTCATTTGGGGTTACACCGAGACTGTTGGAATGATTTTCTTAGTCGCAATAATTTTGAGGACTCAAGCCCACCACAGGTTGACAAACCTATGGTCAGCGAGAGCAAGTCTGTACCCCTTGTACCTTACAGTGCTCTGTTACCTAAACCCCTACCCGACTCACCTATTGACCTACCCAATTTTGTGACCAAAGTTGTCAAAACTGTTAAACCCATGGCTAAAAGGCCTAAAGCCAAACCTACTGCTAATTCCAAAGGCAAAAAGAATGCCCGATTAATCTCTCGCATGGCAAGAAACAAACCAAGACCTCCTGTCAACCCTGACCCTATCATTTTGAGTGGAGATTCTGACTCGGAGGTGGAACGTTACTTGGCAAGTGAGTATCCCTATTCGGAAGGTCTGTGTGACAAACCCTCATACGACTTTGTGAAAAACCTACCACCTTGCTTGCAAAATGACCCTAATTATCCAGGCATCAAAATGCCTTGTGAAACCCCCGGTGACTCGTCAAAACCCCCTCTTGCTCTATCCGAACCAGCTGCTCCACCATGTGATCAGTGTGGCTCGTGGTTAGAAAGGTATTACCTTGATGTGCCAATGCTACAGTCCAGAATTCATGCTCTGGAGGATCAAGTTGCAAGGCTCACCAGTCAAAAGGCTAAGATGCAATCCACTAATAAGAAACAACGAACAACAGGTTTGATTTTGTTTAAGAATGTGGAGTCGGATACAACGGTCGTTAATTCAAAATTGGCATAGCTCGAGCAGCCTCACTAGTATGACTATCACCTGTTTATATGACAAACTCACAAGCTCTATTTACAGCATGGATTTGCTTTGACATATAAGCATGCACTATATGCATAGTTTCGTTTTGATTAATTAAATTTTGTTTCCCAATTTAACTTTGATTCGATTGATCGTGGTATGGATTTGATTGTTTTAATTTGGCTTGAACTGAATACTCTGTTGCTTATTGAAGTTGTTAATATCTGTTCTAAACATAAGTTGTTTCTGGTATTTCAATTTCGAACACAATCAATGTTTTGATTCGAATTGGTTATATTCTATACGATATGGTTGGCAATAATGGTTAACTGTTATGATTCTATATTCCATGTCTTTTTCGACCAATTCGAATACCATTCTGTTAATGCATAACCAAATTGTGAATAGATACGAATCATAACTGTTATACCCAATCAATCGATTCGCATTGTTGTGTTTGACCGTGTTATCAGTTCGATTCATATTGCGACAAATATGTTGTTTAAATTTGATTTGGGGAACAAAAGTGATTATTTCCAGGATTACGATCTGTTTCTATATTTGACTCAGTCACGATTTGTTTCGATTTGTTGCCCAGTTTATGGTTATCACTGTTGTTGATGGTTGTTGACTGTGTAACGCCCAGCGATCGAAGTCTATGGAAAAGTTTGGTGGATGTTGTTATGAATGTTTTATTTGACTATAATCGTAACAACCTTTCCATATTGGTATTTGATTAAAACAATATGAATCTTATGCACATTGTTACAGTCGTAACAAATTGATTATGATTGTATCGATTATGATTGTGTTGGATTACAGCATATCTTATACGATATGATTCACTATTAATTTCATTTGGATATGAAACAGTTTGGTTACTATTTGACCCGATTTTATGGCAACTAAAAAAAACAGAGCATTCTTATCCTGTTTCGATTGCATCCCTTTCGATTTTGTTTAATTTGAATGATAGATTTACTTGAACCATTAGTGATTCGTTTTTAATGTTTAATTGAAGATAATTGGTTTTAATTATTTTAAAAAGATTTGGTTTGATTTCTATCTGATCCTGTATGCTATTTTAGACTAGCTACATAATCAGATAATTATGTACCTAAGTCTGTAGGATCAATTTTCTATTGTTTTGTTGATGAAATGTCTTTCTAATTTGATATTTTTGGTCTATTGCAGGTAAATTTGAAATTGCAATAGAGTTATTGAGCAGTTAGAGGATATTTCAAATATTTCACTTGCATTTTGATTTCCTAGTTTAGTTGATTTTGGGATATTTCCCAGATTATGTAAAACATTTTGATATTATCCACAGGGAGGTTTTACCCTGTGGAGATACTTATATATACTTATGATTTTTGTAATAAAGGACATCCTCCTTGGTGGGAGAACAAGGATATGGAGTTCTAATACAGACTGCAGCATAATTTGGTGTTCTACCACAACTTTAGCTTCTCATTATATCAATATTTTGTTTCATGTTGTGTATATCAATTTGTGTCTGGTTAATGACTACTTTAGCTATCTTAATCATGTGCAAATGATATAATTTTAATCACTGTAATCCATATCTTGTTTCTTCCAAATGTATAAAAGACATGACAATTGTTAATTCAGTTTGTGAATGACAGGTTTATCTTCTTCGTGAGTTGAATTATTTAATATAAGTTTTTGCATAACAGGTTTCCCTTATTGCAGAGATTTATACATCTTATAGTTGTTATGATTTTTTATGTCTTGTTTGTCCTGTAAACACTTCAAAGAGCAGCACAACCTATCGTTTACGAGAAGCTTTGGATCAACCGGTGCGAGTTTCCTTCCTTCGAACAGCTTCGAAGACATCATACACAGGACAAATTATGAGTGTTTCCAGGTCAATTGGTCGCTTATCTGTTTACTGTTTTTATCAGTTTAGTTAGAATTAGTATATTAGATTGTTTAATTTCAGTAAATATATTAGATCGTTTAATTTCAGTAGTTTTATTTCTTTTTCATAAAATATAAAAATAAAAAATATATCTCTGGCTGTCTTAGGGCAGCACACACATGAGTTTTGCAGGTTTTAATTAAATCTGTAGGTTGTTTATAATGTATATTTGTGAATAAGTAATATTGCAGCTGGTAATTAGATAGTTGATTTGAGTTATTATAATAGTAATTAGTAGATTGTATATAATAGTTAGAATAGTTATATTTAGTTTTAGTTTAATTTAGTAGTTTGTTTTAATTAGATTAGTGTGTTAGTTTCTTTTATTTTTAGTTAGTTTGTTTTATTAGTTTTAGTTTAATTTTAGTTTGTTTTATTAGTTTTCGTTAATTTTAGTTTGTTTTTTAGTTTTATTTAGTTTTAGTTTGTTTTATTTATTTTAGTTAGATTAGTTAGTTTAGATTAGTTTTCTCTTTGGTTTTCTTAAAAGACCTTAGGGCGGCCAATGGAGTCGTTAAACTTGTTAGGGTGGTTCATTCCAAACGGCTTGGGTTATTTAGACAACCCCGGACCGGTTCCACTCTCTCAATTGACGGTCGGACAATTTCCCTCGTCAACACTTTCTTAATGTGACAAATTTTTCTTCCAAATTTCCAATGATCCTATCTCTTCCTTCTAGCTTTTCTTTGAGTGCTTCTTCAATTCTTTTATCTTCTTCAATTTTAACGTTCAAATTTGGGATCATTTGTTCTAGTTCATGAGTGTTTTCTTTCTTGTCTAGTTCCACTTGTAGTTTCTTGTTTTTCTTCTTTTCTCTTCTGATAACTTCGATGGCACACAACAATTCTTCTCGGTAGTCAACTTCCGCCTCTTCATATTCTTCTTCGACCTCTTCATATTCTTCTTTGGAGTCTTCTTTATGAGATTCTTCTACCGCCATGAATAAAACTCTTTTTGTCTCACTGTCACTGACTTCATCTTCATCTGATGATGAGATGTCTTCTTTGGTGCATAAGCTTTTCTTGAAAACTTTCTTTGTGGTTATTTTGCTTTTATATGTTTGTTTTCTATTTGAGTAACCTTCATCATTCCTCTTTTTATTATGAGGACATTTCTTAGAAAAATGACCAATACCATCACAATTAAAATAAATCAAAGGAAGTTTACCTCTATACCTGTCGTTGGTTCCCTCGTTCAATCTTCTGACAAAGTTGGCCACTTCTTCATCATCTTCCAAGACGTCACTGTTGTTTCTATGTTATTTTTCTTTTTTCTTTCCCTTTTGCTTTGACCTTTTGGATGCTTTGAAGGCTAGTTCTTTTATATCTAGATTTTCATGTTCAGTTCTCATTTCATATGCTGTGAAGATTCCATGTAGTTCATCCATGCTTATTGAGTTTAGATCTGCTATTTCTTCTATTGTTGATATCTTAGGTTCAAATCTCATAGGAAGAGATCTTAGTACCTTTTGAACAATTACAGATTCTTTGATTTCTTCTCCCAATCCCAAGATTGCATTTACTGTTTCATCGACTTGTAAAAAGTAAGCTGCAATTTTCTCATCTTCCTTCATATTTAGTTGTTTGAACTAACCTCTGTAAGTTTGAAGCTTTGCTACTTTGAATTTTGAATATCCTTCATAAATATTTTGAAGTTTGTCCCAAATATCTTTAGCAGATTTACAATGCACAACTTTGGTGAATACTGATTCTCCAAGACCATTCAGAAGTGCATTTGTGGCTTTGGAATTATTTTGAACGAGTTTCATAGCTTTGTCATTTGTCGATATAACTGTTGGTGTTATGTATCCATCTACAATTGATTGCCAAATTTCAAATCCCTGTGCTTGTATATATGTCTTCATCCTTATGCTCCAAATGGCATACTTATTGCCATCAAACTGTGGTATTCCATTTTTATACATGTTGTTTCTCTCCATGTTCTACCTTTCAGTGGTTAAACTGATTTCTGAAGGAACCTAGCTCTGATACCGATTGTTGGATTACTGAGAGGGGGGGTGAATCAGTAATAGAGAAATATAATCCTTTTTAACCATATAATGCAAGTGTTATATCAATGTAGCATTATCATCCAATATTTGCAGAGTAAATAAACAATAAACAAATGAAAAATCATACACATACACAGTACACTAGTGTTTTTACGTGGAAACCCAAAGCGGGAAAAAACCACAAAATTCTTCTTCTTATATGTATTGAAGAATTACATTCATTGGAAGCACCAAATTCCTTTGTTTTCCAGCTACAATTGGAAGGAGGATCCAAACCCCTAGTTTCTTAGGCTACAAATTAAGGGAAGCTCCAATTCCCCAATTCTATGGCTACAACCAGAAGGAGGCTACAACCCCCTATGTTCTTCGGCTACAACTGGAAGGTGGCTACAACCACCTTTCCTTGTCCCGTCCAACCGCCCTGACGTATAAGTAGAATGATGGAACCACTGTCACACTATCACTATGAGATGTATTGTTGTAAACTTGTACCAATAAACCTTCACCAAATAACCTGTACCAATAACCCAAACAATGTCTCAACCATGCATCAACCATGCATCAACCTTTACCTCAACCTATAATCAACCTGTACCATAAACAAGTGCATCAACCATGCACCAACCTGTACCAAACAACCTGTAATCAACTTGTACCATAAACAAGTGCATCAACCATGCACCAAACTGTACCTCAACCTGCAAACCTTCCTTAAATTTAACAACAAGAGACTATCATTTTCATCAAACTTTACTTTAATCTCACATGACTAGTTTTGGATTAGTCAACAAACCCAACTTGAAATAATCATAACTATGTACCTGTAATGAATAAAGATCTAAAAATAGTACACAATGTTCTTCAGTGTATTTTATGCAATTCCTCTAGGTGTCACTACTTAGAACCTCTCAGAAAATGAGTTATAGCAAAAATGACATACCTTGTTGAATTCTGGCTTATTCTAGAGAGCAAACTTGTAGAGCGTGCCCCGCACGAAATATTTATTGTATGGATCTGAAAATTTTCATAGAATACTACATATTGTACTCTAACCAACACATTTGTTCTTACTGAATTTGGATCTGTTATGAAGAATTTATGATGTTTTTACCTGAAACACCTATTTTAGACTAGTTTCAGGACTAGCCACAAACCCTATTTTCCACGGAGTGTAACTCCAAAAATACAACGACCCACAAGGTGAAATTTGTACCTTAGCTACTTGGATATGTTTCCTCAATGGCCTCCCAATTGAACAGTCTGAATCATTTTATAAAAAACTTTATTTTGAAAATGGTGAGATGACCTGTAAATAACATACCTTAGAAAGCATCATCAAAAGAATTTATCCTCCCTTGAATTTCGGCCTTCTTTACTTCATCTTCCCTCTGAAATTCGACTTAGATATCCTATGGTTACCTCAGTCACCTGTAGATACTCAATATGCTCAAGTGTGATTAAAATGAGAGAGCCTTGCATCTTATTTATACTTTCATGTAGTTTCCTCAAGGGGTTACCTTTTAACCATCTTAACCCAATTTCCTTATTTTAGGGATAACCCACTTCTAACCACTTTCCATAATTAGAAATTTCTCCATTTACTTTATTATTTAAATAATCCTCCTTGACTTTGTCACTTCACTTTATTATTTAAATAATCCTCTTTGACTTTGTCACATCACTTTATTATTTAAATAATTCTCTTTGACTTTGTCACTTCACTTTATTTGTTAAATAATTTTTTCTTTGCAATAAATTTGACTTCTTTGACCTTTTGGGGCTTCAAGCCAACATATGAGGGTCCTCCAAATTCATAAGGCCATAACTCTCAAACCGTGAGGAGTTATGTGATGATCCACATACCACCAGAAATGGAATGAAATGTACTATCCATATACAATAGTCTTACCTACAAATATATAAAAAATCATACCAATATACATCAAACAAACTTGGGTCCATTACCCAAACCTTTGTGCTACCGAAATTCGCTACTGGACTTTGTTCAAGGGTTGACATCAATGACAACCAACCCAATTAATTAACAATTATCAATATAGGAATAAGTTAGAGCCTCCTGAGGATTGGAAAAGGAAGGATAAGAGTGGATTCCAAAAAAATGGATTCAGGTCACTTCCATACAAGAATCAAAAGAAGGGTGCACAAATTGGTCAACCAAGAAGAAGTGTGCATCAACAAAAATTTCTATCTCAAAGTGGAAATAAGCCAGCGAAGCAAGAAAGAGAAAGAGAAGAGGAGTCTAAGAATGGACCTTTGCAGTGTTGGGGAGGTGGAGAACCACACCTGTTGAGGGATTTTCCTCACAAAAAACATGATAGTAATAAATTTTATCATGTGTAGGAGGTAGCTACAGTCAATGATATGGCCAGAAGTGTGCCAAAGTTATATGCAGTTGTGGAGAATCGAAAAGAATACCACCAAGCTTATGTAGTGGAGATGGAAGGTATAATTTCCAAGAAACCTATTCTATTTTAATTGACCTTGGATCTAATCTTAGTTATGTTTCACCTCAAGTTCTTGAAGCATGTTCCTTATAGAGTAATAAACATGAAAAAACATGGTTAGTTCCATTAGCCATAGGAACTAAGATAAAAGTGGTTGAGGTCATAGAAGCTTGTCCATTTGAGATAAGTGGATTGTGTACGCAAGTAGCCTTGAATAGCCTAACCCTAATATTGTATGACATGTTACTAGGCATAGATTTGTTAGCTTCCCATAAGGCAAAGTTGAATTTTTATGAGAAGATTTTAGAATGCGAAGATGACGAAGGTAATGCTAGAATTTTGCAAGGCATTCTGAAACTAGTTTCAGTGAGGAAAATATTAGTGTTGCAACTTAAGAAGTTCAGTCGGAAAGGGTGCCCCTTGTATGCAATACAAGTTATTAACTAAGTAGAAAGCAGGGAGTTGAAGGTTGAATACCACCCTGTTTTGTGGGAATTTAAGGATGTATTCCCAGAAGAGGTACTCGAACTACCTCCAAAGAGAGATCTTGATTTTTCAATAGATCTCATACCTGGAGTGATACCAACATTAAAGGTACCTTATGGAATGAGTACACTATAGTTGGTGGAGCTAAAGGTAAAGCTAAATGAAATGTTCGATAATGGTTATGTCAGGCCAAGTGTATCCCCATGGGGAGAACCAACCCAATTTGTGAAGAAGAACGATGGTACATTACTCCCATTTTTAGACTATAGGAAGTTGAATAATATTATCATCAAGAGCAAATATCATTTTCCCAGGATTGATGATCTCTTTGATCAACTCAAAGGAGTTGCAATTTTTTCAAAGATTGACTTAAGGTCAGGATTCCACCAAGTCATGATCAAGGATGAGGACATCCACAATTTAGTCTTTAGAACGAGGTATGGGAACTATGAGTTCATAGTGGTGCCATTTGTACTTAAAAATTCACTAGCCACGTTCACGTGCTTAATGAATAGAGTGCTCAACAAATACTTGGACATATTTGTCTTGGTGTTTTTGGATGACATTTTGGTTTATTCCAAGACTAAAGAAGAGCATGAAGAACATCTTAGGATGGTATTACATGAATTGAGAGAACACCAAATCAATGCTAAGTTCAACAAATGTGATTTCTATCATAAGGAAATCTAGTATTTAGGCCACATAATCGCAGTAGAAGGATTACAATAGATCCCGAAAAGATTAAAGGAAATCATGGAATGGCCTATCCCCAGGAATGTAACAGAGGTAAGATATTTCATGGGATTTTATGGGTATTACAAAAAGTTTATAAAGGTATTTTCTAAGAAAGGTAATCCCATTACCTCGTTGTAGAGAAAAGAGAATAAATTTGTATGGTCACCAGAATGTGAAGCTAGTTTCCAACAGTTGAAACGTCTTTTGACTAATGCCCCTATTCTGAATATTGCAGACCCTGAAAAGGATTTCTTGGTTTTCACTAATTCTTGCAAAGAAGGACTTGGTGGAGTTCTTATGCAATAAGGGGAAGTGATTTGATATGAATCACGTAAGCTAAATGAGCATGAGCAGAAGTATGTCACCCATGACCTGGAGCTTGTAGAAATTGTGCATGCATTGAATATGTGGAGGCATTACTTGATTGGAAGAAGGTTTGTTTTAATGATAGACAACTGTGGTATGAATTATTTGTTTGACCAACCAAGGTTGAACGCTAGACATGCGAGGTGGATGGAATTAGTTAGCAAGTTTGATTTTGAAATCAAACATATCAAAGGAAAATAGAATAACGTGGCAAATACACTTGCCAAAGTGTACATACTATACACTAGAAACAACTAGTGTAGGAGAGTCTAACATCAAGCAGAGGATTAAAACCCTCTTTTAAGAAGATGATTTCTTTACCTAGGTAAAATAAGAGTTGCAACAAGAACCTAGGGAGAAGAAATATGAGGGATATCATATTTAATGTATAGCAACAGGTTGTATGCGCCTAATTCAAAAGATTTGAGGTATTTTATTATGGATGAGTTCCAAAGGAGACCTTACTTAGGTCACCCTGGTTATCAAAAGATGGTAACAATGGTAAGGCAGTTGTATTACTGGTCTGTAATGAAGTAGGACATTTCTCAATACATTACTAGGTGTTTAGAGTGTCAACATGTGAAGGTTGAGCACATACATCTAGTAGGTCTATTGCATCCCTTGCAAATCCCAGAGTGGAAATGGGAGATAATTTCCATGATTTTTTATTGTTTTTTTTCCAAAGAAAGTGAGGTAGCATGACGTAATCATGGTTTTAGTACATAAGTTGAGAAAGGAATCTCATTTTATTCCTATTAAGTGTAATTTTATATCCATAGACTATGCTAATGTTTTTATGAAAGAGATTTTCAGATTGCATGGTTTTCCCAAGACCATAATCTCATACAAACATGCCAAGTTCACCTTGATATTTTGGAAAAGCTTGTTTGTAGTCTTAGGAACACAATTGGAATTTAGCACGACCTATCATCCTCAAACAAATGGTCCTACCAAAAGTGTGAATAGAGTGCTATAGGACATGTTAAGGATGCATGTTATGCATCATCCCAAGCATTGGGAAGAGTATCTACCCCTGGTAGAGTTTTCCTATAACAACGGTTATCAGGAATAATTGAAGAGGAGCCCATTTGAGGTTCTATATGTCAGGAAGTGTAGATTTCCAATTAGTTGGGACAATCTAGTGGATAGAATCACACTTGGGCTAGAGTTGTTGAGGGAAATGGAACAAGCACTGATCAAGATAAGGAAAAATCTAAAGATAGCTCAGGACAAAAAAAAAGAGATATGCAAACAACAAAAGAAATCACAAATATTTCTAGGTGAGAGATCATGTGTATATCCAGGTGAAGCCCAAGATAAGATAAGTTCCTTAAGAATGGGAGCATGTGCTAAATTGGCACCTTACTATTGTGGACCTTTCAAAGTCTTGGAGAGAGTGGGGCATGTAGCATACATAATTGCATTAGCACACTCAATTAAATATCATAATGTATTCCATGTGTCTTTATTAAATAAATATGTTCATATTATAATCATGTTATTGATTGGACTTTGATATAGGTGGAACCAGAGGTATAATTCCAGCCCGAACCACAATGCATGCTGGAAAAGAGAGAAACAATGCTCTGTAACTGAGCCATAATGCAGGTCAAGGTGAAATGGAAGAACTTTGGAGTAGATGAGGCTACATGGGAACTAGAATATTCCATGAGTGTGTCATACCCATTTTTTTTTATGTATAATTGTATAAACATGGTGTTTTAAACACCGAGGATGGTGTTTATTTAAGGGGAGGGGGAAGGTAACACCCTATTTCCCCCCATAGTTGTAATTATGCTTAAAACTTCATATGGTTATGAATATGAAGCTTGTAATCATGTTTTGATTAAAGAAAACATGAGATAGTTGACTGAGGAGGAAAAAGCCTTGAAATCACTAGCCATGATATCACATGTGGAATTGATGAAGTGGACAAGTGAGGCAGAGTTGAGATGTTTTAGTGAAGAAAACAAGAATATTTCTTAGCAAGCTTTCCTATACTTGTAAACATAAACACACACCTACCATCGTACTTAAAATTGCATGGACCCACATGACCAATTATGGAAGATAGGATTGGTGTTTAAGGTAGTTAATACTGCTGACAAACCTAATCTCTTAAAGAGGCAAGGGTCGACCAAAAAATATGATAGAAGTACGCCCTTTGATTGCCCCTTCAAAATTTGGATCCTTCAATGGAGGTCACCTCTAACATAAGCCATGGGAATCCCAAGGATTGGCAGAAGAAGAGGCCAAAGTTGAAAAGCATCACCCAAGTGTGCAAAGGAAAACAATAACGATGAGGGATACAAATAGAGAAAGGGAGTAGAGAACACAATACACAAAAGAGAATGCTTTGAAGAAGAGTGAGTGAACAACGAGTTCATAGGGTAAGATCACAACGAACGAGGAAGTTCAAGGGAGTAGATCGAAGAGATGAAGATAGATGAGAGATTTACTTGAAGAAAATAGGAATAGGAAGCTCTTCCAATTTATTGACGATCACCTTGAACTGGAGAAGACTGGAGGGATAAAGAGCCACAACATGGTACTTACTAGAGAGAAATTAGCATTGGTAAGGGGATGTGGTTGAGGGAATATATAGTAGAGAAGGGACTCACTTGTGTAGAGGAAATATAGTTGATAAACTACCTAATAACCCTGTGGATGCCCTAATTTCAGTGGGAATGGGGGAACTTTTTTTGTTATGAGAGGGGGAAGGAGATTAACCTTCCTGGATCATATGAACTTAAAGACCATCTGAATCATTCCCTTTTGATATCATGGCTTGGCATGGGGACAACGTATTGTAGGAAGGAACTCTGTAGTATGGCCTAAGGTTGGGAGGAGAGGCTTCCTCTCTCTGTCAGTCAATTGTTGATATTTTCCTAAAATAGATAAGTGTCTAACTTGACTATTTAATGCATGTTAGTGTTGTAAATGTGTATTTCTCTTATTTGGTGGAAAATATGAATGTATGTAAATGATGTATTGAATTCCCATGTAAAGTGGAATGTGCTTGTTTACTTTCAATGTATGAATTTTATAACTCATGAACTTGAGTCATGATCCAGGTGGATCTCGGTGGCCATCCACCTTTTCTAGTGAATCAACATTTCAAGAATATGGTTTTGATAAACCATGATATTCACCCTTTTTAATGGGAAATCGAATTTAATTCCATCTTCATTTATTAATTACAAACAACATGTAATGATTTCCTAGTGGTCTTATGTACATTCTTACAACATAGCGTTAATGCATCGAATTCCATTAGAAATTTGCAGTTAAGTGTGCTTAGGATAAAGTAGTACCAGGATAGGTGACCACCCGAAAAGTCTTAGTGTTTTACATGCCTATGGTATTTTATAAACTTAGACTAATTTATCGGGCACATGCATCATGGGAGTTGTTCTCCTCTCACTCTATCATATATAATTGAGGTGAAGGAGGCCCTTTAAGCATGCAATGGAGTGTGATGTAAATCTTATTGTGAATGAAGCATAGCCAAAAAACATTTCTTATCAGAGATAAGCTACCCCACTCTGGAAGTTTGTGTTCTGCAGTATTTTTCTATCTTATTCATTAATAGAAGTTGGGTTTCACTGTATTTTTGTGTTCTCTGCTATATTTTTTTTGTCTCATTTTGTTCTTAGCATAATCTGGATCAATGGTATCATATCAGTCTGATCCTTGTCATTTCTCAGAGTAGGTACTAGACGAGGTCAAGGTATAGATATTTGTGTCTCGAGCTAGTTTCACTTGAGGACAACCTCTCTCACTAGCCCAAGTGACCTCCCATGATGGAAGAAAAGAGAGATGACAGAGAAAGAGATCCTTTCAATATGTTGCTCGAAGAATCCCTCATGCGACAGAGGAACAAGATGATGGATAAATTCACTCAGATACTTCAAAGAGTATCGATGGAGGTGACCCAGGCATCTTCGACAAGAATCCATTTTGGAGGTGCGACACCCTTCAAGGTACAAGTCAATTTTGATATCCCCTTATTTGAAGGCCAAATAGATGTGGATGGTCTAGAAAAATGGTTGAATGTGCTAGAAGGTTATTGATCCATCAAAAATTTATCCAACGATGAAAATATCACCTTCGTGCTCCTTAAATCCCTTCCTCACGTCAGAGCTTGGTGGGAAGGTTACTAGGAGAGGTAAACTGTGGATGAATCTACACCATTCATGAGAGAACCCACTTGGACGACCTTTGTATATTCCCTAAAGGAGGATTTATTCCCTATTGGAAACTGTGATGACCAGTACATGAGATGGATGAATCTATGTTAGAAAAGATATTAGATGATGTCAGAGTACACTAACATCTTCCATACATTGTTTTCAAAGTTGGGTATCAAAGACTCTAAGTGGCACTTGGTTTTGAAGTATCATAGTTTTCTGCATAGGTACATCCAAACAAAGATGGATTTCTTGGACATATCCTCACTAGGAGTTGCTTATCAATATGTTGTCAAAATTGAACATAAATTCAAGCATCGGAGTAAGCGGGAGTTTTGGTTTGAAAATACACCACAACAAAATCATGGCAAAGGAAACCCTAACTCACAGAATGAAGGACGTAGCAAGGAAGGCCAAACTCAAGAGAGACATTCCAGATGCAGGAAAATAAGGGTAATGGGAAGTCTAAGAAAGACACTAGAAAGTGGTGTGAGTTCCACAACATCCACTGGCACAACACCGGTGAATGTCTCTCGAAACAGTCATTGGTGGCCAAGCTCAAAGAAAAAGAATCAGAGCCTAAATTGGACTCTGATTCAAAGCACAATAAAGGGAAATAGATCATCTATGAAAAACCCACTACTACCATCATGGCCACAATAATACAAATAGAAGAACTAGAGGAGATTGAGGAGGGGGATCACCTCTTCCACTCACAGATGTGGGTAAAGGGGACCCCACTGCATTTCATTATTGATAGTGAGAGTCAAAAGAGACTAATCTCAGCTGAGGTTGTCAAGAGATTGAATTTTCCAACCATGCCACACCCCCAACCATACACCATCGGATGGTTGAGAAAGGGACGAGATATCCAGGTCATCCAACAATGTTTCCTATCCTATGGCATTAATCCCTTCAAGGATGAGGTAGTGTGTGATGTTCTTTTAAGACAAAAATATATGTGAAAAAGTCACATTATCTATGAGTCTCGGCCCCGTAGTGTCATTGTTACTCTGGGAGGTCATCTCTACAGGGTATAATAGGTAGTTCCAACTACTACCACTTCATTGATCTCATAAAAACAATTCCACAAAGTAATCTCTCAGACCACAAATTTTTCCCTCTTCACGATCCAGTGAGATAGTGAACATAAGATCACTGCGACCACTAAATCCTCGACCCAAGACATTTCTATCTAGAAGAAACAAGTCAACAAGATTGCAGAGGACCACAAAGAGAATGATATTATTCCATATGTTTAACATAGCTCTATTGGCCATGACCCTTTTCAGGTGTGCTTGGGGTTCCAACCATTATCCCTCAATATTGATATAACTCTTCTTGTTGTATCTTCACTGACATAGTCCTGCCACACTCATATCAAGGAAGATCATGCAACCATATATTTTGAATGGATCCAACACCTCCAACAGGTTCATAACATCCTTCCATAGGAAAATTACAAGTAGGACATCTACTTCAACAAGGAAAGTGACTCGCCAAGGTTCAAATTCAGCAAAAGTTTCTCCATCTCTGTAAGGGAACTTGAGGCAATGGAGACCATTGCTTTCTAAGGGGGGAGGAATTATCCAAGTGGATCTCAATGGACATCCACCTTTTCCACTGAATCAACATTTCAAGCCTATGGTTTTGATAAACCATGATATTCACCCTTTTTTATGGGAAATGGAATTTATTGCCATCTTCATTTGTTAATTAGAAACATCATGTAATGATTTCCTAGTGGTTTTATGTACATTATTATAACATAGCGTTAATGCATTGGATTCCATTAGAATTTTCTCTTTAAGTGTGCTTAGGCTAGAGTAGTACTGGGATGGGTGACCTCCCGAGAAGTCCTAGTGCTTTAAATACCTATGGCATTTTATAAACTTGGACTAATTTATCCCACATGCATCATGGGAATTGTTCTCCTCTTTCTCTCTCTCATATATAATTGAGGTGAAGGAGGACCTTTAAGCATGCAATGGAGTGTTATGTAAATCTTGTTTCGAATGAAGCGTAGCCAAAATCTCTTTCTTTTCAGATATAAGCTACCCCATTTTGCCAGTTTGTGTTCTATAATGTTTTTCTATCTTATTCATTAATAGAAGTTGGGTTTCACTATATTTTTGTGTTCTATGATGTATTTTTGTTTTTGCCTCATTTCATTCTCATCATAATCCAGATCAAGTTAAGTTGAGATTGTCTATGTCCCTAGAAATATTTATGCTTAGGAGGAAATCTTACAAGATATGGATAAAATATTCACTCAAAAAGAGACAGGAATACTCTAGTGTTTGGAGATACTTGGTAAGAGGTTGAGAGTTCTAAACCCTGTGAGAAGCCACCTTTTTTGAGATGGAAATATTACAGGACAAGTAATATTTCACCCAATTTTCCAAATGAAGACTTTAACTAGATTAAACTTGGAATTCTAAAGCTCATAGAAGTTTGATAGAACCATAGAAAGGCCAGAGAAAAGACCTCGAGTTTTTTGATTATGAACTCATACTATTAACTTGGAAGAAACCAATGTTTAAAACCAATGTTTACAGTGGGTGGATTCACAGCCGTTGATTCAGTGAAGTGAATAGATCCAAAATATTGGTCGGAGGGTGCCACTTTCAGAGTGGTTGAATGATGTTGTACTCAAACTCTGATAGGGGGAGCCCATAGTAGAAAAGGACCATAGATCTATCAGAGGGTGACTAGGGAGAAATATGGACTGTTGGATCCAATAAAGAGATTGTTGGAGGTCTGGATGGAAGAATTGAAACATGAGTCTGATGTTAGGAACTCTAAG
Source organism: Picea engelmannii (assembly GCA_009831015.1). NCBI lineage: Eukaryota > Viridiplantae > Streptophyta > Pinopsida > Pinales > Pinaceae > Picea > Picea engelmannii. The sequence goes on along the minus strand of ML781791.1, from coordinate 512,472 downwards.
AACCATAGATCCATAGTGAGGTGATCAGTGAGATCCCAACCGTTGGTTCCGACAAGAGTCACTCTGAGGAGGAGAATGACAATGAACGAGGATCCTTCGATCCATTGGAGATGTGCATGGTTGGATTAAGCCACTTGGAGTAGTTTGTGGAACCAAAGCAGAGGTGCTCTGAAGGGGAGGGACTCAAAAATGAAGGAGGAATGTTCATTGGTATGGGGGTGATATTTAATCTTAGTTGTGAGTCTTGTGGGTCCCATTTTTGGTATGTGGAATTGGTGCTCTAGTAGGAAGTAGCCATTGGATAAATAGAGCATCAGATGTAATCATGTCCATTAGAAGCCTAGATATGATGACCATTATATCTCGATGGATGATCCATAAAGACATTTTCATCGGAAGGGAGGTCAACCTAGGTGGTTGGGCATTTCGATGAGAGAGAGTTAAAGTAACCACGTATTGTTGTATTGAGGGAAATAAGAAAATTGTACTATATGACTGAGGGTGTTTAGGAACCTGTATACTTCAGTAAGTTAAGTAGGGACACTTCCCTAAGAATTATTAGGAATCATCTTAGATTAAATTGTGATAAGAGAATTACTCACCTAAGCAACTAGTGAAACCAATAGCATGTCATGGGAAGAAAGAAAGGATAAAGTTGACATCCCACCAACCTAAGTGATAATTAGGGGGTCATGTGTGTTACACCCGGAAAGTCATTGGGGTGATATTTACAAGTCTTGAAGGTGGGCCTTGGCCTATATAGTGCCGAGAGTTATGGATCCTATGCTAAAAGACATCTATCCTTTGGGAGTCTAGATAGAGACCGATGAGTGAGCGGTCGATATCCCGGAGGTGAAGAGACTCATTCACATATAAGATTTAGTGGATCATTGATCCTTCTAATTCTAATGCATGACCAAAAAAACCACACAGTTTGATAGATTGTACCTACAAAGGAGTAGTGGTACATGTCCCATGAAGTCCATCTAGTGGATCTACCAAATTCACATATGAGCTATCGAAGAAACTACGTCATTGGCTTGAGGATGAGACAAATAATAATGTTGGGGTACTGTTGGCACCTAAGGTTTGAATATCTCACATGCACCATAAGTCAGTAATGCACACACTTTGAAACATATGCATGGAGCGGTGCCATATTTTATATTTTGTGTCAACCAAGGATTAACTACACACACCAAACCCATTTTGTATTGTGTGTTTCAAACCCATTTTGTATTGCGCATGCCAACCCCAATTTTCATTATGCATGCCAACCCATTTTGTATTGCGCATGCCAACACCAATTTTCATTACGCACGCCAACCCATTTTTTTACTACACAAAAGAACATAAAAGAGAGTGCATGCAAACTAAATCTGAGTGTATCTTTTGGGAATCATTGTAACTGTTTTTGTGACAACCCGTCTGATGGTGGTCAAGGTTATCGATGAGATGGAAAGTTAGTTATGATTGCCACACCTCACGAAATATATGGGGGGATGCATATAGTCATGTAAATGGTTGGGAATTTTTTAGTAAAGGAGAGAGTTCATTATTGTAAGAGAGAAAGTTGGAACAGAGTAAGAGCTAGAAGTTTAGTTTTGTAATAGTTTTTACATAAGTTTGTTTTTGAGAGATAAAAGACAAGGATGAATGAGAAGAAAGATATCTTAGGGAATAACGTGTCTCTGTTCTGATTGAATGTTGATGCATTTGGAGTAGGCTTCAACCTTTGTGCATGTTATTGGACCTTAATGATGTTGAAATGAATGAATGGAATCTGAATTCCTTTCTCTTTTCACTTCAAGTGTTATGGTTTCGATGTATATATGTTTACATTCTTCTATATAGTAATTTATTACTAAGCTATGAATGAATGAATGAATGAATGGTTATCGCTGGAGGTTTCCTATATGTGTTTCCCATTTACACCCTACACAATACTAATGGTCTTTGTGATTCTCATGGCGTCTCGTGTGATACCTTCTTTGGTCTTCGACTGAAGATTGAATTTTTCGGTGCCTATAGGATTTTGTTGGTAAAAGCTAAATGAACCCTAGGTATTTAACCACCCAACAAGAGATAAGGCCAATAGATACCTCTACAAAATTATTTTCATTGCTCGAGAAGAAGTTTTAATAATTCCAAGACTCCCTCATAATGTTCATGGAAGATTGGGATGAGCACAAAGTTCAACTTGCACACTTGGGATAAAATTTCATCAAATTGGATAGTTGGAAAGAAGATAGGCTCACTAATGTATGGGAAAAACTACAACAATAGTGGGTAGAGAAGGAGGAGCCCTTGGAGAAGATCCAAGAAACTGTCTAAGAGAAATGGGAAGCAAGGCCACCATCCATTGCCACTGCCTCAATTGGCACCATGACCGAGACCATTTCGGTAAGTTCACCTTTCATAGGCATTCCTCAAGAGAAAAATAGTGAAATTTAGAAGCATACCAGGGCCATTGGCTCTAAACTACTAAGGTATATGGGCTATAATGGACAAGGGATAGGAAAGATAAGACAAGGCATATTAAGCCCCATTACAACTACAAGACTTAGGCTTTTATGGAAGATTGGAAAATCCCATGACCATGAAAACTAAGACAAGTTTTATGAAGGCCAAAAACATGCCAGAATTGTCGTGCTCATCAAAAGGACAAGCAGTTCTAAGTGAAGGTGGCATCCCACTACCACCCGAACTTTCATGTGGTGGATTGAAGGAGGGAAGCAATGAGGATATCTCATAGACTCATCCTACACATGAAATAAAACAAAAGAACAAGAAAATCAGTCAAGGATAGAAGAAGAACAAGATTGGGAGTTCTGCCTCAAACACGACATTCCTTGTTTGTCAATGCTACAAGAGGAGAGGCCATACTGTTGCCAGTTGTTGGTACTCAAAGGCCTATTCATTATGTGGAAATAAATTCCATATTGAGGCATCTTTCTTGGAGAAGCAAGCCACATTCTACAAGCTCAAATGGTTTCAGAGGAAGAATGACAAGAAGAATTCTCCAATCCAAAAATGAACTCAAAGGCATGTGGAGAGGACTATGTTAACAAGTCCATATAATAGTGCCAAGAAAATTTTCCACCACTACAATTTGAGTGGTTATTGGGAAGAAAGTGTTTCCAAATTCATCTAGAGCTTCACCCTAGAAACCACATAGCCAAGAAAAGGGTGTGGAGAGTTGTTGATCCTAAAATATGTTGTTATAAATCTCTCTCTCTTGTATATCATGGTTCTATAATTAGAATAATTTCATATTATGGAGGGTTCATGAGTCTTGTTATAAGTTTGACCTTCCCGAAAAAGCACCTTTGTGTTCCACCATAACTAGAATGCACCAATACTTAGAGTATTTTTGAAGTCTTTATGGAATTACCTCCCTTCCATAATCATCAATATGTACTTTAATATTCTACCACAGGTTGAGTTATCATTCATTTCATGTCTGAACTTTCATCCATCCACTTCATGATACTTATTTTTTTCTTAAGACTTCACCTCTCTCTCTCAATACTTCAACACTTATCCATTTTATCCATTTACCGCAAAAGCGGTGATCATATCACAAGTTTGAAAAATCTTCTTTTCTTTTCATCTGTCCATCGCTTTGTGACACTTAGTCATATTTTGAGATTTTATCACGGGGCCACGGAATCGAACTTAATCCACATTCATTTCTTTCATATTCATATCTCTACCGCTCCATAATGAATTCCCATTCCTTTGTCATTTTCCCTGAGTAATATTAAATGAAAAATATTATTGAAGTAAAAAGTGGTTAAATATCAAAGTGTCGTTATTAATGGCGATTTTATCGAGGCTATCCTCAATAAATTCAAATTAAATTCACCTTAATCATAATTTCAAATAAAAATCTCCAAGTTTTATTATGTAAAAATAATTTCTTTGGTATTAATGGTTAGAAAGACTATACATAATTTTCCAACTCTTTAAGCAAAATGGATAGAAGGAAAGAAATATTTTGTGGACATACCATGAATACATTTGCGAGAGAAGATCCAAAATATCACTACTCCATAGCTTATAAATATTGTTCTACATTGCCACCTCAAGAAAGAAACGCTAATGATATTTGGATATAGGGAATTGCTAAGGTAGGGTGTGTTTTGGAAGATTTCTATACAACATAGCTTGTTTCATGGTGTATAGATAAATACGAGAAGAATTGGAGAATCATTTAGTTGCAGGGACAATCCCCAATTTCTCTAGTTCCATAAACTTTAAAGAATATGTTAAATTTATTAGATATGACAATAACGTTCAAAGTCAATGAATCTAAAGAGTTTTTGAAGAATAGAAATGGTGGTTGGGACCTATTGCGCAAATATTTGGAAGACCCGGAAATAATGCCAGAGAATTTATCATTTATACAGGTACAATGGAGAAACTCGGTCATACTATTGATTAAGAAATGGCATGGATTCTTGCTAGGGTTCTTGGAAAAGAATCAACTTTTATAGTTCCTCATCTAGCTCTTTATATTTTATATTTTTCTATCCAAGAGAAAGCGATTCTCGACTGGTCGAAAATTATCTCTTCAAAAATATCATTCCAATTATAAAATTTTAGGAAGAATGAGAATTTCTATATGTCTACATATTTAATCTTTTCCATCACATATTGTCATGTATTCAAAGGACTCCACTTGAAAAAAAAAATTGATTGTAAGATAGACCCAATTCATACATGGTACCCTGCTCTGTGGAAGCAAAAGGCAATGTGCCATTTTTACGAAGTTTATGATTCATTTGTTTCTTCTTTCAAGAAACTCATGTTTGCAAATATTACTTCAATACTGTCATTGGATGTGGTAACCTTTTTATATAAAAAGGGAAGTTTTGAGGCAATGGAAAATTACAGTGTCATTAGAGATTACTTTTCTTGAGAAGCCCCAACTTATCTTCCATTTTATGTTCCGGAAAAAATATTTGTAATAGAAGTTTGAAAATGTAACACACCCACTACCATAATTTAAAATTTTTGGGATTAATCTCCCATTCATGGGAAATCTCCCTAAGCTTCGCATTAGCGAAATGCCAATTCCCGGTTCTATATCGGGATATCGCGACTCGGGAGTTCGCAATTCACGCGAACACAAATTACATACACAACAAAACCCTGATCCCCGATGGTCAACGGGTCAACACTTCCCTCTATCGGAGATTACCCTATCGGGAAATCGACGCATGAAATGTCGTGGTTCACTTACACGGTGAATCCCCGAACCCCAAACTCCGATATGCTTCCACCTGTACTCCACCGACGATCGCGGTCCCACACGCCACGTCACTTCGGGATTCCGTGGATCGCGAATCCGCGATGCATGACTCTTTGACGTCGAGAACCCCGATTCTCCGAACGCCAAAACCCCGAAGTCCGATGCCACTTGTCCTCCACTCGGCTATCGGGAAATCGCGATTCGGGAAACCGCGGTTCCTGGTGCACAAGGTCACAGACCTTGCCAAACCTCGAATCCCGACTCCTCAGGATCCTTCGCTACGTGCCCCCATCCTGATCGACGGTTCAGATCGATTCGGGGAATTGCGACTCACGATTTCACGAGGTGTAGAACTCTCACCTTATCAATCCCCGAACGTCGAAACCCCGAAGTCCGATGGACTTTGGTTCTCCACACCTGTACTCACGGGATATCTCCCGCGCAACTCCTCCACGATCGGATGGTCCTCGGGATTTCACGAAACTTCACAGGGATTACTAGTCATTGATTCTCTTCCTCTTGAGATCCTATCGGGAAATCGCGGATCGCGGTTTCCTGTTACACAATTTCCTTACCATCGAAACTCCGATGATCAAAACGTCGACGGTGCCCGATCTTTTGCCACCTGTCCCCACAGACGGACGGCTATGATTGTACCGGGATTTTCCTACGGTGTTCCCGACTCTTTCCGAGTGCTTGACACGCGTCCTCCCTACTGCTCCGTCCTCCTCCGCTTAGGGACTTGATAGCTGGCTCCCACTCATCGGGGTTTCACGGTTCGCGACTCCGTATGGCAAGAGTTTCTTGCATTTGAAAACCCCGATATGCCGAACCCTGACTATGTTGGATCCACTGACATGCGTCCCTCAAATGATGAACGGTCCTAAATGTATCGGAGAATCGCGTATTGCGATTTCCTTGTACACAAATCTCTTGTCTCCGGGAACCCCGATTCCCCGATCTCCGACTCTTCGGGATCCTCCGCCACGTGTTCTGGCTGAAATCAATGGCTAGGATTTCTTTCCTGCATGCTAGGGTTTAACTCCGGTGCATCTTCCCGAGATCGAAGGGTTATCGGGACTAGGGTCTAAGATCTGACAGTTCAGATCGCTTCCCCTTGCATGCTCCCCCTTCAGAGGCTATACTCCACGCAACTCCTTCCGATCCGACGGCTGATGGGGAATGTGAACCGAGATCTAACGGTCCGGATTCGTTCTTTTTGGATCTTGGGATTTACGATCCCAATTTCTCATTGCTCACGATGAGAGAGGGAAAAGCACGTAACGCTTGCGTTACTTTCGTAAATCTAATGGTCGTGATTGACTATGGTTCCTCCGACAAGATCTCATCTGTCGAATGGTCACTCCTCACAACACTACTATCCTGGAACCTTAAGAGAATCGTTCCTCCTCGTGCAGGGTTAATAAGGCCTGTGCGTTCGAGTTCTTGTTCTGGGTTCTTAGGGAACCTTTCCAAGTAGGAAGTCTCTGTGAAGAGATTCCTACCGGGGCATTTCCGGAAGCGGATAAAGGGAGGTAGCTTCCCGGGAATGATTGGACATGGTTAGATACATTAATCAAGTGAGTCGGGCACGGTTTCCCCGGTGCTAAACATATATATATCAATTCATTCATATCACCCTCTATGTGAACATTCTTATACGGGAGTCATTTATAATTTCACAATTCTATGAGCCAACATCTACTCCTCATTATCCATTTCTGCACAGACATTCTTACACAGGAAATAGTTACAAT
>ML781791.1:485227-501416 GCA_009831015.1 Picea engelmannii | reverse complement strand
TAAGAAACACGTAAAATACAAACCGAAAAATAATTAAAAATAGAAATTAAAAAAATAAATTAAAATTAAAATTAAAATTAAAAGAAATAATTGATACAAAATTTTTAAAATAATATTGAAAATGAAAAATAAAAAACAAATTTAAAAATTAACTCAAATTATCAAAAATTAAAAATAGAAATAAAAGCAATAAAAAAATAAAAGCAAACCAATTAGAAAAATCGAATTTTAACATTAAAATTAATTTTTTTTTTAAACAAACTAATTAAAAATAAATAAATAAATAATCCAAACAAATTAAAAATTAAAATAAAAACAATAAAAAAATTAAAATCAAAATCATTAAAAAAAAAATAAAACAACCAAAAATTAAAATTAAAATATTTTTTTTAAACAAAATAATTAAAAAAAACTTTAAATTTAAAATAATCTAATCAATCCAACGACATGGGGTGGGGGAAGATGCGTGGCATTTCCCCCCAACCCCATGTCGTTGGATTGAATGGTCAATCCAGTGGCATGGGGGTGGGTGGAAATGCCCGACATCACCCCCCCACCCCCCATGTTGTTGGATTATTGTCCCGACTGTTTGGTTCCCAGGGGTGGGGAAGGGTGATGCCCAACATCGCCCCACCTCCCCATGTTATTGGATTGAATATATTATTTTAATTAGTTTGTTTTAAAAAAATTAATTTTAATTTCAGTTTTTTTTTTTTTAATGATTTTGTTTTTATCACCAGATAGGGATCCANTCCCTAGCCACATCCCAGGCTACAGTCGCCTTGCCCTTCCTCACCTTGTTTCTGTGTCCCCCTCCCCACGAGCTCGATGATTAGTGGGAGAGTTTTATGGTGGTGGTCGTGCTCCCTCTGGAGCGGTTCTGATCCTTCTTCAATGATTTGTCTGACGATCGCGCTATCCCGAAAGTGGATCTGGTCCCTATTTTTTCTTCCTGCTTGTGGCTATGTTTGTGGAGGCTGATTTTTTTTTCCATCTCGGGCCCTTTGATGTCTGATTGTTTGACTGTAGTGCGTCAGTCTTTGGATGTTGCTTCCATTTGCTCGCATACTTCAGCATGGACCCGCTCGGTGGTCGCGCTTCTGGTGCGGATCCGTTTTGATTGAAGTTTGCAGTCAAGCCTTGGGTGCCTTTGCGGGGAGTCATCTGGTGTTTTTGTTTTCTGAAAGGTTATTCTCAGATCGGAGTTTCGATGCTTGATCCGTCTTCTGCGGGTTGCTGGTCATTTTTTCTTCAGCCATTAGTGTGTGCAAGAGTTTTCAGAAGTTTTCTTTGGGGTTGGAACTCACCAATCCATCCTAGCTGGTATGTTTAGGGCTTGATGCAATGTCAGTTTTTCTCGGTGGTCTTAGTGGTTGGGATCCCTGCGTCCCCCTTAGGTCTGTGTTTTGGAGTGGAGGTTGGGGTTTCTGATTGGGGTTTGAATCAGAACTTTGAGATCCTTCTTTTTCGGGCATGCAGTGCTGACTTTTTGATATGGGGTCAGCACTTTGAGGTCCATTTAGGGCGTGCGGTTTTTGGTTTCCTCTTTTGCAGGATCTCCTGTTGCCCCTATAGATCTATTTTCTGAGGGGTTTTATTTGTCACTCTGGCCTGGTCAGTCCAGGTTCTCTTATGTTTTGCTTCAGTTGTTTTCTTGGCTAAGATTGGTGGCTATTCTCTCTGTAGTCTTATTTTTTCTGGGGCCATTCTTGTTCTGTCTTTCTTCCTCCTGGGGTTGCAAGCATTTTTAGACTAAATGCATACTCACTGTATGCATTCTTCATAATGTAATTTTTATCCCTCTTAATAAAACTTACACTTTTTTTCTTTTGGAAAAAAATGAGTTTGTTTTTATTGCATTTTTTTTAGTTTTTAATTTGATTGGATTATTTTAATTTTTTTTTTTAATTAGCTTGTTTTAATATATATATATATATATATTAATTAGTTTGTTTTTTATTATTGTTGTTTTTTATTTTCAATAATTTGGTTTTTAATTTTTTGTTTCCTTTTTATTTTCTTTTATTTTTTGTTTTCAATATTATTTTAAATTTTGTATTAATTTTTTCTTTTATTTTTTGTTTTTATTTTATTTTTATTAGTAAATTTATTTATTTTTTCCTATCTTTAATAGTTTTAGGTTTGTAACAAGAATAATATTTCTCTACGGTTTTGAAATTATATCTCTGCGGTTTTGAACGAGAATAATACTTCTCTGTTGTTTTGAAGGAGATATTTTATTTCTAACATTATATATCCCCAGTTTTGAACGGGAATAATACTTCTCTTTGGTTTTTACCTTTTTTACCCAAAATAATCTTTGTAGTTTCTCTCGGTTTCTCTGTAACTTCTCTGCTGTTTTTGGAAATTATTTTTGGCTTCTTCAACCAGTTGAGCAATTGGACATGTGAAATGAGACAAGTCACTTTTTACTTTGATTCAATTTTAATTTAAAATATATTTATAATATATTAACGTAAATAGATTTAAATATATTTTATTTGTTTTTTATTTTAAGTTTCATAAGTAAAAGTTTATTTGAGTGATAAAGTCAATCCAAAATAATAATTGTTACAGTTTTTTTTTCTTTTCAATATGAGCACTCCACACCTATTCCAAAAAATCATCCTAACAGGGGTAGGCCCCCCAAAATCACCCTAGAGATCCTTTATGATTATATGGAATTAGTAGAAAAAAGGAGAGAAGAGAGAGATGCCAAAATCCAAATAGAGTTAGAAACATTAGAAAAAAGGAGTGAAGAAAGAGACGTAAAACTCCAAATAGAGCTAGAGGCAATGATTGATAAAAAAAATTAAGATACCATTCAAGCTCAAATAGAGGATAGATTCTTAGGGTTCAAGAGTGAATTGTAGACAATGAAGGATAAGATTCAAGAAATGGAAAAACATAAACAATCAACCCAAGAAGGAGGGGTTGAAGAAAATCACAACTTGAGAGATAGGATTAAAGAGCTAGAAGAAAAAATAACCAACAATTTGACCCTCAGTAATATGGAAAAGAAATTGGATATCAAACCCATCAAAGAGGAAATGAATAAGCTAATTGAACTAGACCATGAGCATAACGAAAGAGCCTTGAACCTCATAATTTTTGGTATAAAAGAACAACAAGAGGAGGATATGCTAGCAATAGTAAAAGAAGAATTAAATAATAAATCATAAACTAATACAACTTACCTCATAGAAGCAAAGAGGATAGGAAAAATAAGTGATCACAAAGATAGGTTGATCTGTGTCAAAGTAAGTTGTAATGACCATAAATATAGTGTTATCATCATAACAATTTTCAGATTAGGATCCAAGTTTCAGAGATTTAGTGAAAAGCCACATCGCTATGGAAGTGTGATAGTTTGGAGGATAAGGTCTTATATAGCGCCATGTGGACAAATAAAGTGGAGGTGTGAAATGTAGGATTCAACGGACCATCGATCTAAAGTAGCCCGGATCAACATCTAAGGCACATATCGGGGAATGAAGCAGCGTGGAAGATAATTATTTGAAGGTGGGTTGGGGAAAACCACCATGGTTTTGTTCATGGACGTGTGGCACCTCTAGAGGTACATCAGGGAAAAAAGAGGTCTACCTAAAACCGTTTTCTCCAATCCCCGATATCGAAAGTTGTTGGGGAACGGTGGACTGTAGATCTTAGAGCGATCCAGATCAACAGCTGAAACTCATATCGATGATTGAAGTAGCACAAGGATTAATCATTCGAAGTTGGGTCGGGGAAAACTACCATGGTTTGTTCGTGGACACATGGCGCTTATAGAGGTACATCAGGGCGAGAAGTGATCTACCTAAAACCATTTTCTCCAATCCCAGATGTCGATAGGCACATATAATAGGAGGATCTTTGACATTATTTTATGGTACTTTGAAACATTCAAACGTTCAAAATTTGGCGCAAACAATCCATTCGAAACTCAAGCTCAAAGTTGGATCAGATTCGTGTTGTCTTCGCCGCTTAACATGTATTTTTCACCATGGACGCTAATCCTGTCATTTTATTCGTGAATGAACAAGACATCGCCTCTAGAGAAGAAGCCCTAGAGAAGATAATAGTCTCACCCGTTTCTGTGTCTAGATTGAATTTGTTAGACAATGTTGGGAAGAAGATCCCCTTTCTCGGAACGACTCAAGCCTCCATTACCCCTTATGTCATAGAAGTAGTCTTTCCTTTCCCAGAGTTCATAAGTTGGTGTGCAGAGCAATATTCACAGGAAGAAAGAGTTATTTTGAATAAATTAGGGTCAAAGGTTTTATGTGAAATAGAATTCCCGTCACTTCAACATACCCTCAGTGTATCAGAGTCTTCCTCTGTAGCGTCAGATCCCTTCGACGAAGAGAAGATGATCACAGTTTACAAAGAATTCCCTTCAGAAGTAAAAACCATGTTTTTGCAAACCATTTTCAAACATGAACACCATTCAGAAGGTCTATCATTACCTATCAATGTGAGCATTATGATCATTGAGGTCCAGTGGGCTTGTTCCCTGCTTAGCCAAATTTTAGGGTTAGATAACAACAAGTTCGTAGTAGAAGTCATGTTAGGTTTCCTATTAACCTTTTTTATTTCAGAGTCTCATCAATCGTTATGTATTAGTTTTGACAGATTCATCGCTGATAATATGCATCGACAGCTAGTCAATTTCAATTCATTGAGACACTTCAGATACTACACGCACATGTTGAGGATGTTCCTGGAATCAAACAAGACCGAATTCCCTGAAATTTCTTTCATCTCATCTGAATATAAAAGGATCACCATGCTTATTTTCATCAATAAGATCATGTCCAGGGTGTACAGTCTTATCTTCGGCTCATACTTGCCAAGGGTTCTGGAAGAAATGAAAAGTGTTTTTCAACCAAATCCAGAGAGCAGAGTAGGAGATTGGATGTTGTTCATACAATCTACTGTGATATGGGTGTATGTCTATCAAGAAGGACCTTATCTTTTACCAATCTTTTTGACTCCTAGAATTTTTTCTTTAGAGTTCATCAGACAAAGGATCATTTCAGAAACAAAGAACTTTCTGAAAGCACACAAGGCATCTAACTTAAAATTTCCTTTCATGGTAGGACCCTTTGTGGTAAAAAACAAATCATGTTTACCTCAGATCCAAGCCAAATTCAATGAATTTAGGTTTATACAATTACAAGGAAGGAAATATGACCCACATCAAATCATATCAAAGAGAAGGCTGATGAACAAATTGGGCCCCTACGAGCACGAGCATGTTGAAGGATTTGATAAACTGGCTAATTTGGAAACATGTGCAGATATGGAGGTCACTTTGCAGCACGATCGGATAAAACCAATAGAGTCTACCCCTCAGCAGATCCAAACACAGAAAGATTCTCCAAGATTGATTGTTAAAGCCCCAAAGATGAGTGTTTATAATGAGAGGAGAAGTTCAGAAGCCCTGGGTGCTATTAGTCAGCAATATATTCCCAAGAAGATGAAAATTACACCACCCTAAAGAGAAAAATATAATGGATATGGTGGAAGGTGCAACCAAGAACGAATAAGATGGTACAAGAAGCATGCCACAAAGTGAAATCAACACAAGGGTTTTCAGCAACAAGAAACACATATTTATCAAGACACCTGGGGAAGTATATCAATCCAAAGAAGAATTGATGAACCAATATGATGTAAAAGGAAGTATGGCCAACAATGAGATAAGAGACATGTTGCCCGAAGTAGAGAAGATCTCCCAACACAATATGTCCATGTTCTCATTCAGACATGTGAAAAGAAAGACATTTAATATAGCAATAGCAGATGATGATAAAGTGTTTGAAATCAAGATGCACTATGAGAATATTGGTGCCCCAGAAAAAGTAAAGTTTCATAGGAATGCTAGTGACATGCTATACTCAGACTACCTAACTTTAAGTCTGAAAGTTTCAATATTGACAACACATGTACTCAAACTAGATGGACAATTGAAACAGGAGAAAGCATTCAGCAAAGCCTGGCAAACACAGTTCAAAAGATTGGAATCTAAAGGCCGTCAAGGAGTAATGGCTTCTTTAGATGAGAAGGACAAGATAATCCAAGGTCTGAAGAAGAAGCTAAATATGTCCCCTATTGAACATCCACAGGCAGTAGAGCTAGCTTCTCTAGAGCAAGAGAAGGAAACATTCAAACAAGAAGGACTAAATTACAGAGCTAAAGTGTTGCAGCTGGAAAAGGAGAGAGAGAATGGGTTACAAGGACAAGTAGCAACATCAGATATGGTTGTATTTGTACTTGCTAATGAAAAATATGGACCGAGCACTGATGGATTGGTCCAAGCCATTTCCCAAGTGAGTCTACAGACAGGGGAAATCAAAAACCTTAAGGAAGCCTTGGAAAAATTGAAACAAGAGATGAAAATAAAAGATGAAAAGATGGCTCCAGTCTAAAGGGAAAATCAAGATTTGCAATAGAGAGAAAGAAAGATGAGAACGAGGTTAAAAGGTAAAACATTGTTACAAGGAGATAAACATGTGATATGGGATTCCATCGCTGTAGAGGCTGCTAATTTCAGGGTTTATCTGAATTTTATAAATGACAAAAACAACGTGGCTACCACGGCCTAAAGCAGGTGTACTGTTGTTATTGAAATGTTAGCCAAGAAACCCTCAAAATGGGTCCAGAATGCTATTGATTTGTTGAATTCTTTTCCCACTGCTGATCTTCAGACTATTGGGGTAAGGGACAGAATTACGTTGATCATTTAGGCTAGGAGAATCATCACCAAGCACAACTTGCTCAAATCGATTCAGAACAAAGCTATGGAAATGGAGCATAATATACAGGAGTTTAAAGACACGTTTGAACAATTGTTTTTCAAGGGCCTCCTACCATTTTGGGATGGAAAAGGTTCATTATACAATCAAGAAGACTACAATTCTCTCCTCATTTAGTGTAGGATGGACCATTCCAAATTTGAAGCTATGGAGGAAAGTCTGAAAGGCCCAAGTCTGGTAGAGTATTTGGCCACAAACTTTGAAATTTTGAATCAATTTAAAAAAATGAATATTGATTTGTTGATTATGTCCTATGCCACGTGCATTGACCTAGAGATTTTGATCAAGGAGATGATGGACTACGAGATTCCTTCTGACTCCCAATTGAAGGAAATTGTGCAGCTAGGAAAGACAAAATGAAGTTTTCCCGGGACTAGTAAGTGACCCCCAGGTGTCACTAAACCAGCGAGTTCGACAGAAGATCAAGACAAGCCAGATGTCGTAAAGGAAGCTGAGCAGTCATAGAAATTTGTTCCTAGTTTTGAAACATCTTTTGATTAATCATTGTAAATCGGTTCATATACCGAAACTGTCAGTTGAAATTACTATAATTAGTTTTAGAAGCTGAAACGTTTCGGTTTCAACCATTGTAATTGAATTGTATAAATGTTGGGGCATTTGATTGAATTAATGTTGGTAGAAGTGCAAGAGCACCTTTTGGTTGTTTCTAACTCTATTGTAATTTTATGAAGATGAATTAAATATATATGCAGAAGCTTTTGAAGTCTCTATGAAAAGATTCTAATGGTGGCGATATGATTTTTGTCTTCCTTCATCGTATGTATTTCCTGTGATATTTTATTCCATTTACACTTTCTTCTGTTGAAAGTGGATATTTAAAGGCCCAAAATTCATCTTGTGATGCTCTTGGCTTAAGCAATTTAAACTGTGTATGTTTCTTCTTAGCTAATTCAGAATTCATTTCCATAATGCTCTGATGCAGTTATTTGTTTTCTCTATCTTCCTACATTTTAGTTAAATTTAGATATAACTCAGATTCATTACCTCATTTAGCCTTATCCTCTGGAGATTTCTACCATCTGGTCATTGTTTTCATTCACTTTCAGAATTTTGACTCCATATCCCTGAGTGTTCCTCCCCTTCCTTGCCAAAGACTTTATTAAAAACCCCCAAAACAAACCAAATCTAGCCACCGATTATCAAAGAAATATCAAGTGACACGAGAGATCCCTATCTGAGTTGAACATGCTAGTGCTTCATATCTGAAGTAGGTTGAAATAATTATCTCTGTTGTTTTTCCATCAGCCAGACAAAATTTACAGAGTGCTAACATTCTGGCGTCGTTGTCGAGGACGAAATTGAAAAATATTCTATGGGAAAACGACTTAAAGATTTAGTTTGATCCCTGAGGGTGATAGTGGATCAAATAACTTATTGGCTGAGATTATTTTTACCCTAGAGACTCCGTTACTCAGAGACCATTTGCACCACACTGTGTGAGATAGAATTCTTGGCTCCTAAGAAAATCCAGACCATGAGCAACCCAAACCCTAAAAAGATTGTACGTAAAAGAAAAGAAAAAGCAGTAACCCTAGTGTTGTGCCTGGACCGATATCTTTATTTACCCAAGGACAGAGTGAATAGCATTGAAGACCTCGTGTTTGACGTAAAATTTGAGCAAATCCTATTTAGAACTAAGTCTGAATCTTGTTTAAGCGAGACCATGTTTGACGAAAAGAGATTCCAAGATTTGATTCTAGTCGCATCTACCAGGCCTTTAGTGATCCCTGCTGAGAACCAATAGCCACTCTGACCCCTCACAGCAACTATGGCAGCCAGATTTTCTCCCCTCGTATTGCCTGCTCAATTACATGATTTGTCTTAAGATTACAACCTAAGGATCAAACTATATGATGTTGAAGGTAACATATCAGCTCAGAAGCATCTAAATTGGTTTAACGATTTCATAGACTTGGAGGAAGTATATTTTGAAGATGTGAAGATGAGTTTATTTACACAAAGTCTTGCAGGAGAAGTAAGGAAGTGGTTCAGAGCCCTTCCACCAACCAATATCGCAAATTTCGAAGCTTTTGAGACAAGCTTCCTTGCAAAATGGGGGGATAAGAAAAATCCCCTTCAGTTGTTGACACAATACAACAACATGAAGAGATCACCTGACGAAATAGTGCAGGAGTTTTCAGCCAGATTCATGAAGGTATACCATATAATTCCTGTTGATTTAAACCCCCCCCCTAAAGTTGCTCAGCTCAGATATGTTGATTCTTTTGAAAGTGATTTTGCTTTATTATTAAGAGAACGAAGATCTACCACACTGGATGATATGATGACTAATGCCATAGAGGTTGAAGTGAGCCTAACGGCTTCAGGGAAGATGAAAACTAATGCTAGAAGAGACACCAACAAAGCTCAGGATAAAGCACAACCTTCAACATCACAAACATCAGAGGAAAGATTTGAAGCAATGATGAGAAAAATGGAGTGGATGATGGAAAGGATGGCTCTAGGAAATAGGCCTAACCCCAGAGAAAAGGCTGATGGCCTACCCAAAAATCCGATAAGACCAATTATTCCTCATATTAGGCAAAGAGAGCCAAGAAATCAGGGGAATTAGGCAAATCAAGCAGATCAGGTGAATCAGGCAAACCAGGGAAACCAGGGAAACCAAGGAAATCAGGGGGAACAACAAATCAGGCCTCCTTTCCAAAATAATTATGTGAATGAATATTATGATGGATATTTTGAAGACAACATGAATTGTTGTGATGATAAAGAAATAGAGGTATTTTTGACCAACGAAGAACATGACCATTTCATGGATGCAAGTGAGATATTTTTGCAAGATGATGAAGAAAGGGTATTAGTAGAAAGGGAAGATTATGAGACTGGATTGCAAAACGCCATCATGCAATTCCAAAGGAAATATAACCTTTGAAATCAAAAGGTACCTCCAAACCCTCCAAAGGGGAATCCCACCAAAGAAGCTCAGAATACCATACCTTCTTCAAGTCAGCCCAAAAGAGATTCTGCTGCAAAATATTCAGCCTCAAAGGATTCTACTGCAAAAGATTCAGCTGCAAAGGATGATGTGGAAAAGGGGAAGAAAAAAGAAGAACCTCAGAAGAAATTATTGACAAGAAAATAAATGGTCACCAAAGAGGTAGAGAAAACCTCATCATCTTTTGATTTCGAAAGTGAGATGGCTAAGATAAAGATTTCAGTACCATTTAATAATTTGATCAAGAATAACGAGTACAGAAATCAGATCATCAAGATGCTTAAGATGGGACAAACCTATGATACCCTGAGCATACAACATGATCACCCAACCATCCTATTTGGGCCAAGAGTAGAAGAAAGAAGCGAAAATGAAGAAGTCCATCCTTTTTATGTCAGCTTGAAAATCCATGACATGATTTTGCACAATGCTATGCTGGATTCTAGAGCATCTCACAACCTAATTCCCAAAGTGGTCATGGACCGATTAGGTCTCGATGTCACAAGACCTTATAAGGACATATTATCCTTCTATTCAAGAAAGGTGAAATTCCTTGGCATGATCAAAGACATGGTGGTTTCTTTGGCACAAATCCTAGCTAATAATATGGTGATGGACGTAGTGGTCATTGATATCCCTCCAAATTTTTTTATGTTGTTGTCCAGGTCATGGGATGAAAAACTAAAAGGAACCCTCCAGATGGACATGTCATATGCCACTATTCATGTCTTTTGTCAAGACAAAAGATTGTACAGAGAGGTTCTTCTTAAATATATGGTCAGCAATAAATCACAGCCTATCAATCATCCTATCTATTCGGTAGAAACTAAATTAGGGTCCTCTATTTTCTTCAATGACATGTGCTCCAAAGAAGAGGAAACACAAATCATTATGGCTGAAAAAAAAGATCTTAACCAGCAGATGGAGGAACTTTCAGAGTAGTAAGGTGATGTAGAGGATCAGATATGGAAAATGAATTTTGATGGAGCTGCATGTAGAGAAGGAGCTGGAGCTGGCATATGGATCAATCATCCCAAAGGAGACTCAAAATTATGCTCTTACAAACTTGTTTTCGAATGCACCAATAATATGGCTGAGTATGAAGCGTTAATATTGGGGTTGAAAGTTTTGGAAGCATTAGGTGCCAAAATAATTGTTGTACTTGGAGACTCTAAGATTATCATAAATCATATCAAAGGCATCTACCAAGCAAAACATCTCAGACTGAGGGCTTATAGAAACCTGGTACTAGACCTCCTTGAGAAATTTTCAGAATGCAATCTTTCAGTAATTCCAAGAGAACACAATCAGGTTGTTGATGCCTTAGCTACTTCAGAAGTAGTGTTCAAAGTCCCAATTTTCCTAAAAAAAGCTACAAGGTTGAAGTCAAGTACAGGCCAGCAGTACCAGACAATATGAAGCACTGGAAAATCTTTGAGAATGACAAACATATAGAAAGCTTCCTAAAAATGGAGAACGAGTTAGAGAACTTAAACATTGATGATGAATACTGCGATGATGAGGTGGATGCAACTTCTTTCACAAAAGAAGGATATTTTGACAATCAGATTGTTGGCAAAGATATTGTACAGTTGAAAATCAACATCATTCCTAAAGGCCTAGTACCATTAGAGAAACTTTTTGATAATAATGATGTGGCCAGAAGTCCAAATATTACAGTAAATGAAGGGGATGTAGAAGATTGCAATATCAAGACTCCAGAGGATCCAAAGATTGTTAAGTTGTCTAGGAAGCTCAGTCCTGAAGTCAAAGAGAGGTATGTATAATTAATAAAATAATTCCATGATGTCTTTTCTTGGAGCTATGATGAGCTGAAAGTTTATGATACCAATATAATGCAACATGTTCTCCCAATCAAAGAATATCACAAGTCGTTCAAACAAAAATTAATAATAATAAACCCTCTGATGTTACCATTGATAGAAAAATAAGTAAAGAAACTATTTGAATAAAAAATCATAGTATCCTTGAGGTTTTCCAAATGGGTGGCCAACCTGGTGCTAGTTAGAAAAAAGAGTGGAGAAATCAAGTTGTGCGTGGATTTTAGGAACCTGAATAAGGTATCTCTTAAGGAAAACTACCCATTGCCCAAAATGGATCATATTTTACAGAAGGTGGTGGGCTCTACAAAAATTTCAATGTTAGATGATTTCTCAAGATACAACCAGATCATGGTACATCTTGACAATCAATAAAAGACGACGTTCACCACACCATGGGGAACATTCATGTACGCCAAAATGACATTTGGACTTATGAATGTGGGGGCAATGTTTCAGAGAGCTATGGACATAGCTTCTACTGATGAAAAAGATAAATTTATTGTTCTATACCTTGATGACATTACTATGTATTCTGACTCAGATGAAGAGCACATCAAACATCTCAGAAGGGCGTTCCAAAAATGCAGAAAGTTTGGGATCTCATTGAATCCTAAGAAGTCAAATTTCACCATGGAAGAAGGAAAGTTGTTGGGACACATTATTTCAAAGGAAGGCATAAAGGTAGACTTCAACAGAGTTGAGGGGATATTGAAAATTGGCATACCCAGAAGCAAAAAGGAAGTACAGTCCTTCCTGGGCAAACTGAACTTCCTAAGGAGATTCATTCCTAATTTGGCTGAAATCATAAAACATATTAACAATATGCTAAAGAAGGGAAATGAAATCAAGTGGATCCCTGAGGCTAGAAAATCTTTTGAAGACATCAAGGTGCCATTGACAAAGGCTCTTGTACTGGCTAGTCCCAATTTTGAGAAAGACTTCATACTATTCTCTTTTGCCTCAGAACACACAATTGCAGGTGTGCTACTCTAGAAAGATGACCAGAATTTTGAGAAGCCCATAACATAATACAGTAATGCATTAAGAGATTCTCCTTTTAAATATGACATAATGGAGAAGAAAGTGTATGCTTTAGTCAAGGAATTGAAATAATTCAGGGTTTACATCCTACATTCACATACCACTACTTATGTTCCCAGTAGCTTAGTGAAAGATATATTGACATAGCCTGATCCTGAAGGAAAGAGGGGAAAATGGATTTCAATGCTATTAGAATATGATCTTGAAGTCAAGCCCATGATCTTGATCAAAGAACAAGGTGTTGTAGGAAAATCTTCCTGCGGACAAGTAGATCGACCTCTAAGGCTTGACCTTAACCCTAGACAGAAAACTGCTTATCATGGACACTGACTTCCTTTCAAATCTATCTAAGCCTAATGCATGAGAAGGAAGGATGATAGAAGTACCTTTTAACCGACGTTTGTCCCTACACGCTCCGAGTTGCGCTCCAATCCTTTTGCTCCTCGCTGAGGTCTGTGGACAAAACGAGATACGACCACTTCCTACTCTACTGAAATTAGTTTGAAAACAGATCTATCATTAAATGATAAGTTCATGTAACATCAGACACAAACTAGAAAGAAACAGGCCAAGCTTGTCATATTAATGAGAATAACGACAACAATGCTTACAATCGTAGATGCGAATGCGACAGCTTCGTCAAGTCCTCTTCGTCTAACCCTTGCCTGAAAGATCCACAACCTGGATGACAGCAACTTCAATGATTACTCTCCTTTGGCTGACTGTGTGTCTCCTCCAAGATCATAAGTTCCATATGTTCAGTTCTTCCCCCATCAGCTATGTTCCAACACCACTTATGAGATCATAAGTTTGGTGTGATTCTCTTCTTCTAGTCCTCACTTATGAGATCATAAGTTTGACATTCTCTATTTTGAAGCCCCCTTTCACCATTAGAAAGATTTCTTATATAGCCTTGGAGAGTCTCAACAATCTTGAGATATCCTTGGGGAAGGTGAGTATTTTCCTCCTTCAGTTGAGGACTTGCCCTAAGATCATGGCTTGATCAGGGATTCAAGCTCAACTACCTTCCAAGAATGAAAAGATGCTTCCCCCATTCGTCTCAACAGCTTAACAACTTCCCAGAATAGGTAGCGCCCCCTCAAAAGGGCCATCAGAGCGTTGTAGCGCTCCCTAGTAGGCTTTAGGGGGTGCCAGCGCCCTCAAAATATATAGCGCTCCCTCAAAAGGGACAGGGAGCATTATAACGCTCCCTGACAGTGTATGGGAAGTGTCGGCGCTCCGAATAGTGTAAGGGGGAGCGATCCTCTCCAAAAACTCATTTTTTGAGGTGCTTTCAGATGGCAAAAGGTTTGCAAGCCTGTTGACTCATTTCTCCTCTTCCAAATCAGATGTTTGAGGTGTTTCAAGTGTCCTCCTCATGTCGTTATGGGCACGACATAGGAATCATGGCAGTATGCTTTGCTTGATAGTTTACAACACTTGTGAGCAACATGCGACACTTGCGACACTATCAAAGTGAGTAAATTTGATGTGTAACAGATTGCCCCCCAAAGTATGAAGTTAGAAGATAGGAACTGATAACTGAAATTATTTGTAGACTCTCAAGAAAGGGTATAGACTCGGAGAACCTGACGGAAGCTGCACACAAACATCCAACAAATATCATGACATATTTCAAAACCCAAGGCAGGCATACCTATGCTTGGGTGATCAAGATTTGTGAGATATGGCCGCCATAAAATACACCGCGGATCCATAATTGTATTGATAAGAAGGTATAGCCACCGAAGATACAATGTGGATCTATACTCTAATGACATGAACTGATCGTAGCCACGAGGAATACACAGTGGATCTACGAGATGACAAGACATAGCCACGACCAATACAAAGTGGATCTATGTGACAGTGTATGTGTTCTTGTCCAATAAAAACTCCTTCGCAGCCTGGGTAAAGCATATATCAAAGTGATCGCTCAACCCAGGGTCTTCATACCAATCCCAATATGGTACGAATCTGACCATGCGAATGGATGTCTTGACGTCGAACATGGCAGAAACCACTTGATTATCGGTCAATGGTGTGAACCGTTAACAAGTGCGAGGGAGATCATCATTAATGTCAATGATTCCCAAGGTACCTTAGTACATTCCAGTGAATGTGAATAGATGAGCTGAGGTCGAACATTCGTGGAATCATTCGATTAGGAGTCAATGATGTAAACCCACTGTCGAATGTGAGGAGGCCTGCCATTGAGGCATGCAGGTCCGAAAGTACTATCTGGTTTCTAAGTCTAATTCCTGGATAATGTGTTGGAGTCGACAGGAATAGACTCGTCGAGGGAGGGCCTTGATGTATCCCCCATCAATGACACGAAACAGACATGGAGATGTAATTGGTAGATCAAATGGACATGGAATGACACAGGTTTTGAGGCAAGATATTTGGGATGGATGACTCTCGAGGCGGATACTTCCCTTGAACACTGAGGCACAACAACAAAACATGACATGGACCAAAACTGTGCAATGGATACTGTGACTTGCGTCGGGTGACCCAAAGGAGTGAAATGAAACTCAAAGATTGGCTCAGTGCAGAGGTTCAACGGATTATGATATGGGAAAATGACAAAGTGTCGTGTTCAAGGGCAACTCTAAGAAGTGCTAGATGGTGTTCTCAAGAGACTGCTTGGCTTGCTCCTTTCAATTTTTCCCCCATCCAGATAGATGAGTACCTCTTTTTAGTTTAATGAGCTCGAGGAGGATAACACATGCTCAATATAACTCACCTTCGGTAAGTTCCTCTTCCTTTATTTAACGAACCGGAAGAAGTAAGGGTTCGTTCCCATATGGGCCTGTCGATGTGTGCTTTAACGAGTCCAAAGATAGAAAACTCGAAGGTTTTTCGGGATTATAGAGTTTGGAAAAACACTTAAAAGAGAACTCTCTCAGTTCCTTTTTCGTACAGTAGTCAATCGAGACCGAAAAAGGTTTAAACTATCGCTCGAAAGACGCCCTTTCTAACCTTTTAACAAGCGTGAAAGGAAGCAAGGTCACTCGACAATCTTTTCATATTTAGAGAGTCTGAAAAGGGTTTAAAGGAGACTCCAGGGGGGTTCCTTTTCGTGTTCATGTATCCGTACGGGTCCGAAAAAGAGATAAAATTTTACTCGGTTACATTCTCATGTATTTACGAGCACGAGAAAGAACAAAGACTAAGCTCGGTATGCCCCCAGCTTGAAAGCTGGTTTCTTGACTCCAGAATGATCATCAAAGGCTGGAGACATGCCCCCCAAGCTTCAATTCATTCACCAAGTTTGAGGTTGTCACCAATTTCTGTGCTAGATGGAGAAAAAGGATACAGGTGGATGAAATGAAGGTTCAAAACGAGACCTAACAACAGACGCGACTTGACATCTACGAGATCTGGCGAAAGACTCAACTTGAAGGGAGATGTGATTGTTTCATTTTTTAACGAGCTTGACACAGGAAAAGAACTATGCTCAAGGTTCCAGGTTCGATCCCCAGATTGTTGTTTCATTTTTTAAC
>ML781791.1:448573-459027 GCA_009831015.1 Picea engelmannii | reverse complement strand
TCTAGCCTCATGGGTACCTTCCCTACACCACTTCCACCTACTACACCTCATATTGCTACCGTCAATATGATCTCGACTTTGCCCTATCAATCCTTGGAATCATCTGACCCTTGGATTGTGCCTAGTCCTTTGGAATTCGATGGACTCAGTGACACCATGCCACTCAGCCCAACTGAGGCCGCATATGTAGCTATTCAATCTGCCTCTCCCTCTTCAAACACTTCACATTTATTGGCACCCGACACTTACTCGGTGCCCTCGTGGTTGAATTCCCTATCATCTGTCGTTGATTACATTTCCCACATTTTTCCTTCGGACGAATCTATCATGGAAATTCTCAGCATTGACGATCTTCCATGGGATGACAACCACCATCGATCCTCTTTTCTTCCACATTTGGAAGAGGTGCAAGACATACAATCTGTCTTTCCCCCCAATGCTACCAATGCTTCACAATCCCCTATCCTCACCCAAGATACTTTCTCTGAGGGAAACATGGGTAACATCTCTACCACAATCACAATTGACATTTCAGTCAAAGAAGGTGTCGTGGAAAACATCAACCTTGGTGCCAATTGCACACCTGACGAAGTGGCCTCTTACACCACTTTATTCAAGGAATTCTGTGATGTCTTCGCATGGAGCTATGAGGAAATGCTAGGGATCGATCCTTCGATCGTCATACATGAAATCAAAACTTACCCTGACGCAAAACCGGTTCGACAGAAACTCCACCCGGTTCACCCCAAGAAACTAGCAGCTATAAAGGCAGAAGTTGAAAAACTTCTAAAATCTGGCTTTATCTACCCTGTCCCGTTGACGGAATGGGTCTCTAACCTCGTTCCAGTTGCTAAGAAACAAGGGACCATCCATGTCTGCGTCGATTACCGCGATCTTAACAAAGCTTGTCCCAAGGACAACTACCCTACACCCTTTATCGATCAAATCATCGATAATTGCACGGGAAGCGTGATCTTCTCTTTCATGGATGGATTTTCTGGATACAACCAGATCGAAATCTTACCTACTGATCAACATAAGACAACCTTCATCTGCCCTTGGGGAACTTTTGCATACCGAAAGCTACCTTTTGGCCTTAAAAACGCTGGTGCCACTTTCCAGCAAGCCATGTCATATGCTTTCCACGACATCAAGCATATCGCGGAACCTTACCTCGATGATTTAGTCACCCATTCATCCAATCGACCCGATCATATTGATCACTTGCAGGCAATTTTTCTTCGATGTCGTTTCTATCATATTCGTCTGAACCCGCACAAATGCATCTTCGCTGTCGAATCCGGCCGACTCCTTGGTTTCATCGTCTCCAAAGACGGGATCATGGTGGATCCCCTGAAGATCAAGGCCATTCTAGCCTTACCCCCACCCACCAACTTAACCCAACTTCAAAGTTTGCAGGGAAAAGCAAACTTTCTCCGCCATTTCATCTGCAATTACTGCAAAAGAATGTCCCTTTCATCTGGGATGACACTGCCCAACGGTCATTCGATGCTCTCAAGCACGCTTTGACCCACGCTCCTTTGTTACATCCTCCCGATTACACAAAGGATTATATCCTTTACTTGGTCGCTTATACTTCCACCATTGCAATGGTGTTGGTTCAAGAGGACTCTAACGACAAAGAACACGTGATTTATTATCTGAGCAAGAGTTTATCTGGACCCGAGCTCAGATATTCGCATGTCGAGAAACTGGCTATGGCAGCTGTCATTGTTGTCCAACGATTTCGCCACTACATATTATTACGCACCACCACGGTAATCGCAGACTCCAACCCCATGTACCACGTCTTGACACGTCAAGTACTTGGGGGAAAATATTCAAAGTGGATCGTTATTCTTCAAGAATTCGATCTTGAGTTTACCAAGGCTAAGGCCAAAAAATCCCTGGTGTTTGCTGAGCTCATCTGCGCTCTCCCAAGTGCCGATGAAAACAATGAACCTAGAGACCCTCTTCCCGATGAGTCTCTCTTCCTCATCAGCACCTCTGACCCTTGGTATGGAGACATTCTCCTTTACCTTCAAACCCAACGTTTTCAGCCCAACATCTCCCGAGATGAGCGTCGACGTATACGTCACCACTCCCGTCGTTACCTCATCCTCGACGACATGTTGTACCGCCGTGGTATTAACACCATTCTTCGGCGATGTCTAATTCACGAAGAGGCTGAACACGTTCTGAACGATTGTAACCTTGGCGCTTGTGGCGGTCACCTTTCCGGGATGGCCACAGCCCAAAAAATCCTACGTGCCGGCTACTTTTGGCCCTCAATCTTTAAAGATTGCATCGAGGCTGTCAAAAAATGCCCACCCTGCCAAATCTCAACAAGAAGGCACGCACCCACCCTAGATCGACCTACGGACAAGTAGGAAAATCAAGTAGTTTCTGTTGTAGGAAAATCTACCTGCGGACAAGTAGATCGACCTCTAGAGCTTGACCTTAACCCTAGACAGAAAAATGCTTATCATGGACACTGACTTCCTTTCAAATCCATCTAAGCCTAATGCATGAGAAGGAAGGATGATAGAAGTACCTTTTAACTGACGTTTGTCCCTGCACGCTCCGAGTTGCGCTCCAATCCTTTTGCTCCTCGCTAAGGTCTGTGGACAAACGAGATACGACCACTTCCTACTCTACTGAAATTAGCTTGAAAACAGATCTATCATAAAATGATAAGTTCATGATAGGTTCCAGGTTCGATCCCCAGATTGTTGTTTCATTTTTTAACGAGCTTGCCACAGAGAAGAGAAACTATGCTCGTGACCTCTGTTTCATTTTTTAATGAGCTTGCTACAGAGAAGGGAAACTATGCTCGTGGTTTCCCCCAGCATGAAATCTGGTGGCCTCTGTTTCATTTTTTAATGAGCTTGCCACAGAGAAGGGAAACTATGCTCGTGATTGCTTCTTGATCATGGCTTCCAAGAGGATAAATGCGACACTTGCGACCTTGTGAGAAAAATGCGACACTTGCGACCTTTGTAATGACGACACTTGCGACACTATCAAAGTGAGTAAATTTGATGTGTAACACAAGGGTTGGCCAGGTTGATGGTACAGATGAATTGTGAACTTTTAGGGATAAATTTCACAATAGACCTATCCGAAGCTACAAAAGAAGAAAAGGTGACTCCACCAATATCCTAGAAATTTCTTGACTCTGCATGGTATGCAAATATCATCTTTGTGCTGAAGAATTTTCAGGCTCCTCCTAAATTTAGTAAGACAAAGGACATATTTTTGAAATTGAAGGCAAAAAAATTTTGTATAGTAAATGAATTACTATATTGGAAATATCCCGAGGGGATTTTATTGAGTTGTTTAATAAAGGAAGAAGCAGAGAATTCCGTAAAGGTGATTGTGGAGGTCATCATTATTGGAAGACAACCGTGCATAAAATTCTAAGGCCTGGATTTTATTGGCCTAACATATTTCCTGATGTTTATAAAGAAGTCTCAAAGTGCCATGAATGTCAAATTTTTGATGGGAAAGGAAAATTGCAGGCTCTACCTTTAAAATCCATTTCAGTGGAAGCTCCTTTCAGATAGTGGGGCCTTGATTTTATAGGGGAAATCCATCCACAATCCTATTCCCAACACAAATGGATCTTGACAGAAACTGATTATTTCACTAAGTGGATTGAGGTAGTCCCCACCAGACAGGCTACAGATGATGTCATCATTCGATTCCTAGAAGATAATATTCTGTCCAGATTCAGATGCCCAATCAAAATTATAATAGACAATGAAACAACTTTCAAATCTAATAAATTGGAGAAATCAACATCACCCTTGGTCATTCCACGTCATATTACCCTCAAGGGAATGGGTTGGTTGAGTCTTCAAATAAAATCTTGGTCAGAATCATCAAGAAATTGCTGCAAGAGAATAAAAAGGCATGACACAAAAATGCATCCACGCACTGTGGGCTGACAAGATATCCCCAAAGAGATATATTGCCACATCTCCTTTCCAGATCCTTTATGGTACAAAAGCTATTTTCCCTACTGTGTTGGGATTGTCGGTAGTGAAGTTGTTACAGGAGCAAGAGGCGAAAACAGATGCTAGTAGAAGAAGAGATGATGAGCTCATCAACGTACAAAAAACCAGAGAAAAGGCCTTTCATAACGCCCATCTACGCCAAGACAAGATCAAAGAGGCTTTCGACAAACATACCAAGGTGGATGACTTCAAACCAAGAGACTAGGTACTAAAATGGGATGCCAGAAATGAATATAAGGGAAAACATGGGAAATTTGATAACCTGTGGATGGGTCCATTCAAAATTGCAGCTTACCATGGGAGCAACGCCTATTTGTTACGGTAAAGTAATGGAGAATTCACTGGAGGAGGGCCTGTGAATGGCAGGTTCCTCAAGCATTAAATTGTTTGAAAAATCATCACCTCGACGTTCATTGTATATAATCGTTTTTTGTTTTTATTTATGCATGAAAAGTTGGAATAAAAGCAACATAGTTGAAGCCCGAGGTGAAGGCCCTGAGCTATGCTAGGCAGATTTTAAGTTTTTTCAAATAAAGATCAGCGGATTCAGATCACACTAATAGACCAGAACCCAATAGGTAGGCACTTGGTCTTCAGTTCTTTTCTATCTTGCAGGGAGGATAGCATCGCCAGTTGGAGCCTATATTATCATCATAACAATTTTTCAGATCAGGTACAAGTTTCAGAGATTTAGCGAAAAGCCACATCGCTATGGAAGTGTGATAGTTTGGATGATAAGTTCTTATATGATGGAATGTGGACAAATATAGCAAAGGCCTAAAAGGTAGGATTCAATGAACCCTCAATCTGTAGAATCCAAGATCAACGACTAAGGCACATATTAGGGAATGAAGCAGCATGGAAGATAATTATTCAAAGGCGGGTTGGGGAAAACTACCATGGTTTTGTTCGTGGATGCATGGAACCTTTAGAGGTACATCGGGGCGAAAAGCGGTCTACCTAAAACCATTTTCTCCAATCCCCGATATCGAAAGTTGTTGGGGCACGGTGGACCGTAGATCTTAGATCGATTCAGATCAATGGCTGAAATTCATATCGGCGATTGAAGTAGCACAAGGATTAATCATTCGAAGGTGGGTAGGGGAAAACTACCATGGTTTTGTTGATGAACGTGTGGCGCTTCTAGAGGTAAATCGGGGAAAAAAGCGGTCTACCTAAAACCATTTTCTTCAATCCTTGATGTCGATAGGCACATATAAAAGGAGGATCCCCAACATTATTTTATGGTACTTTGAAACATTCAAACGTTCAAAATTTGGCACAAACCATCAATTTGAAACTCAAGCTAAAATTTGGATAAGATTCGTGTTTTCTTTGCCTCTTAACATGTATTTTTCACCATGGCTGATAATCCTGTCATTTTATCCGTGAATGAACAAGACATTGCCTCTAGAGAAGAAGCCCTAATTGACAGGGACTCCGATGTTTTCGACACAAAGATAACAATATCACCCGATTTTGTGTCTAGATCGAATTTGTTAGACAATGTTGGGAAGAAGATCCCCTTTCTTGGAATGGCTCAAGCCTCCATTACCCATTATGTCGTAGAAGTATTCTTTCCTTTCCTTGAGTTCATAAGCTGGTGTGTAGAGCAATATTCACAGGAAGAAATAGCTATTTTGAATAAATTAGGGTCAGAGGTTTTATGTGAAATAGACAACCCGTCACTTCGACATACCCTCAGTGTATCAGAGTCTTACTTCGTAGCATCAGAGCCCTTCGACGAAGAGAATATGATCACATTTTACAGAGAATACCCTTCAGAAGTAAAAACCTTGTTTCTACAAACCATTGTCAAACCTAAACACCATTTAGAAGGTCTGTTGTTACCTGTCAATGTGAGCATTATGATCATTGAGGTCCAGTGGGCTTGTTCCATACTTATCCAAATTTTAGGGTTAGATAAAGACAAGTTCATAGTAGAAGTCACATTAGGTTTCCTGTTAACCTTTTTTATGTCAGAGTCTCAGCAATCGATCTGTATTAGTTTTGATAGATTCATCGTTGATAATATGCATCGACAGCTAGTCAATTTCAATTCATTGAGACACTTCAGATACTACACACACATGCTGAGGATGTTCCTGGAATCAAACAAGACCGAATTCCCTGAAAATTCTTTCATCTCAACTGAATGTAAAAGGATCACCATGCTTATTTTCATCAATAAGATCATGTCTAGGGTGTACAGTCTTATCTTCGGCTCAGACTTGCCAAGGGTTCTGGAAGAAATAAAAAAAATTTTACAACCAAATCCAGAGAGCAGAGTAGGATATTGGATGTTGTTCATACAATCTACTGTGATATGGGTGTATGGATATCAAGAAGGACCTTATCTTTTACCAGTCTTTTTGACTCCCAAAATTTTTTCTTTAGATTTCATCAGACAAAGGATCATTTCAAAAACATAGCACTTTCTGAAAGCACACAAGGCATCTAACTTAAAATTTCCTTTCATGGTAGGACCCTTTGTGGTAAAAACAAATATTGTTTAACTCAAATCCAAGACAAATTCAATGAATTCGTGTTTACACAATTACAAGGCAGGAAATATG
The DNA here is from genome assembly GCA_009831015.1 of Picea engelmannii. Classification (NCBI taxonomy): domain Eukaryota; kingdom Viridiplantae; phylum Streptophyta; class Pinopsida; order Pinales; family Pinaceae; genus Picea; species Picea engelmannii. Next base: position 452,432 of record ML781791.1, on the reverse strand, counting down.
ACCCACATCAGATCATATCAAAGAGAAGGTTGATGAGAAAATTGGGCCCCTATGAGCACGAGCATGTTGAAGGATTTGATAAACTTGCTAATCTGGAAACATGTACAGATATTGAGGTCACTTTGCAGCACAATCAGATAAAACCAATAGAGTTTTCCCCTCAACAGATCCAAACACAAAAAGATTCTCCAAGATTGATTGTCAAAGCCCCAAAGATGAGTGTTTATAATAAGAGGAGTAGTTCAGAGGCCCTGGGTGCCAGTAGTAAGCAAGATATTCCCAAGAAGATGAAAATTACACTACCCTCTCAAGTGGTTGACCTGGAAAAAGAAGAACCTAAATAGAAAACGAGCATGGAGATGGTGGAAGGTGCAACCAAGAATGAGGAAGCTGGTATAGGAAGCATGCCACAAAGTGAAAGTGGCACAAGGGTTTTCAGCAGCAAGAAACACATATTTAGCAAGACACCTGGGGTAGTATATCAATCCAAAGAAGACTTGATGAACCAATATGTTGTAAAAGGAAGTATGGCCAACAGTGAGATAAGAGACCTATTTCCTGGAGTAGAGAAGATATCCCAACACAAGACGTCCATGTTATAAGTCAGAGATGTGGAAAGAAATACGTTTAATATAGCAATAGAAGATGATGATAAATTGTCTAAAATCAAGATGCACTATGAGAATATTGGTGCCACAGACAAAGTAAAGTTTCATAGGAATGCTAGTGACATGCTATACTCAGACTACCTAAGTTTACGTCTGAATGTTTCAAGATTGAAAACACATGCACTCAAACTATATGGAAAATTGAAACAAGAGAAAGCATCCAACAAATCCTGGCAAACACATGTCAAAATATTGGAGTTTGAAGGCCCTCAAGGAGTAAAGGCTTCTTTAAATGAGAAGGACAAGACAATCCAAGGTCTGAAGAAGAAGATAAATATGTCCCCTACTGAACATCCACAGGCAGCAAAGCTAGCTGCTCTAGATCAAGAGAAGGAAACATTCAGACAAGAAACACTAAATTACAAAGCTAAAGTGTTGCAGCTGGAAAAGGAGAGAGAGAATTGGTTACAAGGACAAGTAGAAACATCAAATATGGATGTCATTGTACCTGCTAATGAAAAAGTTGGATCGAGCACTGATGGACTGGTCCAATCCATGTCCCAAGTGATTCTAAAGACAGGGCAAATCAAAATCCTTAAGGAAGCATTGGAAAATTTGAAACAAGAGATGAAAATAAAAGATGAAAAGATGGCTCCACTCCAAAGGGAAAATCAAGATTTGCAAGAGAGAGCAAGCAAGTTGAGAATGAGGTTAAAAGGTAAAACACTATTACAAGGAGCTAAACATGTGATATGGGATGCTATCGCTGCAGAGGCTGCTAAGTTCGGGGTTTATCTGAATTTTATGAATGACAAAGACAACGTGGCTACCACGGCCCGAAGTAGGTGTATTGTTGTTACTGAAACATTAGCCAAGAAACCCTCGAAATGGGCCTAGAACACTATTGATTTTCTGAATTATGTGCCCACTGTTGATCTCCAGACTATTGGGGTAAAGGATAGAACTGCGTTGATCATCTGGGCCAGGAGAATCATCTCCAAGCACAACTTGCTCAAATCGGTTCAGAACAAAGCTATGCAATTGGAGCACAATATACAGGAGTTTAAAGACATGTTTGAACAATTGTTTGTCAAGGGCCTCCCACCATTTTGGGATGGAAAAGGTTCATTATACAATCAAGAAGACTACAATTCTCTCCTCATTCAGTGTAGGATGGACGATTCCAAATTTGAAGCTATGGAGGAAAGTCTGAAAGGCCCAAGTCTGGTAGAGTATTTGGCCACAGACTTTGAAATTTTGAATCAATTTAAATCAATGAATATTGGTCTATTGATTATGTCCTATGCCATGTGCATTAACCTAGGGATTTTTATTAAGGGGATGATGGACTACGAGATTCCTTCTGACTCACAATGGAAGGAAATCGTGTGGCTGGGCAAGATGAAATGCAGTTTTCTAAGGACCAGTAAGTGACCACCAGGTGTCACCAAACCAACGAGTTTGACATAAGATCAAGACAAGCCAGATGTCGTAAAGGAAGATGAGTAGTCAGAGAAATCTGTTCCTAGTTTTGAAACGTCTTTTGAGTAATCATTGTGAATTGGTTCACATATTGAGACTTTCAGTTGAAATTACTATAATTAGTTTTAGAAGATGAAACGTTTATGTTTCATCCATTGTAATCAAATTGTATAAATGTTGGGGCATTTGATTGAATTAATGTTGGCAGAAGTGCAAGAGCACCTTTTGGTTGTTTCGAACTCTATTGAAAAGATTCTAATGGTGGTGATATGAGTTTTGTCTTCCTTCATCGTATGTATTTCCTATGATCTTTTATTCTATTTACACTTTATTCTATTTAAATTGGATAGTTAAAGGCCCAGAATTCGTCTTATGATGCTCTTAGCTTAAGCAATTTAAATTGTGTATGTTTCTTCTTAGCTAATTTAGAATTCATTTCCATAATGGTCTGATGCAGTTATTTGTTTTCTCTATCTTCCTACATTCTACTTAAATTCAGATATAACTCAGATTCATTACCTCATTTAGCCTTATCCTCTAGAGATTTCTACTGGCTGATCATTGTTTTCATTCACTTTCATAATTTTCACTCCATAGCCCTGAGTGTTCCTCCCCTTCCTTGCCAACAACTTTATTAAAAACGCCCAAAACAAACCAAATATAACCACCGATTATCACAGAAATATCAAGTGACACAAGAGAGCCCTCTCTGAGTTGAACAAGCTAGTGGATCAGCTCTAAAGTAGGTTGAAACATTTACCTCTAACGTTTGTCTATCACCTAGACAAAATTTACAGAGTGCTAACATATAGCATACTTAATAAATCTCTTAGCTTAAAAGGGTCAGGAATATTTATAAATGAAGACCTCATTCCCGAAGACCAAGCTAAATTAAGGAAGGAAGTTCAAAAGGTAAAAGAAGCCAGGAAAGAATCAAAATTGGCAATAATTAGAAATCAAAAAGCTATTGTTAGCGATATATACTAGTAGGATAAAAGTAAATAGGAATTTGGGACACTTGGGATCCTTTTTTAGAATTATCGTGGCCTTCCATGGCATAAATGTCCTATGATAAGTTGGATCTCGAGTGATATTGATATTATCTGTCTAGTTGAAACTTGGGAGCATGAGGAGTCTAAGGTCCCTAACATAGAAGGATTTTTCTTATGGTCGGCATGGAACAAAAAATCCCACCGTAGTGGAATAGGAGGCATACCTTGTTATATTAGAAAGAGCATTTCTCCTCACATTCAACTTCATAATATTGAACCTCTCAATCATTACATTTGGATGGAAATTTCAAACACTAATGCTAAGAAAATGTATATAGCAATTTGCTATTTTGCACCTATTAATTCTACTTTTTAGAATAAAAACAATCTAGATAACAATTGCCCCTATAATAATTTAGAACAAGATATTTATAGTTTGAAAAATTAAGGTAATATCCTCTTGCTATGAGACTTTAATGCTAGGACTGCAACTAAACAAACTACTCTTTTAAGTAATGACTCCAAGAATAATCCTTTATGGCTAGATGAGGACCTTATTTTATCTAATATATACAAAAGAAACTTTGAAGACCTAATTGAGAATTTTTTTGTGACGCAAAACCCCTACCTTGACAGTGTTGATTAAGGTTGGTTGTCATTGATGTCAACCCTTGAAGAAAGACCCGTAGCACAAAGTTTTGGGTAATGGACCCAATAGTGTTTGATGTAAATATGACTCATTATTGTTTTGTCATGGTTGATAAGAATTAAATATGG
>ML781791.1:411170-442631 GCA_009831015.1 Picea engelmannii | reverse complement strand
GGGTTGGAGCCTCCTTCCAGTTGCAGCTGGAAAACAAAGGAAGTTGGTGCTTCCAATGAATGTAATTCTTCAAGACATATAAGAAAAAGCATTCCGTGGTTTTCTCCCGATTTGGGTTTCAACGTAAAACACTGGTGTACTGTTCATGTGTGTGATTGTTTATTTATTACTGCTCATTTTTGGATAATAATATTACATTGATATAACATTTGAAGAAAAAGGATTATAATTATGTTATTACTGATTCACCCCCCCTCTCAGTAATCCAACAGACAGGGTCTGCTGACCTCCTAGTCTATGGATCTTATTCTATTCCCGAATTGAAGCAGCTCTCTAGGTCCTTGCTGGACCCTCCACAAAAATATATCCACGGGTCCTTCTTACGAAACTACACCCGTGCGAATAAGAACTAGGAGTAAGTTTCCTCTCCACATGACCACTGGTTGTAACCACGGGCCTGACCAAAAGGCGATTCGTAACTTCGAGACCTCGGGTGTTCTACTGCGAGTCTCCCCGACTCTTCCAATCATCGAACTCTGAATTAAATATTAGCAAATGCTAGCTCCTCCCTTTATCCTTCGATGGTGTGACCTCCAGCTATGACTTGGGGCCCAACTCCCAAACACTTTTGAACTTCGCACTTCGCAAATGCTGAAAGCCAACTCACCTCCTTTCCTCCGAACCCCGAACCCTGAGTTCTACTTGTGCTAGATCGACGGTCAACTATCTCCCATGATCCAATGGTCCAGATTCTTTCTTCACAAATCGGGACTTTGCATTTCACGAGTCTGGAAGTGGAATTCCCTCATCCTTCTGACTCCCGACTTTTCGATATTCCAGAGTGCCAAATCAACAGCTCACACTCCCTAATATATGATGGCTACTATCTCTCCTGTTCTTGCGAGTGTTGAAAGACTCTCACCCTTATCCTTCCCGCAGATCTACTAGATCTAACGGTCCATGGAAAATGGTGTTTCTCCCTTCAGGAATTTCAACCGTCTGTCCGACTCTCAATGTTTCTTGGCCAGATAACTTGGTGTCAACCCTTATGAGCTTGGTTCCGCGAGGTGACTTAAACTCTTGTCTTTCCTCTGAACTTCTCTAAGTCTCTATCCCTCTTAACCTTGATCCTCACTACAAACTCAAGGATTCTAAGGAATCATGCATGCATTCCTTGCGGCTTCTACAAAAACCTTCGGTTATTTGACAACTCCGATTATCCACTCTCTTTATGGTAGAAGTTATTCAACCACACACTTGGGTTGGAAAATTCTAAGACTCTCCTCAGCCTGCACACACCTTGAACGGATTTGTACTTTGCCTTCACTTCTTCTGGTATAAGTTAGCGCTATCTCTCCTGAGATTTTCTGAGATAAAACTCAGAATCTTGTCGACGCACTCCTTGCGGACTTTCATTGGACTCCTTGCAGGAATTCTCAGGAAGAGAAACAATTGAAACTCATACTCTCCTCATAGACTTCATACATTCAACATGAAATAACATACACATGGCATTGAAACAAATCAATAACAGAGAATATAAGCAAGTTGTAAACATACCATTCAATAGATACATACAACATTCATAATACACCATGAAATTGGATCAAAGCATTCTTATATTAATTCAAGTGCTTATGTACATGGTTCAATAACAATAGTTATCCGCTCATACAACTTCTACAATATTTGTTCTTCTTTGTTCTCCTATGCTCTCTTGCTCTACAACTCCTACAATGAGAATGATAATACTATATATCTACGTGGGAGTCCTCTTGATTTTTTCCCTCCTACAACCTTAAGCTATCTTATCGAATTAAAGATTACTACCTACTTTAAATTTATTACAATAAATGTCCACAACCGAAAAATGAGAATGAACGCTCAAGATATGTATTACAATCCCCAAAACATTAAAAGAAATTACATCCTTCCAGCTTTCATAAATGTGTTTTCTTTCGAAATTTCGAAATGCCTTCAAAATGCACGCTGGTGCATATCCAACTATCCTCCACTCGTGCTTGTTGACGATGCTCCTGCATCATACTCCTCTGACTGAAAAATTCATGGACTCCTGTCCATGAGCCCCTGCACCGTCTTTCCATGTTTCTAGATATCTACTTCACTTTCCCAACTAGAATCCTCAATCGAGTGTCCTTTCCACTTTACCAAATATTCAATATATGTTTTCCTTTGGGTCTTCTTGCTAACTCTTTTGTCAATGATATTTTCCATCTGTGGATTTTCAGCGACATAAATCTGTTTGACCCACTGAATGTCATTCTGATTCTCTGCTTCATCTGATATGTAAGGGTACAGATCTGCTACGTTGAATATGGGTGATATGCCCACATCATCTGGCAATTATATCTCATAAGCATTTGCCTCAAATTTTCTCAAAATTTTACACAACCCTATTTTCTTCATTTTCATCTTATTATATGTTCCCCTTGGGAATATTTATTTTCTGAGGTGTGCCAAAACTAAATTTCTCACTTTGAATTTAATCTCTCTCCTGTGTTGATCTTCTCTTTTCTTGTATTCCTAGTTGGAACTATACAACCGCTCTTTAATCTTGTTGTGGAGCTCCTGCATCTCTACTGCAAAATCTTTCGTTCCATCACTCCTGAACTCACTTTTCTCTAAGTCTCTCAACTCAGACACTCCCCTTGGCTGCATTGCATACATTATCTGAAATGGGATCTATCTTATACTCCTATTAGGTGATTCATTATATGCAAATTCCGCTTGCGGAAAAATATGATCCCACTGACTGTGATGTTCAGTTACTAAAATCCTCAATAAGTCCCCCAAACTTCGATTTACTACCTCAGTCTATCCATCCGTCTGAGGGTGATATGTTGAGCTAAAAGATAAATTCGTCTCTAGCTTCTTCCATAGTTTCCTCCAGAAATGACCAACAAATTTGGTATCTCTGTCTGAAACAATCCTCTTGGGTAAACCATGAAGTCAAACAACTTCTCTGAAAAATAGATTTGCAATGTGTGTTGCATCACTGGTTTTCTGACATGGAATGAAATGTGCCATTTTTGAAAATCTATTGACCACCACAAGTATGGATTTACAACCTCTATGCATCCTTGGCAGTCCCAACACAAAATCCATGCTTATCACGTCCCATGGCCTCTCTGGTATTGGCAATGGTTGATATAACCCAATATTATGTCTTTTCCACTTTGTGTGTTGGAAGATTCTACATATGTTGACAAATTTCCGCACATCTGTCCTCATTCCTGGCCAATAATACAAATTGTTCAGTTGTGCAAATGTTTTATCATGGCCGAAATTTCCAGCCAATCCCCCACTATGATTTTCCTTCAAAAGGTTTTGTCTCATAGAACTCTTCGAGATACACAATTGATTTCCTTTGAATAGAAGTTCATCCTGAATTAAATACTCAATCCATTGGCTTCTATCTCTTAAAACAAGATTCTCACATGCTTCGTAAGCGTCCTTGAAATCTGAATCGTCTTTGTACATTTCCTTAAGGCTACCAAAATCTAAGGTCTTCACTTGAAACTCCTGCAGAATCAAACATTTCCTGCTCAATGCATCCACAACCTTGTTAACATTTCTAGAAATGTGCTTTATAACAAAAGTAAAGTTCATCATGAACTCAACCCATTTTGCATGTTTCTGGTTCAAATTATCCTGACTGGTTATAAACTGTAAGGCTTGGTTGTCGCTATACAAAACAAACTCTTTTGGAACCAGGAAGTGCCTCCATTTCTTCAACGCTTGTATGATTGCATAAAATTATTTATCATAAGTGGAGTAATTTATTTTGGCCTCATTCAAATTCTCACTGAAGTATGCTATTGGTCTATTGTCTTGACTTAAGACTACTCCAATCACAAATCCACTTGTGTCACATCTCACTTGAAATGTTTTTCTAAAATATGGCAGAACCAGAACTGGTTGTTCAATTATCTTCTCTTTCAACAGCTTGAAACTTTTTTCTGCCTCCTTTGTCCAATGAAAATATTTATGTCTTTTCTTGACTATGTCCATCATTGGTGCACAAATTCCACTAAAATTTTTGATGAATTTCCTGTAAAAACTGGCTAGTCCATGGAAGCTTCTAACTTCAAATATATTCCTTGGTAATGACCATTATTTAATTTCTCTTACCTTCTTCGGATCCATCTTCAACTCATTCGAAGAGATTAGAAAACCTAAATAAATAAGCTATGTCTTCATGAAAGATGACTTCTTCAGATTTATCAGAAACTTCTCTTGTTGCAACCTCCTCATCACTGAAGTTAAATGCCTCAAATGATCTTCCTCAGTGTTATTGAAGATCATTATATCATCAAGATATACAATTACAAACTTTCCAATGAAATCTTTCAAGAATTTGTTCATCAATATCATAAAATTACTTGGTGCATTCGTTAAGTCAAATGGCATGACAAGACATTCATACAGTCCTTCATTCGTCTTGAATGTTGTCTTCCATTCATCACCTTCCCTCATTCTAATATGATGATATCCACTTTTCAAATCAATTTTTGAAAACAACTTTGCCCCACTCAAGCAATCCATCAAGTAATCCATATTGGGTAAAGGAAATCTATACTTGATGGTGATTTTTTTTATAGCCCTCGAGTCTGTACACATTCTCCATCCACCATCCTTCTTCGAACTTAACATTGTTGGTACCATGCATGGACTCAAGCTTTCTCTAACCAACCCTTTATCCATCAAATCCTGGACGTGTTTATTGACTTCTTCATTCTCCTATGGTGTTAATCTATACGTGTCTTTGTTTGGTAAACTCGCTCCTAGTATAAGGTCAATGTGATGGCTTATACTTTTGATGGGCAACAACGAACAAGGTAAATTGTCCACCACTATATCAGCAAAATTTTCCAGCAGTTCCTGAATTTCCTCAGGTAGATCATCTATTGAGGTACTGGTCAAGATGACTCTAGGTTTTCTTACCACAACAAACTCCATTTCTTGATCTTTCTTGACTTCATCAAGAAGTTCCTTCCCACTCATGAGAAGTATAGTATTGCTTGGTTCTTCTTTCACCTTCTTGTCTTCAATTGGAAACAACATATGTGTCCTACCATTCTTTTCCAAGGTGTAAGTGTTCTTTCTTCTGTCATGAATAACATTTATGTCATATTCCTAAGGCCTCCCCAACAAAAGATGACAGACATCCATGGGAATTACGTCACATAAAATCTCATCTCTATAACCTCCTATCTTAAATTCAACTAAAAATTGTTTAGTAATTGTTACCCGATGTCCTTTTTGCAACCACAAAACTTTATATGGGCTTGGATGTACAACGGTCTCCAATTCCTGCTTCTCCACCATCTCTATGGATACTAGGTTATTTGTGCTTCCACTGTCAACAATCACCTTGCATACCCTATCTTTGGTTTTGCAAGCAATCCTAAACAAACTATTCCTCTGGACTGGATTTTCCATTTCTTTCTCTGGCTTCAAGAGAAATTTACTCATCATTAAGGATCTTCCACCTTCTGCATCTTCTGCCTCAACATTTCACCTTTGCGCTTTTAAAATGTGAGCTTCACCTCCTTCATCTCTTTTTCTATCAGGACATTCCTAAGACTTGTTTCCAATCTTCCCACAGACAAAACACTTTACTTCACCTCCTCTACCTCTTCCTCTTCCTCTTGCTCGAGGAAAAGTATTCATGTTGGCATATTGTCTCCCTTGTGAACTTCCTCCCCTTTCTAGGTGGTTATCAGGTTTCTTCTCTTCATCCTTGGGCTTCTGTACTCTATCCTAGGAAATTACTTTTCCTCTGCTCTGACTTCTACCTCTTCCCCTTTGACCTTGCTTTCGGGCCAATTTCTCGTCTACCTTCAGAGCAACCTGATAAGCATATTCCTCATTTTTTATTTTCACCATGCTCATCTCGTCCTGAATCTCATATATCTGGAGACCTTTTCATCATCACTCTCATGATGACCATCTTTGATGTTAAGTCTGTAGAATTCCTCAGTGTACTCCTTCATTGTCATCCCTTTCTATCTCAAATTCTACATTCTTCGAAACTGATTGATTTGATAATCTATGGGTATGAACTTGGATTTCATCTTGGCTACCATTCTATCCCAGATTTTAATTCCTTGTTTTCCTTTGCAACGTCTGTCAGCCTGCAGTTCATCCCACCACAATGTTGCATGTCCTTTCAGCCTAGTGACAATGTGATTTACTTTCTTATCTTCTTCGATATTCTCATAGTCGAAGTATTTCTCTAGAGCTCTAAACCAATATATTAGCTCTTCAATGTCCAAGTTTCCTTCATACATTAGGATGTCCAACTTTGCCCTGGCACCTAATCTTGCAACAACTTTAAATAGACATTCTTCTGCAACATCTTCGGCTACAACTTCTTCTGCTCCTTCGTTATCGCTTTCTGCCTCACTGATATCTCCAGTATCAGGTGTTCGTATCTATGTTGTCTCCATAGCATCTAATTGAGCACGAAGTTATCTCATTTCCCTCTCCACGGATGGATCGGGTAAAGTTCTTTTTGGACGTCTTCTTGGCAGCATTGTTTCAAATTACACCACACGAAATTCAAATCACAATTGTCCTCTATCTTCCCTTGCTTACATAAAACAATAGTTGTAAGCTTTGATACCACCTGACGCAGAACCCCTACCTTGGCAGGTTCTGCAGACCTCCCAGTATATGTATATTCCTCTATTCCTGATCTAAAGCAGCTCTCCAAGTCCTTTATGGAACCTCCACGAAAATAAATCCACAGGTCCTTCTTACGAAACTACACCCACGCGAATAAGCAATAGGATTAAGTTTCCTCTCCACGTGACCACTAGTTGTAACCACAGGCCTAAACAAAATGTGCTTCGCGACTTCAGGGCCTCGAATGTTCTACTGCGAGTCTCCCCAACTCTTCCAATTGTCAAACTCTGAATTAAAGCTTAGCGAACACTAGATCCTCCCTTTATCCTCCGACGGTGTGACCTCCAACTATGACTTGGGGCCTAACTCCCAAACACTTCGAGACTTCGCACTTTGCAAATGTCGAAAGCCAGCTCACCTCCTTTCCTCTGAACCCGAAACCCTGAGTTCTACTCATGCTAGATTGATGGTCCACTATCTCCCATGATCATATGGTCTAGATTCTTTCTTTGCAAATTTGGATTTTGCATTTCGCGAGTCTGGAAGTGGACTTCCCTCATCCTTCCGACTCCCGGCTTTCTGATATTCCAGAGTGCCAAATCAATGGCTGACACTCTGATGGGTGTTCTATATGCACTAAAAACACACTAAAAACCCTCAATTAAATTGTCAACCCGGGGTAAGTAAACTTAGAGTTGTAGAAAAATATATGCCAAGGTAGAAGGGATGGTAGTAGTATAGTCTAATTAAGAAATTGACTATCTAAGGGTTAATCTATTCAAGCAAAGATATCTAATGAGAAAACCCTACTAAGCAACTTGAAACTATGTAACCTAAGTACTTTTGGACCAAGGATCGATGGATAGTTCTAAGAAAGCAAGTAAAAACCCTATGTAAAGCAAACTAGTTCATAACAATAAGAAAAAACAACTATTAAGCATAACAATAAGAAAATAACAAAATCAAACTACTTTAACTTGCCAACCTAAATTCAATGAGAAACTATCCTATGAAAGTAAGTAAATAAACAAGCAAGCAACTATTCTACTAAAGCAAGTAAGCAAGTAAGAAAAACAACTAGCTAACCTATTAAAGCAAGTAAACAAGTAAGCAAAACAACTAGTTAACCTATTAAAGCAAGTAAACAAGTAAGCAGAACAACTAGCTAGCCTATTAAAGCAAATAAACAACTAACTACTCTAAGATAACTTCTAATTCAAGTAATCTAATTAAAACTTCTCATTGAACAACTATCTAGCCTAAGAGGCAAGTGGACTATATTCTTAATTCAAACTTCAAAACTATTTCTAATTCATAAAAGGAAATTTATTTAATTGAAAGCAAGAAGGACTAAAAACTAACCTTTAATCTATGATAAGCAAACTGCTCTCTAACCTATCAAAGAAAAAGACTATCTATCCTACAACAACAATAAAACTATATTCTGATCTATGAAAGCAAGAAACTATATCTTCTGATCTACAAAAGCAAGAAGCTATCTTTTGATCTATGAAAGCAAGAAATTATCTTTTGATCAACGAAAGCAAGAAACTATCTTTTAACCTATGAAAACTCAAATATAGTGTTGGTGGTTGTGTGAATGTCTCCGATGTCATATGATATCTCAATGGCACTTGAAAACAAAGGATAATTCAAGCGGTATAAGATCTACACTGATCTCAATAGCAAAGTGAAAGGTATGGATTAAACAATCCAATGAGAATTTAGCCATTATGGAAATAATGTTAATTACCCTGCATATTCATGAAATTATTAACCATCAACAATATAATGAGATCATAATTGTACTTCTATGCTATCTAAACAAACTTCATAATTAAATTCAATCATTAACTAAGAAATATAATTGCAATCTAATTCTAATAAAGGAACTACATAAAGTCAAACTATGCTATATCTATCTTAACAATTCAAAGTGCAAGAAAGAAAATGCTTAAAAACAAAAATTAAAACATGGTTCTAGCATATGACAAATAAACTAATGAATAAACTAATTAACAACTAGTTAGAAAAATCTAAATGATAATTAAATAGGCAATAAAAACTGAAACTAACCCTATCCATCCACCGAAGCCTTGGTTAAAGAAAGCATGAAATAAAATTCCGTTCTACTCTGTTTAACTTCTATTTTAAATATGTTTTTAAAAGCATAAATAAAATTCAATCTAACATCTAATTGCACACAGGGTTAGTGTATGAGTTTGCAAACTCGTTCCTAATTATAAAATCAATGCATATTAACAAAAACCTTCATACTAACCTGCAAAAGAGAATTAAAACAGTTAAACTATAACTTCAAATTATATGACAAAAGAAAAATAACAATGCATGTACAGGAAATGAGATAAAAGACATCTAAGCTATGAAATGCATAAATAACACATAGAAAAGTTACCAGACTGCTGGTGGGCCTCCCAACAAGTTGTGGTCACTTCTCAAATGCACACCACGAGCTCAGCAAAACGATTTCACCATTAAAACTTGAAAAACACAGCCTTATACAATTCTGGCAATTGAAAAATGCAAAAACAGAGGAAAACATTTTTATCTCTATCCTCTACTTTGTCTACTGCTCCTTGGCTACTGTATGACCACCACGATGGTATTTATAATATTTACAGACCAAGTGGTCAACCACTGGAGGGTCAAACCACTTCTAAAAACAAAAAATTACATTAATGGTGCCCTAACTACCGAAATAGAGTGAGCCAATAATCGCCCTGCTCAACAACCTAAACTGAGTTGTCAAGAGTTCAATAGCTGGAGGGGATAAGCATGAACAAAACCCATGTTCCCGATTCACCCATCACTGGCCGCCAATACATAACCACCAATTCGCCCACCGTTTTTGTGCAGGATGTGGTGTTGGACGCAGTGTCGGATCAAGTGTTGGAAGGCGTACCGGACTGAGTGCCAGAAGCATAAACGTGATGCATTTTTTCCCTGTAACACCAAAAAACGTGAATCAGATCCTTGGAAGCATAAAAACATGATGAATTATACTCAATATTATCATTAAACATGAATCATACGTACCTAGTGTAGATCATATCATTTTATCATAAAATTCTTCAAAACGATCCTTCAAAACATGAAAAACACATATATACATTCAGCAAAAAGTGTCTAATAACTGTCATAAATTGATCATATCTCGGGCCCAACATTACCCCCACACTTAAGATTTTGCAGGTCCCACTGCAAACAAAACGAAATTACCTCTCATGACTAATCTTGCTGAGGAGGATCATCTTTGGAAGCTTATCCTTCTTGCTGTGAAGACTTTTCCTTATGCCTCTTGTGTTGCTTCAGTTGTGCTCTGAGGCTGCGGTTGGATTTCAACAAGCTTCTTGGATTTTTGTTCTGGTAAAGAAATGGCTTGTGCAGGAGGGTTTGGAGTCCTTGGAGAGTGGGGTTTGGATAGAGAAATAGTCCTTATATCTGATGTATTTTTTCTAGTCTTGATTTTCAGGTGAGGGTTTACAAATTGATAAATGAATGCATCCCAAGTTTGCCCCTGTTTTTTTCAATTCGGCTAAAACAAGGAGTTTGATAAGGCCATGGTGAAAGAGGTTGTTGTGGGGGTTGGTTACATTCTTCCTCACTTGAGAGGACACCTTAACCAAGATATTTAAAAATTAGAAGGGAAAATTCAATTTTTTATTGAACTGAAAGTGGGCTAACAATCGAAAATGGAAAGCTTAAAAACAGAGTATCTACCTTCACTATGTCAACTGGACATTGAAGGCACCATTGCGGCAAGATTTGAAAAGGACAGAGAGTATTTTCTTGGAAGATTCAATGAACACATGGAGATGCTCCTAAAAAAGGCCAACATGGACATCAAGCTTTAGAGACACATGACCAGGAACTACTACATCAAAAAATAGATCAGGAAAAGTCACAAAAAGTGTTCTACAAGACCACGCTGCACTTTTGACTCTGTTTTTGGTCATCATTTTAAAAGATGTTTTTGACCACATCAAGATGAATTTTGGAAAACCAAAGGAGGTTATTTTTAATGACATACCAAATAACAATAAACTCTTTCATGTTTTACAAAGGTATTATATATTGGGAGATATTCAACTTTCTTGGAGACCTATTTCAGAAAATAAAATTTTCCAATTTAATTTCTTGTTTTAGTCATTATTTTCGAAACAGGTTTTTGACCCAATAAAGATGAATTTTAGAAAACAAAAGGAGGTTTTTTCTACAAACATACCAAATAATAATAACCTCCTTCAGTATTTACACAGGTAACATATAGTGGGATATATTCAACTTTCTTGGAGACCCATCTCAGAAAATCAAATTCTCCAATTTAATTTCTTGTTTTAGTCATTATGTTGTGGCACATATTCCAAGAACATGGGAATGAATGTCACAAAACTGAGAGAGGTTTATCTTAATAACAACCGTATCTACAAAAACCTCTCATATTTTTGTAAAATGTGTTATGTTTAAAACATTATAGCCCAATCTTTGACCCATAATTTTCTGTTGCGCTTCTCTCACAGTTGTTGCGCTTTTGGACAGTTTGTTTTCAAATCAATTGTTAAGGGGTTATATGTAGATTTTTGCTTGGATTAGTGACTCTAGAGTGTAGAAGACATATTAATATTTCCATTCATAACTTTTTTCATTAAATAACTCATCAAGGAAGGCCTCCAAAACTTGTTGTTCTTCTGCTACAATTTGTTGCCACCTCCATGCTTTCCTATGATTGTTTCAAAGTTATTTGCATTGTTTTGGATGAAATTCTCATGTTATGTTACACCTTCTTCTTATGAATGGATTCATGATCTCATTACCATGTTGAAATCACCGCATATACCCTATACGCAATGACAAATCCTAAATGCTACTAAGTATACCTACATTGCCCCATTCTATCTTTGAAACTCATCTTTTGGAAAACCTGGCCTAGCTCCCTAGACCTAGATTCTCATCCATAAATATCCAAATCAAAACCATATTGAGCTTAAATACCTAGCCTAATACAAAGACACTTAACCTTGTTCCTCTATTCATGGGTGTGTAACACAAATCTGTAGTGATTTTAACAATGAGTTATTGATCTGTAATTGTCACAAAGAACAAGTTAAGTATACGAAGTCTTCTATAGCATAAACATAAAAATGCATTGTAAGCTTATAACACACACAATGAAGTCAACAGTATATAATTTAGCATACAAACAACTGCTGATATAATATCCCAAGACATTGTAAAAAGACAGTATGATAGAATTTTGACAAAAATCCTACTTCCTCTTCTCATGGGTTTTGCTATACAAATGGGCAGTGCTTAGCATTTTTTTATCTCAGGAAACTCCCCCCAGACCAAATATATGTCATGTCCATGTGCCATGAATTATCAATAAGTATTTACTATTTTGAGAGGGGGGTTATATTAGCTCCTCTTTTATCCAATCTTTGGAGTATCCCTTAGCTCTAGAGATGTTCTGAAACTCGGGTTTGAAAACCTTGTTATAGCTTTCTCTTGGCAACTGGTGGTGATTAAACCAGCGGTCTCCAACTCTTGGAATATTTTTGGACAAGGCAATTGATTCCTCAAAGACAATGAATACAGTGAATAGGAGTAGAGGCAAGATAAGAGTGTTCCATTATTATTTGTTTTGCCATCGTGCTCACACAATCCATTCCTCTATCTCGCATTTTATAAGGCATGTAATCAAAACTCTGTAATGAATAGCCTGTAATGATAATAAACCAATTAAGTGGTATGTTAAGGAGATGTACAACAATTTATAACACACATGGAATTAGCATTTCGAAAATAAAATGATTGTTGATGTAATAGCCTATATCATGAAAACAATACACATAAATTTTTACAAATATTTACTTTTTCTAGGCAATGTTATCATTTGTCAATTCATAAACCCCTACCCCACACCTAAGTATTGTGACACCTCACAATAAAAAATATAGAAAACCAGTCAGTTATCCTAATAGCCAAAGATTTACAGCTTGTTAAGTGTAGAAATAAATTTCACGGATTGGTCTGATGAGACAATTAGAGGATGGCCCCACCTATAGGATAAGAGATCCTATATATAGATAAGAAGAGGTAGGCAAGAGAGTTTCAAGATAGTCTTAGAGTTAGTTCCCAATGGCATGCTTATGGAGTTCATTAACATTAGCTTAACCATACATACTTCATGTCATCTTTGTCTGCAAGTAATGTTGTACATCAGGACAAATTTAAATTTATTATTTATTATTTTGTCAGATTACCATCCTCGTTGGGTAGAATGCCCTGCTGCCAGCAAGCCTGTTCAGTACTCCGGCGGGTTTACCTACTCATACCACAGGCCAGTACCCATTGCCAGTAGACCTGTTCAGTATCCTAATGGTTTATCCTCTTACACCCTCAAAGAGTGGCCCTCCATATTTTAAGATTTTAGTATAAGATTGCTTTATGGAAGAAGATGGGGGGACAACTCTAAAAACAACTTTTTATTTCTTTTTATTGGGATGGTATTTATGTTAGAGAATGAATTTCCATTATATATATTCCTTAGTGATTGTCTCGATGTAAGGGGTACTTAAGCGATCGTGGCCTATCTAAAGATATGATATAATCAAGCTATTTAGTGTGTAGTGGATGGTACCATTGAGAAAGAATAGAAAGGTATCTCTAGGCTCAACTCACTTTCTTCTTTTGTAAATTATTGTGATGTTTCAATGACTAACCGCTAATCAGACCTCCTTGTTGCTCTTTAATAAATATACTTTACTCACTTACTCAGGTTTCTTTGGAAAACTGTACGAGAGACCTCTAAGCTTGATGGTTACGGTATCACTTCCTTATATAGTGGTGAATATTTTCAAGAGAAACTACTTTTTAAAATTCCTTAAGAACAAGAAGATGAAAATCTTTGCAAAAACATGGCTAACTACAACAAGTCATTACTCATTTGATGCTTAGCAGACAACAAGGTTCAAGTGTAACAATGTTTTGAAGAAAAAACCTTCTTTTATATTTCCTTGAAACTGTCTACTCCTGGTGAAATAAATACCTACAAAAATCTCTAAAATTGTTTGTTAAAAACTACACTCTAAAATATAATAAACTAAGGAGATCAATGAGATCAGGTCATAGGAACATGTATCTCATAGTTCTTTTATTAAAAGAAAATGTAAAATGAGGCTGTATTGGACTTTAAGCTAAACTAACAACATGCAGCTTTTATTTACTATCCTACCCTACCTAAAAAGAAAGGGAAAATCTTTATTCAAGTGTAAGAACTCTTCCAATGTAACCATGTGCAGAGCAAAATAAGAAACATACTCATATCCATATACAAAAAATTTCCCGCAATGATTACCTGTATATGAAGAACCAACCAACCTACTTGTTTTGGCATCAAAAGTTGTTGAAGAAGATAATAGTATTGTGGCCTGATGACCTCTTGTAACCAAATTTCAATCTGATCTTGATGTTTATCAACAATAATTTCTATGCTCTCCTTCATCATGCTATGAAGATCCTCTTCTTTTGGATGATTGATTTCTGAAGTACATAAAGGATCTGTTGAGATGGATGTTGAGAACTCCTCAATCTCAGGTCTTAGTGATTGCTCTCCACCAGAGGTAGTCCATAAGTTTTCAGCTTCCTTCACAGTTTGGCAAGGAAGATCATTTTGTAGCTCATAGGACCTTGATTCTTCTAATATTTCTAGAGAGATAGATACACTTTTGGCTGCTGCCAAAATATGTTCTTCTTGAAAAGAAGAAATCCCAGTTTTTGCTAGGATTTGAGAGAGTTCTTCCAAACTAATGGTCATCTTTGAATTCATTCTCTTGGTGGTGGTAAGGAAACAAAGGTTGTGTTGTTTGATTCTGTAGAGAGCTCGAGTGGTCTTGTCTCATGTCCCACTATTACTGATGCTTCAACTTTTGTTCTATAGTGCTCTCTGTGTTAGTCTCTTCAAAGACTACTTTATCTCTTTGAGTTGAGATAGCTCTTGTTTTTCAGTATTGGTCTACAGAGCTTATAAGTGGAACGTTCCTTCCCCCAAAAAGTTTGGAAGGAACCTTGGTTGAAAGGTCTGATTTAGATTTAATGTATCTACCTTTTGGGTCTCCAGGTCTATTCATGAAAGTAAACAAAAACAAAAGGAAAAAACTACCATTGGGTTTGGGCAAGCCTGCAATAGCAGATGTGCAGGGTCTTACCTCTCGTCTTAAATTCCCCCCACCACCAATCTAATGCTAAGTTCTAGGAATGATCTATTTCCTAACTACTTCTTACCTTGAGACAACTCCCCAACAACGGCGCCAAAAATTATGGGTGTTCTATATGCACTAAAAAAACACTAAAAACCCTCAATTAAATTGTCAACCCGGGGTAAGTAAACTCAGAGTTGTATAAAAATATATACCAAGGTAGAAGGGTTGGTAGTAGTAAAGTCTAAATAAGAAAGTGGCTATCTAAGGGTTAATCTATTCAAGAAAAGTTATCTAATGAGTAAACCCTACTAATCAACTTGAAACTATGTAACCTAAGTACTTTTAGACCAATGATCGATGGATAGTTCTAAGAAAGCAAGTAAAAACCCTATGTAAAACAAACTAGTTCATAACAATAAGAAAAAGCAACTATTAAGCATAACAATAAGCAAATAACAAAAGAAAACTACTTTAACTTGCCAACCTAAATTCAATGAGTAACTATCCTATGAAAGCAATTAAATAAACAAGCAAGAAACTATTCTACTAAAGCAAGTAAGCAAAACAACTAGCTAACCTATTAAAGCAAGTAAACAAGTAATCAAAACAACTAGCTAACCTATTAAAGCAAGTAAACAAGTAAGCAGAACAACTAGCTAGCCTATTAAAGCAAATAAACAACAAACTACTCTAAGTTAACTTCTACTGCAAGTAATCTAATTAAAACTTCTCATTGAACAACTATCTAGCCTAAGAGGCAAGTGGACTATATTTTTAATTCAAAGTTCAAAACTATTTCTAATTCATAAAAGGAAATCTATTTAATTGAAAACAAGAAGGACTAACAACTAACCTTTAATTTATGATAAGCAAACTGCTCTCTAACCTATCAAAGAAAAAGACTATCTATCCTACAGTAGCAATAAAACTATATTCTGATCTATGAAAGAAAGAAACTATATCTTTTGATCTACAAAAGCAAGAAGCTATCTTTTGATCTACGAAAGCAAGAAACTATCTTTTAACCTATGAAAACTCAAATATAGTGTTGGTGGTTGTGTGAATGTCTCCAGTGTCGTATGATATCTCGATGGCACTTGACAACAAAGGATAATTCAAGAGGTATAAGCTCTACACTGATCTCAATAGCAAAGTGAAAGGTATGGATTAAACAATCCAATGAGAATTTAGCCATTACGGAAACAATGTTAATTACCCTGCATATTCATGAAATTATTAATCATCAACAATATAACGAGATCATAATTGTACTTCTATGCTATGTAAACAAACTTCATAATTAAATTCAATCATTAACTAAGAAATATAATTGCAATCTAATTCTAGGAAAGGAACTTCATAAAGTCAAACTATGTTGTATCTATCTTAACAATTCAAAGTGCAAGAAAGAAAATGCTTAAAAACAGAAATTAAGACATGGTTGTAGCATATGGCAAGTAAACTAATGAATAAACTAATTAACAACTAGTTAGCAAAATCTAAATGACAATTAAATAGGCAATAAAAACCGAAACTAACCCTATCCATCCACCGAAGCCTTGGTTAAAGAAAGCATGAAATAAAACTCTGTTCTACTCTGTTTTAACTTCTATTTTAAATTTGATTTTAAAAGCATAAATAAAATTCAATCTAACATCTAATTGCACACGGGGTTAGTGTATGAGTTTGCAAACTCGTTTCTAATTATAAAATCAATGCATATTAACAAAAAACTTCATACTAACCCACAAAAGAGAATTAAAACAGTTAAACTATAACATTAAATTATATGACAAAAGAAAAACAACAATGCATGTACAGGAAATGAGATAAAAGACATCTAACATATGAAATGCATAAATAACACATAAAACAGTTACCAGACTGTTGGCGGGCCCCCCAGCAAGTCGTGGTCACTTCTCAAATGCACACCACGAGCTCAGCAAAACGATTTCACCATTAAAACTTGAAAAACACAGTCTTATACAATTCTGGCAATTGAAAAATGCAAAAACAGAGGAAAATGGTTTTATCTCTATCCTCTACTTTGTCTACTTCTCCTTAGCTATTGTATGACCACCATGGTAGTATTTATAATATTTACAGACCAAGTGGTCGACCACTAGAGGGTCGAACCACTTCTAAAAACAACAAATTACATTAATGGTGCCCTAACTTCCAAAATAGAGTGAGCCAATAATCGCCCTGCTCAACAACCTAAACTAAGTTGTCAAGATTTCAATAGTTGGAGCAGATAAGCATGAACAAAACCCACATTCCTGATTCGCCCATCACTGGCCGCCAATACCATAACCGCCAATTCACCCATTGTTTTTGTGTAGGACGCGGTGCTGGACACAGTGCCGAATCGGGTACCAGATTGAGTGTCGGAAGGAGTACTGGACTAAGTGTCGGAAGAAGAAATGTGATGCGTTTTTTCCCTGTAACACCAAAAAACATGAATCAGATCCTTGGAAGCATAAAAACATGAATTATACTCAATATTATCATTAAACACGAATCATACGTACCTAGTGTAGATCATATCGTTTTAGCATAAAATTCTTCAAAAATCTCCTTCAAAACATGAAAAACACATATGTACATTCGGAAAAAAGTGTCTCATAACTGTCATAAATTGATCATATATCGGGCCCAACATTACCCCCACACTTAAGATTTTGCAGGTCCCATTGCAAACAAAATGAAATTACCCCTCATGACTAAGCTTGCTGAGGAGGATCATCTTTGGAAGCTTCTCCTTCTTGCTGTGAAAACTTTTCCTTATGCCTCTTGTGTTGCTTCAGTTGTGCTCTGAGGCTGCAGTTGGATTTCAACAAGCTTCTTGGATTTTTGTTCCGGTAAAGAAATGGCTTGTGCAGGAGGGCTGGAAGTCCTTGGAGAGTGGGGTTTGGATGGAGAAATAGTCCTTATATTTGATGTTTTTTTTCTATTCTTGATTGTCAGGTGAGGGTTTACAAATTAATAAATGAATGCATCCCAAGTTTTCCCCTGGCTTTTTCAATTCGGCTAAAACAAGGAGTTTGATAAGGCCATGGTGAAAGAGGTTGTTGTAGGGGTTGGTTACATTCTTTCTCACTTGAGAGGACATCTTATCCAAGCTATTTAAAAATTAGAAGGGAAAATTCAATTATTTATTGAACTGAAAGTGGGCTAACAATCGAAAATGGAAAGCTTAAAAACAGAGTATCTACCTTCACTATGTCAACAGGACATTGAAGGCACCATTGCGGAAAGATTTGAAAAGGACAGAGAGTATTGTCTTGGAAGAGTCAATGAACACCTGGAGATGCTCCTGAAAAAGGCCAACATGGACATCAAGCTTCAGAGACACATGGCCAGGAACTACTACATCAAAAAATAGATCAGGAAAAGTCACAAAAAGTGTTCTACAAGACCACGTTGTGCTTTTGACTCTGTTTTTGGTCATCATTTTAAAATAATTTTTTTGACCACATAAAGATGAATTTTGGAAAAAAAAAAGGAGGTTATTTTTAATGACATACCAATTAACAATAACCTCTTTCATGTTTTACAAATGTATCATATATTGGGAGATATTCAACTTTCTTGGAGACCTATTTCAGAAAATAAAATTTTCCAATTTAATTTCTTGTTTTAGTCATTATTTTCAAAACAGGTTTTTGAGCAAATAAAGATGCATTTTGGAAAACCAAAGGAGTTTTTTCTAAGGACATACCAAATAATAATAACCTCCTTCAGTGTTTACACAGGTAACACATAGTGGGAGATATTCAACTTTCTTGGAGGCCCATCTCAGAAAATCAAATTCTCCAATTTAATTTCCTGTTTTAGTCATTATGCTGTGGCACATATTCCATGAACATGGGAATGAATTTCACAAAATTGAGAGAGGTTTATATTAATAAAAACCTTATCTCCAAAAACCTATCATAGTTTTGTAAAATGTGTTATGGTTAAAACGTTATATCCCCATATTTTACCCCTATTTTTCTATTGCGCTTCTGTCACAGTTGTTGCGCTTTTGGACAGTTTGTTTTCAAATCAATTGTGAAGGGGTTATATGTATATTTTTTCTTAGATTAGTGACTCCAAAGTGTAGAGGACATATTTAGATTTCCATTCATAAAAAAATTCATTAAATAACTCATCGAGGAAGGCCTCCAAAACTTGTTTCTCTTCTGCTACAATTTGTTGCCACCTCCATGATTTCCTATGATTGTTTCAAAGTTATTTGCACTGTTTTGGATGAAATTGTCATGTTATGTTACACCTTCTTCTTATGAATGGATTTATGATCTCAGTCCCATGTTTAAATCTTTGCATCTACCCTATAGGCAATGACAAATCCTAAATGCTACTAAGTATACCTACCTTGCCCCATTCTAACTTTGCAACTCATATTTTGGAAACCGTGGCCTAGCTCCCTAGACCTAGATTCTCATCCAGAAAACTCCAAATCAAAACCATACTGAGCTTAAATACCTAGCCTAATACAAATCCACTTAACCTTTTTCCTCTGTCCATAGGTGTGTAAAACAAATATGTAGTGAGTTTAACAATGTGTTATTGATCTGTAACTGTCACAAAGAACCAGTTAAGTATATGAAGTCTTCTAAAGCATAAAAATAAAAATGCACAGTAAGCTTATAACACACACAATGATCTCAGCAGTATATAATTTAGCATACAAACAACTGCTAATATAATATCCCAAGACGATATGATATAATTTTGACAGAAATCCTACTTCCTCGTCTCATGGGTTTTGCTATACAAATGGGTGGTGCTTAGCGTTTTTTTAGCTCAGGAAACTCCCCCCAAACCGAAGATATGTCACGTCCACGTGCCATGAATTAGAAATAGGTCTTTACTATTTTGAGAGGGGGGTTATATTAGCTCCTCTTTTATCCACTCTTTGGAGTATCCCTTAGCTCCAGAGATGTTCTGAAACTCGGGTTTGAAAACCCTGTGATAGCTTGCTCTTGGCAATTGGTGGTGTTTAAACCAGCGGTCTCCAACTCTTGGGGGATTTTTGGCTGAGGCAATTGATTCCTCAGAGACCACAAATACAGTGAATAAGAGCAGAGGCAAGATAAGAGTGTTACATTATTATTTGTTTTGCCATCGTTCTCACACAATCCATTCCTCTATCTTTCATTTTATAAGGCATGTAATCATAACTATGTAATGAATAGTCTATAATGATAATAAACCAATTAAGTGGTCTGTTAAGGAGATGTACAACAATTTATGACACAGATGGAATTAGCATTTCGAAAATAAAATGATTGTTGATGTAATAGCCTATATCATGAAAACAATACACATAAATTTTTACAAAGATTTACTTCTTCTAGGCAATGTTATCATTTGTCAACTCATGAACCCCTACCCCACACCTAAGTATTGTGACACCTCACAATCAAAAATATAGAAAAGCAGTCAGTTCTCCCAATAGCCAAAGATTTATAGCTTGTTAAGTGTAGAGATAAATTTCACAGATTGGTCTGACGAGACAGTTAAAGGATGGCCCCACCTATAAGATAAGAGATCCTATATATAGATAAGAAGAGGTAGGCAAGAGAGTTTCAAGATAGTCTTAGAGTTAGTTCCATTAACCTTAGCTTAACCATACATACTTCATGTCATCTTTGTCTGCAAGTAATGTTGTACATCAAGACAAGTTTAAATTTATTATTTGTTTTTTTGTTAGATTACCATCCTCGCTGGGTAGAATGTCCCGCTGCTAGCAAGCATGTTTAGTACTTCGACGAGTTTACCTAGTCATACCACAGGCCGGTACCCACTGCCAGTAGACCTGTTCAGTATCTCGATGGGTTAGCCTCTTACACCCTGAGAGACTAGCCCTCCATCTTTTAAGATTTTAGTATAAGATTGCTTTATGCAAGAAGATGGGGGGACAATTCTAAAAACAACTTTTTCTTTCTTTTCATTGGGATGGTATTTATGTTAGAGGACGAATTTCCATTATATATATTCCTTAGTGATTATCTCATTGTAAGGGGTACTTAAGCGGACGTGGCCTATCTAAAGATATGATATAATCAAGCTATTTAGTGTGTAGTGGATGGTACCATTGAGAAATAACAGAAAGGTATCTCTAGGCTCAACTCACTTTCTTCTTTTGTAAGTTATTGTGATGTTTCCATGACTAACCGCTAATCGGACCTCCTTGTTACTCTTTAATAAAGATACTTTACGCACTTACTCGAGTTTCTTGGGAAAACTGTACAAGAGACCTCTAAGCTTGATGGTTACTGTATCACTTCCTTATATAGTGGTGAAGATTTTCAAGAGAAACTAATTTTTAAAATGACTTAATAACAAGAAGATGAAAATATTTACAAAAACATGGCTAACAACAACAAGTCATTATTCATTTGATGCTTAGCAGACAACAAGGTTCAAGTGTAACAATGTTTTCAAGAAAAAACCTTCTTTTATATTTCCTTGAAACTGTCTACTCCTGGTGAAATAAATACCTACATAAATATTTAGAACTGTTTGTTAAAAACTTGTAATGATCCCAAGCCCAATTCTGGCTTGGAATCACTAACTACCATCGGTTTGTCGATCTGCGGGTGTTTATTGAGTTATTAAGTGCATACAAGATTCATTCAACACATGAAGATCATCATACATTCAAAATAGAGAAGCACAAGCAAAGATCTGACCCGTTTAATATAAGCAATGTAGGATCAATACAATAGATGGCCGATCTAGCATA
The DNA here is from genome assembly GCA_009831015.1 of Picea engelmannii. NCBI lineage: Eukaryota > Viridiplantae > Streptophyta > Pinopsida > Pinales > Pinaceae > Picea > Picea engelmannii. Next base: position 421,004 of record ML781791.1, on the reverse strand, counting down.
AACCTCAAATGGTCGTACAAACAACAGATATGAGCTGCTACAAAATGCTCCCGACAATACAAAAGAAGCCTCTAAAGGATGGATAAGTAATGAATACCAGTACCAAGCAGATCTGAATGTCAAACCCTCCAACTGAAAAATCTTCTAAGAGAGTTGTGCCCTCCTGAACGGATAAATCGAACCCTCCTCAAGGGTATAGTGCGCCCTTGCTGGAAATTCCCCAACAGTATGACCTTGCTATCTTCTGAAGCTCTAGAAGGGAATATGATGAGAATAGAATGGTGTGGAGGAATATTTCATCCCCGAGACCAAGCTGTGGACAAGGTGAGTGGATATTTCACCACTGAGTTGCTCACAAGGGTTTGTACAGCAAACCCCCAAACTGAATTCTCAAGAGCACTAACAAGAAATATACCAAAATCCGAATGCCTCATAGGTGTGCCCCAGCCTCTTACTTATACTTTTCCCTTCTGATTATCTGTTGAGTTAGGTTAACTCCCAAGGTTAACTTCTATTCTTCTGTTGAGTTATCTTTTACTTTTTTTATCCTTTTCCTTTCTCAAGTCAACTTAAAAATATAACTTTAGTCTAGTTGACCTTCCCCCTTAGTGTGAGACTATGACCTAGTGGGGGTGCCCAGGCCACTGAGCCTCCTCGTCACCTCTCTAAGAGGTGGGGGACATTACAGTCTCCCCTGCTTGAAATTACTTATCCTCGTGCAATTCCAAACATGCTTCTCTGACCACGTGCTCGCTTTCCCAAGTGGCATCCTCAATGGGTAAATCCTTCCACCTAATCAGGTACTCCTTGATGCTTCGATTTCTGAGCCTCTTCTCTCAGATTTCCAATATCTCTTCTGGAATTAGAATAAGTTGTCCCTCTTTTTCCATGGGGGGTAATACCTCAATAGGTTTGATGTGTTGGCCGAGGGCTTTCTTAAGACAGGAGACATGGAAGATGTTGTGTATTTTGCTGCCCTGTGGAAGATCCAGCTCATAAGATACGACCCCTATCTTTCTGCTGACCCTATAGGGCCCAAAGAAACGTGGCTGCAGTTTCTCCGCTCCTCTTCTTTTAATGGAAGCCTGCCTGTATGGTTGCATTCTCCTATAGACTAAGTCGCCAACCTCAAAGGTACGATCAACTCGGTGCTTATCTGCTTGGACCTTCTGTTGGTTTTGTGCCCTTTGCAGATGATCCTTCAGTTCCCTGAGAATATCTTGGCTCTGCTCGATCCAATCCTATACCATAGGTGCCCTGCTGTCACCAAACGCAATCTCCACAAATGATAAAGGATCATAGCTATACAAGGCTCAGAATGGTGACATGCCAATGGACATGTGTTGGGTGGTGTTGTAGCAATACTCTCCCAGATGCAACCATCTGGCCCATGCTTTTTGTTGCCCCGCCACATAGTTTCTGAGGTAGCCCTCCACCCATTTGTTGACTATCTTTGTATTTCCATCCATCTGAGGGTGATAGCTGGTGCTAGGGGTCAAGGCCGTACCAATCAAACTGAATAACTCCTGCCAGAAAGTACTCATAAACCTGCTATCCCTATCGCTGACAATGGTCTTGGGTAGGCCGTGCAACCTGAAAATCTCCCTGAAGAACAGTTCAACCACCTGTGTTGCACTAAAGTCAGTAGCTATGGTGAAGAAATGTGCAAAATTTTTTAACCTATCCACCACTACAAATATGCAGTCCTTCCCTTGCGTCTTTGGCAGTCCAGTGATGAAATCCATGGATATGCTTTCCCACTTGTGCTTTGGAATGGGCAAGGGTTGCAAGAGTCCTGTTGGGTGCATGTGCTCATCCTTGTTTGCCTGACATGTAGTACACTCTTTGACATGCTTAATCACATCCTCCTTGAGACCCTTCCAAGAGAACCTTTCTCTCACCTGCCTGTACATCTTGTTGATCCCCTGATGTCCTGCCATTGGTGAGTCACGACACGCTTGCAATACTTTAGCCTTGAATGTCGATCTAGGAACCAAGAAGATTCAGTCTTTGTAGTAGATGAGGTCATTTATAACCTTGAAATCTTCATCTTGTACCTGTCTGTCCAGTAGCTGACATGCAAACTGATCCTCTGCATACTCCATCACCATATGGTCTTTCCAGTCAACTGTTACCCCTGTTATGGCAAAGATGGATGGCCTCCTGGATAAGGCATCAGCCACCACATTGTTCTTCCCCTTGACAAACTCAATATCAAAGTCATAGGCCTGTATTCTGCTTACCCATTTTTGTTGCCTCTCGTTCAAGTCCTTATGTTCCAATAGATATTTGAGACTGTTATGATCTAACTTGACCACAAACCTAGCACCAACCAAGTATTGCCGTAATTTAGCTAGTGCATGCATGATAGACAGCATTTCTTTGTCATAAATGTTGAGAGTAGTTCAGGACCCCTGAGCTTCCGACTCTCATAGGAAAGAGGGTGCCTCTTTTGCATCAGTACAACCCCTATTCCTTCCCCGGAGGCATCATATTCCAAGGTAAAAGGAAGACTGAAATCTGGAAGGGCTAAGACTGGGCACGTACTCATCACTTCCTTCATCTTATCCATCGTTATTTGAGACTCCTCTTCCCACTTGAAGGCTCCTTTCTTAGTCAAATCGGTCAAGGGTGCACACAGCTGAGAAAATCCTTTGAAAAATTTCTTGTAATACGTACACATACCCATAAATCCTCTCAATTCGGTGAGTGTCTTGGGAGTAGGCCATTCCATGATGGCTTGTATTTTCTCCTGATGTACCTGTATCCCCTTTTCCCCGATGATGTGTCCTAAATAGAGTACCTCTGTCATTCCAAACTCACATTTGGACTCCTTAGTGTATAGTGATTGTTCCTCCATGATTGAAAAAATTTGATCCACATGCCTGAGATGCTCCTCCCACGTCTTGATGTAGATACGAAAGTCATCAAAAAATACCAACAGGTACTTCATCAGCTGCTTGTTGAACACCTGGTTCATACATGATTGGAATGTAGCAGGGGCATTGGTTAAACCAAAGGGCATCACCAAAAACTCATAATGGCCGTAGTGACATCTGAAAGCAGTTTTTGAGATGTCTTCCTCCCTCATCTTGATCTGATGATAACCAGAGTGAAGATCAATCTTCGTGAAGTAGATGGCCCCATGTAGTTCGTCCAACAGTTCATCAATCCTGGGTATCGGGTACCTATTTTTTATGGTCTTTTTGTTCAAAGACCTGAAGTCAATGCACATTCTCATAGTGCCATCTTTCTTCTTCACCAGCACTACTGAAGAAGCAAAAGGGCTGTTGTTGGACCTGATGTGCCCCATGTCCAGAAGTTCCTTGATGGCCTTCTCTATCTCGTCTTTGTACTTCTTGGGGTGTCTGTATGGTGTGGTGACAATTGGTTTGTCCCCTTCCTCTAGCTCAATAATGTGCTCAAACACCCTATCTAGTGGTACCCCTGGAGGAATAGGCCCAAACACCTTGTGGTGCTTGTTAAGGATTTCTTTGATCTCTGGAGTGTAGTGAATCTTGCCCTGTTCATCCACACGTGTCACAATCTTGCATTCCACTGCGTATACTATCTCGTCCCTCCGGAAGATGGCCTCCATCCTCTTGGCCGTGACTACCTTTGCAGCATTCCCTGTCATACCCCTCAGTACTACCTTTCGTCCACCTTCCTCTGTGAATGACATTTCCATCATTTTGTAGTTGGTGGTGATAGGCCCCAATGTGTTGAGCCACTGAACCCCTAGGATGATGTTGGTGTCCAGAAGGTCCATGACATAGACATCCTATATCAGCTCGTGTCTACCCAAGGTAAGCTTCATGCTTGGAATATATCTGTCACAGGGTATAGTGCTTCCTCCTGCAACCTCCACTTTGAATCCTTCAAATTCTACTGTAGGTATGTGCCTCCTCTTCAATAATGCTGCATCAATGAAGTTGTGGGAAGCTCCTCCATAAATCAAGACCGAAACTCTTTGACCCTACAAGACCCCTCTCATTCGGAAGGTGTTATACTTGGGTACCCCACTGATAGATGCCAAGGTGGCCATACTATCATGTCCCGTGGTTTGTGCCTCCTCTATTGCCTCAGTGGTTTTTGACTCCATGTTCTATATCTGGCCAATCTCATCTTCCTCTTCATTGTCTGAAGTGACCTCAATGTAGTGCGCCTGACCACGTCCCATGCACTTCTGTGATGGGTTCCATGGTTCCTTGCATGTGAAGCAGAGTTGCTTCCTCCTCAGTTCTCTTCTAGTGTTGTCATCTATTCTTCCACAGCCTCTGTCAAAACCCTTAGGGTCATGTCCTCCCTAGTTTATTGGAGGCCTTTGATATCTTCCATCATTGTTGAGAGGTGGTCTGGGTATGAATTTAGGTTTAGCGGATGGACCCAAATCCCTCGTCTTCCAAATGGCCTCTTATAGGCTGGTAGGCCTGAAGGCCTTTACCCAACCCTTCTGTGAAAAGCATCATGAGCCTGGTTAGGGACATATCTTGTACCATAACTGCAAGCCTCTGGAATTCATCAATATATACTTCATTCGTACTTGTTTGCTTGAGTTGGGTGAGCTCCTGGAAATGCAGCTCGGGATCTCCTTGATCAAACCTATCAATGAGCCTTTGAGTGAATTCTATATAGGACATTATCTGATTGTGGCTGAGTGTGGTGAGTCTGTGATACCACCAATCGTGAGACTTTCCATCCAAAAACACAGTGGCAAACTTGATGGCCTCTATCTCCTTCATGGGGTTGAGCTGTAAATAGGTATCTAGCTTCTGTACCCAAGATTGTGCCATCATCTTTGTCGTACCATCAAAGTATGTAATTTCTATCTTCCCTGTTCTATGTTCAAACTCAAAACTACCCCTGTGGTTTGTCCTAGGTTGATTTCTGAACTTGAGTTGGCAATACTGATCTAGGGACATTTGTCTTTGGACCTTCATATCCAAACTGTAGTATTCTTTGGCACTCCTTTCCATTTGTTCCACAAATTCTTCTACCTGTTCCTGTTCCTGTTGCCCTTGCTCATCTGTGAATGTGGGCATGTAAGGTCTAGGGTTATCTCTACTACCTGAATGTCGACCAAGCTGATCATCTGTGAACAGAAGTATGTATCATCTCTGATTGACCCTGCTACCCATCTGACCCTGGGCCGTGTCTCCATCTAGACTTCCTTCAGATCTAACTACTTTCTCCGAATTATATCTGATCTCCTCGTGGAATTCCCCAGATCCACCAGCCTCCTTGTTCCCATACGTATCTGGGTTCCTCCCTTGATGAGTCACTTGCATTAGAAGTTCATTTAGCTTGGATTGATTCTTGTTCATTATCTACAGGTTTTCGTCAACCCTCTTCAAAGTTTCAGAGAGTTTGGCCTGTCCCCTTCTATTGGTTTCATGGTACTCATCCAAGTGTCGGACCAATGTGCTTTCTGTACAATTGATGGATTGCTAGAACTTGTCAAATTCTACTGCTATGCGAGCCAAGCTTAGAGACTCATGGTCATCCCCTGATCGTTCCATTTCAGCCTCTGTTTCACTACTCGGTTTTGTCCTTCTACCCATGAGAGCACCATTGTACCTCTGTATGCGTTGATCCTTCCATAGGTTTGGGGGGATCGAAGCTCTGATACCACTGTAATGATCCCAAGCCCAATTCTGGCTTGGAATCACTAACTACCACTAGTTTGTCGATGTGCAGGTGTTTATTGAGTTATTAAGTGCATACAAGATTCATTCAACACATGAAGATCATCATACATTCAAAATAGAGAAGCACAAGCAAAGATCTGACCCTTTTATTATAAGCAATGTAGGATCAATACAATAGATGGCCGATCTGGCATAAACCTCAAATGGTCGTACAAACAACAAATATGAGCTGCTACAAAATGCTCCCGACAATACAAAAGAAGCCTCTAAAGGCTGGATAAGTAATGAATACCAGTACCAAGCAGATCTGAATGTCAAACCCTCCAACTGCGAAATCTTCTAAGAGAGTTGCGCCCTCCTGAACGGCTAAATCGAACCCTCCTCAAGGGTATGGTGCGCCCTTGCTGGAAATTCCCCAACAGTATGACCCTGCTATCTTCTGAAGCTCTAGAAGGGAATATGTTGAGAATAGAATGGTGTGGAGGAATATTTCATCCCCGAGACCAAGTTGTGGACAAGGTGAGTGGATATTTCACCACTGAGTTGCTCACAAGGGTTTGTACAACAAACCCCCAAATTGAATGCTCAAGATCACTAAAAAGAAATATACCAAAATCCGAATGCCTCATAGGTGCGCCCCAGCCTATTACTTATACTTTTCCCTTCTGATTTTTTGTTGAGTTAGGTTAACTCCTAGGGCTAACTTCTATTCTTCTGTTGAGTTATCTTTTACTCCTTTTATCCTTTTCCTTTCTCAAGTCAACTTAAAAATATAACTTTAGTCTAGCTGACCTTCCCCCTCAGTGTGAGACTATGACCTAGTGGCGGTGCCCAGGCCACTGAGCCTCCTCATCACCTCTCTAAGAGGTGGGGGACATTACAAAACTACACTCTAAAATATAATAAACTAAGGAGATCAATGAGATCAATTCATAGGAACATGTATCTCATAGTTCTTTTATTAAAAGAAAATGTAAAATGAGGTTGCATTAGACTTTAAGCTAAACTAACAACATGCAGCTTTTATTTACTATCCTACCCTACCTAAAAAGAAAGGGAAAATCTTTATTCAAGTGTAAGAACTCTTCCAATGTAACCATGTGTGGAGAAAGATAAGAAACATACTCATATCCATATATGAAAAAGTTACCGCAGTGATTACCTGGATATGACGAACCAACCAACCTACTTGTTTTGGCATCAGAAGGTGTTGAAGAAGAGAATAGTATTGTGGCCTGAAGAACCAACCTAATTGTTTTGGCATCCAGCTACTTGTTTTGGCATCTATATGGATATGAAGAACCAACCAACCTACTTGTTTTGGCATCCAGCTGTCCTCCACTCGTGCTTTTTGATGATGCTCCTGCATCAGTTTGGTATTGATTTGGTCAAGCTATGTAGCTCTCAAGACCTAATAATTTGTGATGGAGTAATGAAGTGGCCAAACTCCAACCATATGACTTGTATTCATGGGCTAGGTCGTAGTGTTTTAGATTATGTCATATATGATATCCCTATTTCCAACCAAATAGAAACTTTTGACCTTTTAAATGACCATGAGCCTGATTCTGATCATAAACCTTTAACCCTAACTGCAAACTTTTCCACGCATAGGACCACCATTGAAGAGAATTCTTAAAATCAAAGGAATTTGTGATTTGAAAAAAGTAAAGTTGACATTTTCTTAAAGGATTAAAATAGTAAATTAAATATCCTAAGTTATAATGACAACATTGAAGAACTCTATCATAATTTTAAAACTACCCTTTCCACTTCTATTAACAAGTTCTCTTTCGAGGTGTCCTATAAAAAGAATAATATAACGACCAACCCTTGGTATGATAAAGAATGTAAAATTGCTAGGAAATCCATTAGGGATGCTTCTAATGAGTTCTTAAAACTCGATAAGATCAATACGTACAAATCCATAATTAAAAGGAAAAAAATGTACTATATCAATAAAAGTCAAGAGAAACTTTCACAACCATATAAGTTGGATCCTAAGAAGTTCTGGAGACAAATTCTAAAACACAATACTAAAGAAAATAATAGGATTCCCTTAAGGGACTGGAATTCCTACCTTAAAAGTCTTTACGAGTTCCCTAATGCCATGGACACCATTCCTATTATCCCTACAAAGGAAGTAGTTTTTTCTTTAGATGACATACAGTTCGGAGTTAAGCGACTTGCAAACGGGAAAGCAAAGGACATTGAAGGCTACCAAGATGAAATTTTTAAAATTGGAGGGCCAATCCTTATCCCTCACATACACAAGATCTTGAATTTAGCAGTCAAGAAGGGCTTCCCTAAACCTTGGATGCAAAGCCTCATTGTTCCTATTTTTAAAAATGGGGATAGAAACATTCCCTCTAATTATAGGACCATTATGATTAGCCCAATTTTAGCCAAGCTTTATGGAATTATTTTGGAAAAGAAGAAAGAGAAGATTAGCCTTTGGCTAGAAAGTCACGGTAAAAGAGTTAAAGGTTAGGCCAGGTTTAGGATATATCAGTCAACTATGGACCATATTGTTACCTTTAGGATCATTCCAAAGGAGTTCTGAAATACTAAAACCAATCTTTTTTGTTGTTTTGTTGACTTTAGAAAATCTTTTGACATGGTTCCTAGGAAAAATCTTTGGAATATGTTGGAAGAGACAAAAGTGCCTCTCGAGTTGAGAGTTGTTGCAATAAGGATGTATGAGAATGTTATTTCTAAGTTTAAAAACACTGAGGACTAGTCAAAAGAGATTAACTGCAATATCAGAGTCAAACAAGGTTGTCCCTTGTCCCCTACCCTTTTTGGCATATATATTGACAAGTTAGAAGATTGCTTGGAAAAAGTAGGTTGTGTTGGCGCTACTCTCACTGGTATAGTCATCAATATTCTTCTTTATTCTGATGATATCGTTCTTATGGAAAGGAGTCCCTATGATCTTGAAACCCAACTAACAATCCTCAAGGATTTTTTCTCCAATATGGGTATGACTGTTAATATTGATAAGACTAAGGTCATGATTATTAAATCAAATAAGTTACCTTATGATACCTCCGTATATGAAAACAACAACTTGGAGCAATTGACTTCATAAAAATATCTTGGAATTGATATTCATCACAAGATCAATTGGAATTATGTCATTGAGAAAAGGATTATTGGGGAATGGAAAGCTTATTATGGGCTTGAAAACAATTGTGAATCATTTGATCTTTGGAGTTGGGATAATAATAAACTCTTGTTTGAGACTCTTGTTACACCTATTATTCGTTATGGATGTGAAGTATGGGGTTGTAGTATCTCTCGTGAATCCTGGAGAAAGATACAGAAAATACAAAAGAATTGTATAACCTATAATCTCAAAATTAAAGGAAATACGCCCTATCCCATCCTCCTCTTAGAAACAAGCCTCTCCCCCATTGAGAGCATGGCTATGATTAGATAACTAATGTATAAGAACAAGTTAAACAACATAGAATACAAGAGGCTTCCTAAAATTTCTTCAAAATCAAGTCATAACCTCCATCGACTCAAGCGAGGATGGCATAAATATGCCCGGTCTTGGCTAAACTATTGGTGAATCATGAAAGACACCATTTTGCATAATAAAAATACTATTAAAAAAATTTCAAATCAAAATTTAAGGAGAAAATGTGGTGCGATAAAGAGTTAGAGGAAAAAAGAAAATTAAGGTATTATAAGGATGTAATCAACCCTAATATAGAAGATCAAAATTATCTATCTGTTTTGCCAAGTTTAAAGAAAAAAAAAGCATTGCTAAGATAAGAACAAATTCTCACAAGCTCCATAGTGAAATTGGGTGTTGGTCAATTCCTAAAACACCATGGGATGAAAGAGTGTGTCACCTTTGTGACACTAAGAAGGTTGAAGATGAAAATCACTTTATCTTAGATTGTCCAACCTATACCCATATTATATCTCATTTTCAAAATATTTGTCACACTACCGACCTTACTAACCTCTTAACTCAACACAAGTATGGTGATTTTGGAAAGTTTCTCTTAATGCTTTTCGAGCACATAAACAAAATTCTAAAGAATCGCAAGTAATCACTTACCCTTTTAAGGCCCTATAGACCAATTCGGTCTTAGTGGATGTTAATCATCATCATTTTATGTATTTTTTAATTTTTTGTTTTATAAAATTTAGTTTGTTCAAAGTGTTTAAA